>VWZK01002478.1:0-23252 GCA_013396935.1 Baryphthengus martii | reverse complement strand
TTTTTTTTTTTTGTCCCCCTAATTAGACATGTCAAATTTAGCTATGGCCATAAGCTTTAAATCACATGCAACAGGGCTTTTGCAAAACCAAGGACATCCTCATAATGGAGTGGATTTTACAAGCTTTAACAGTGTTATGAATGACTTACTATATACATTTTATAGCCGAGAGGCGGTTTTATTACTGGTAATTTTCATGCCAACCATATTTGAGGGATTTCTTCATATTTTCAACCACCCTAAAGACATTTGTGAAATAATTCTACTTTTAGACTTAAAAGAAAGGCAAAGGATGATGAAATAGAGAAGATGATGCATTGCACTGTTGGCATTAGAAAAATGATAAATGATATCTCAATACTCATTTAATATTCAGGTTTTAAAGCCAGCTGGTATCATCAAATCATTAACGTTGGGAAAGAGCTCTAAAATCGTCAAGCCTAACGCTTGCAATTTGCGAAGGAAAAATCGTCGTGGCGTTTCTTTATTTATTTATTTAGTAGTGAGCATGACTTTCAGGGAAGAACCAGCCTTGTCCCACACAATATGAACAATATAAAAGGAGGGTGACGGTTAAGAATAGCATCTGTGGTTGTAGGGGGTGGAGGAGGAATAAATAGCTCCCTGTCTACTACTCTTTTAGGGTAGAGTAGCGTACGAACGGATGCCTGCTCTTTGGGACAGGGTTTTTTCACTGAAAAAGGCTGGGAGCCGTATGTAGGCAGAGAAGGAAGGCGACACATTTTTAGCAGCTCTGTGAGGGGAGGGACAGACATCTGCTGATTTGCCTTCAGCTGGGGAATCTTGTCATTGAAGGCATAATATCAGTTTCAGTGTGGGGAAACACGGAGCGCGAAATGGCCTATTTGCTGCAATAATTCCTCCTTTTCTCTTCTCGCAAAGAGAAGAACAGTCTCCTGAGTAATGAAAGTAATGAAAAATCTGGGTGTTCCTTTTTGTCTGGCTCGATTTACACGGATCGGAATGCTGGCAAACCAGCGGTATTGCCAAGTCTAAGCATTCAGAAGTAATGAAGCCTTTGAAAAATTACTACTTTATTGGAACATACGAGGCTTTAAAGTATGTGAGTTATGAGAATTAAGGCAGCATATGAAGCCCAATATTTTTTCGTTTTCTTATTGCTATTTGCAAAAAATGTGTTTTCACAAATGTTATCAAGTATAATGCTTTTTCTTTCCCACTCTCATCTGGGTAAATGAGATTCTCATCTAATGATG
Source organism: Baryphthengus martii (assembly GCA_013396935.1). Lineage (NCBI taxonomy): Eukaryota > Metazoa > Chordata > Aves > Coraciiformes > Momotidae > Baryphthengus > Baryphthengus martii. The sequence goes on along the minus strand of VWZK01002478.1, from coordinate 22,014 downwards.
ATGTAAATAATAAACATGCTATTGACAGTTGATATTTTCAAAGCCTGTGTCAGTAACTGGGAAGTCTGTTAAGGGCACTGATATATAAAACTTCCTCCAGCTCGGTCTGAATTTTCATTTATCCTTCTGCCCAAATCCTCCTGAGCAATCTGGCGTTAACTTTTCTTACAGAATCCATACCAGTTGTGTTAAAGATTTCCCACTTACTGAGAAGTTGCATAGAGGATGTTTTGAGGTAAGGAACAGGCATTTTGCTGGGCAGACATTTTTCTGGGGTTGTTGGAAATTCTCCTGCGTGTTAAACGTGTCCGATGGATGATTCCGTGTGTGTGTACTTCCCCTGTTCCAACAAGCATTTAAGAGCGATCTGCTATTACCACGTTCAATTCTGAGTCAGCCGTCGTTGAGTTGCGCATCCCTCTTCGAGGCACGAGTAGCGTGCAGGTGACTCAGGCACGTGGTACTGACTTTTGCAGTGAGTCATGGCTTGAGAAAGAAATAGAATCATTTTGCTTTTAATATTTTGCAAAATCTAAACCCTTGCACTGATTTCTTTTTTTTTAATCTGAGAAATTCTTTTTGAAGTAATGCCATCCTTTTTTTTTTTTTTTTTTTTTTTTTGAGGGAGACATTTATGTAAAGGGAAGTAAATTACCTAGCACTGGATTTCAGAGAATTATTCTTTCTTATTGCTCCCCTGTGCCTATAGAACTTTGATATTAAGGGTTTTTTTTCTTCATTTTATTAATTGACCTATGTTTTTACAATGATTCTCTTGCCCTTCCTAGTTTTAATCTCTGAATTTCCAGTATGATAGAATGCTGAAATAAGAAAACATGTCTCTTGTAGGCTGACATTTTTCAGAGTCATATTAAGCTAGGTTATGTAATTGTGTTCTTTTATCTGGCCTAGGGATTGACTTGCTTGGAAATTTCCTGAAGGGAGCACAAGCTCAGTTGTTTGTATGAGCTTCTTAAATCTATTTCTCCTCATTTTTCCTTCTCCTTTTAGCTTGTTAGGAAATTTTATGGTGGTGTGCTGGCAGATCTTAACCTCACTGCAAATGAAGAGTCGTCCAGCCATGGTCCTCGTCTGTGTTCAGCTGATAACTGAGGTTTATTTAAAGGGTTCTTTTATAAGGGTATGTGGGATTTGATAATGCCAAACTTCAGATGGTGATAATGCTCCTGACAATTCCGAATTAGGCTTTAGCCTTCTTACCCGACGGCATTAAAAAAATTCAGTGTTGTTATTCTGCCCTTATTTCAATGAAATCTATTGAATTTTTCTTCTCTGTAGTTTCATTTCAGTCTCCTATCACAACATTGGAAAAACTGCCTAGGCATTGAGAACCTGTGTTAATTCAGATGATAAAGATCTTGAGAAGCTGGTGAGTCAGACTCCCCAGGGAGCGCTGGGCTCTATGGGCCAAGCATAAATTTTACTCCATTTGAACGTTTTTCTGAAGCTTGGTTTAATGTAATTAAACTCTTATTAAAAGAAGGCACTTGTGAAAAGCCGTTACACATTTACTGTTTGTTAAGAGTTACAAGTTGCACAAAAATTGGATTTTATGGAGCCATTCCTGTGATTCTTTAAGGCCCCCTACCCTTGCTGTCATTCAGAGCTCAGAGGCCACTCTCACTAGCCTTCCTGCTGTTTCGATGGTCTTGGGACAACCGAAAAGCTACTAGGGTTCAGCTCAGTTGTTCTCCTCCTTCGGTGTACCGTGCAGGTATCTGGTTGCTGGGCTGGGGTGGCAAAGTGCAGCTCTGGCCTCAGGGAGGATCAAGAGAGGTGGTGGATTTTGTAGAATGGAACTCAACTTGGCTGTAAGTGATTGTGCAATTGTTCTGTCTCTCTGGACTCATCCTTTGTGGCTTTCTCCTTGTCATCCAAGTCCACTTTACCAATGCTGTCACCCTTCTTCATCCCTTCTGTGAGGAAGGGTGGATAGAAAGTCATCGGTGAGTTCATTTGAGGAACGGTCCCTGTTGCTGTACTGGTACTTGCCTTCCAAACTTGCACCTTCTCACTTTTCTGCAGATTACCTTCTCCTGCATCCTTATCTCCATCCCCATCACTATTGATATCTTGGGCTTCCATGTTGTATTTGTGTGGACAGTTCAACAGCTTTTCACTGAGTGTGTGGTAGCAATTCATTCTGGGATGAATTCCACTGGAAATGTGAAGCCCAGGAAAATACAGTTCAGCTTCGTGCAGAGAGCTATAAATCATCGGCATAGTGGGTTTAAAAGAACAACACCCCCCCCAAAAGACCCCCTATTTATTGAGTGTATTTTTACTAAGCCTTTATTGGGAGGTTGAGTGACAGATCATGGAATGGTTGTTAACGGAGGTTTCGTGGATTATTTGCCTTCTGTCCTCTGGATGATGATTTGCAAATACCAAATAGTGATTCTTGACTCGGATGCAATACTTGCATCCTTTAAAAGAAATCCAGGGGTTTATAGAGTCAGGAAATGTGATGTGTGGGTTCTTTGCAGACCTCTAAACACACGTATGTATGTATATGTAAACGTAGGTATATAAAACAGACATACACCCACCACTTCAATTTTGGGTTGGACAGCTGTCATCAAAATAGCTAGTTCACCATGAAGCAGAAGTACTGCGAGGGAAGCCGAAACTCCGCAAAACTTACAAAATTGAAAGCATGGATTTTTTTATTTGACATAAAATACTTTGCTGACCGTACAAGGTGGGTGAAAGCGATAAACCTCGGAAACAGCTTGGAAAAAAATAAAGCAGCAGGAAGGAAATGGAACCTGAGAGGGGAAAAGAGAGACCTTGCACTTGGCCTTGTTGATCTTTATGCGGTTGGCGTGGGCCCACCTCTCCAGCCTGCCCAGGTCCCTCTGGCTGGATCCCTTCCCTCCAGCGTGCCGACCGCGCCACGCAGCTTGGTGTCATCAGCAGACTTGCTGAGGGTGCGCTCCGTTCTGTGAATCAAAACTACATTTCAGCAAGTTTGAAGATTAAAACAAATGTTCCTGTATCACAGAGGAAGTTTTAACGGTTACCGAACGTAACAATATGTTCCTTGGGCCTGGTTTGTGTCCTTACTGTTCTCAGATGAGATCGCGCTGAGATTTAATTAGAGCTGAGCAGCAGTCGTGGCTGAGCAGCTGTTCAAGTCACAGCCAAGTTCGTCTGACGGTTGCTTTTCCACACCTTCAGAGAAACCAACACAGTTTACTGACTATCCTAATATTGTGAGCGCTCGGTATTTTCTCCTGAACATATTTTTTATTTTGTTTTTTTTTCTTTTAGTTAAGGCTACAGCTTTTGTAAAAATCTCAGCTCTCCTGTCGAATAAATAAGCTTACGCTTGCTTTGAAGGGAATCAAAAGCATGCAACAAAGAAATAGAATGTTTTCTTTAAAATACAAGTTTCTCTTAAAATGTAGAGATCTCCCAAGCCAATCTTGTGATTCTTATCAGGCCTGTGACTCAGATTTTTTAATTATTTTCTTTTTATTCTAAGTTTTTGCTCTAACAGATTTTGTCTTCCCACAGACTACATCCCATCTGTTCAGGGTGATGGGTTTTCTGCCTGTGCTCGGAGAGGAGCATATTGCAGGATTCGAGTGGAAAAATTGTACCTCAAGAAACCACTAGTCCTCAGAGTCTACTTAAACTTGGTTGCCAGGACTACTTCATCCTAGGCAAATAGGAGAAAGAATTAGAGATCCTCTTGCCGAGCTATAACCTGCCTACAGAAAGAGAAAAAAATGTGTGATAATGAAATACAAACTTTGCATAAACATTGTGATTGAGGGGTGTTCAAGCTCTCAAGTCTTAAATATTGATGAGTGGGTAGGAAGAAGGGAAAAGGAGTAAGAAAGTGTGAATCCAGGAATGAGACTAAAAGTATTACCTTTTATGGGGGGGGGATAATACAAAACCCAAGACACAGGAAAATTTAAATCAAGTGATGCATTTGATGTTGGCTCATATTAGAACTGAGAATTAATCAAAGTATCATAATATTGTGGTTTTGAATTAAGCCCTTGAAAGAATTGCTTTCTTCAAGCTGTCAAATCTAGAAAAGCTGCTCAAGATACGATGATTCACACAAATATCAAAAGTGTTTTGAGGCTTGGCCGCTGCCTTTTGAAGACTGTGTTTTTTAAAAAAAACGTAATTTAGAAAGATTCCTATTTGCTGTCGCTGTTCCTTCAGAAATCCTCCTCTTCAAAATGCTCTGTGCTTGTCTTTCATATCCATCTTGGAAGTGAAGACGTGAAGGTCAGGAGGCGGTCTTCTCAGTGTGTTATCTTCTTGCTGCGTTATCTTGAGTGACATTGGGCTGTGGCTTATTGGTGCTGGTGAGAATGATGCAGTCCTTCATATTATCTCAGGATTTTAGCATTCCTTGGAACAGATGCACAGGAAGGCTCTCCCAGTCAAGATTTCTTTTGCCTACTTTGGTTACTGAAGTAGCATCTCTGGCTGAGGTTTTAGTAAACTGAGGCTGCGTTTGTTGGTGAGAGGCATGTGAAGTGTGTTTGGTGGGAGAGGCTGGGGGTGGTGAGCCCAGCCTGAGGGATGAATTCTTTAGCAGTGGGCTCTGTCCTTCTGGATGTGCTGGAGCACGTTGCAGGTGTCCTTGAAGATGATGGAACATCCTTGAGAAAAAGGGCAATATTAAACCCGACCGATTGGTTGCTTCCTCAGCAACAAAATGCAAAATACAGCCCGATATTCGATAAGGCCCTGTAGGTCTTTTCGAGGTATTTTTTTTTTAACTGCAGCTTGGGTATATTTGAATGTATGATAATGATCTTCTGGTTTCTTTTGGGCCCACCAAGGAAATAATACTGTGTGAGAAGGCACAGCTCACCGTAATTTGTTCCTTTCTGAGCATGTCTTTCGAAAATACGGTGTTGTGGTTGGCTTTTAGATACGCTGTCCTGCAGGGAGTGGATACTAAGGATGAAGTGATAGGCTGAGTGGAAATTAGAGCATGTATCCAGTTCTTTCTTCTGGCCTAATGAAATCAAACAAACAAAAAAAAACCCGAAAAAAACCAACCCTCCAAGTCATAAACTGGTGCTGAGAATTGCCCAGTTGTCAAGAATTGTGAGCCACAGAAATCTAAAGCAGTCTTGTATTTTTTTTTTTTTATTGCAACTTTGCTGTCTCTCTAACCCTACCTGCCTGATGGTCAGCTTGATCTGAGAGCTGTGTCCCAGCCAGGAGAGCCCCAGGGGTGTCGCTCAATCATGGGGGACCACACTCTAACTGACGCTCAAGCTGTAGGTGCAGCCTACCAGTTTCCCTTCTTCCACATGTGACACAACTTTCTGTGCTGAGAGAAAGAAAACTTTTGGGGAACAGACTGCCCAGGGCAGGGGTGGAGTCCCCGTGATCCCTGGAGGGCTTTCCAAGCCGTGGAGATGTGGTGCTGAGGGACAGGGTTAGTGGTGCCCTGGCAGGGATGGGGGAATGGCTGTACTCGATGATCTTAAAGGTCTCTCCCAAGCAGAAAGATTCTGTGATTCTATAATTCTATCAATCTACTCTACCTGTTATTATTTTTAATAAATAATTACACCCTTTAAAAGAAAAATTTCTTCTAGTCTCTCAAACTGAGGTAACGTGTGAAAGCTGAAGGCAAGGGGGGTTTTGGCCGTTGCCACCACTGTACCTGTGTGTCTTGTGAAAAGCTGCACTGTAGCTTGGGCTGTGATTAGTTCATTTACTTTATTTTCATCTTCAGGTACAACTGAGAGAATACTTTAGCTCTTTATTTTCTCTCAGAAATTTTGTAGAAGCAGGATTATAGTTCACAAAAGGGAATGATGGTAAATAGAAGGAAAATGATGTTCACATTACTTTTAGTTGCTCCAGTTTTATTTAAAGCAATTAACGTTTCAGCTTAAAATTAAACTACTATTATTTTTGAATCAGTGTTTCTTGACTGATAAACTGCAAAGTGCTCCCAACTAGTGTTTTTCCCCTTTGCAGAGGATACTCTGGAGCTGGAGCTGCCGGAAAGGCTGCCCAGTAGGTGGCAGCGCCTGACCACACTGGAAGTGTCACCTGCCCCGGTTCTGGGATGAGTAGGTGACATTTGCTGCAGATTCCTTATTCCATAAACACAGACGTTGTAGGAATTAATCTGGGTTTGGATTATCTTCCTAATGGAGTTTAATGAAATTAATGAAAATACAAAACAACACAGAGAGAAGTAGACTTTTTGTATTAAGTAATCCTGATGGAATGGACAACATTTGAAATATATTTAGAAGAAAGACCCATAATGGTGACAGTGTTTATTAAAAGTTGCTAAGTTTGATTTTGATTGCTCTTATATCTTAAAATGAAAGAATCTGTCCTTAATTACTTCATCTTGCTAGCACATGTTCTGGCTATATTATAAAAAAAAAAAAAAAGAGATCCACTAGTAAGAAACCTTTTAAATATATAAAAAAAATACGTAAAATTCCATCTGTAACTTCCATCTGTAATTTCTTTCGAATTACTTGCTGGGCAATAGAATGTGACAAGCAGTTCATGAGAATGGAGAAACTCGGACTACAGGAGTGCAAAATGAAGTTACTGAACGTAATGCTCATCAGGTTTGTTGCTGATTGCTGTAGAAAATAGGTTTTACAGAAAATAACATTAGAAAAAGCTATTGGGGATAAGAATGAAGCTCTGTAGTGATTTACACAGGACCAGAGATGGGAATACTGAATTCAAGAGTAGTCAGAAATATTTTGCTGATTTGCTTTAAAAAAATTACCAGCCATTTCTGTAAATCCTGGTGACTTTTTTTTTTTTTTCTGACTGTACCATTAGGAGTTTAGGGATTACTTGCTCATTTTGTTTTGTTCTGGGTTTGTGGTTTGTTTTGTTTTGTCCCTAGTTCACAACTGAAAAAAAGCAGGATTTTCAGAAGGAACTGGCAGTCTGCCACTCCGTGGGAGTTGGGGATGAGAGTCGTCTCAAAGCAACTGCTGATATAACTGCAGAGTAATTTGTGTTGGTGCAGTAGCAAAGGAGAAGGAGCAGCAGCCTTTCTTAAGCAAATGAAGCTTGCAGTGTGGATATCCTGGGTCTCTGAGTCGGGAAGGTTTTCAACACATCCTGAATTTTTGTCCCAACAGACTTTGTTGTAGAATAATCAAGAAAACATTCTCCCTCGGAATGCTTGTCATTCGTTCGTGTTTTGTTTACTCCCCAGGATGATCATCCTCGCCCAGAGTCATAAATTCGCTAGCAAAAATATTTACCAGTAACTAGCTGCAGATTTGGGATCTTACGTCAGAAGGGCTTGCACACGCCTGCGACACCGAACTTTGCCAAATGGCAGCGTCTTCCTGGGAAAAGCGCTCCCGTCTTTTTCTCGAACGACTCCCATCCAAATGAATCAGTGCCATGGGCTGCCGGCTTGCGGTTGCCCAAGGATCGGTTAGCAGAGAGGTGACTAGTAGCATGATCTAGTCTCTTCCCATCAGGGACTGGGGGTGGTGGTGTGGGTGTAGCCCACGAAACGATGTAGGGCTCTTGGGCATCCTTGATTAACATACTGGATGTTGCCAATTAAATGTAAAGCAGTCATTCTGTGGTACAGCTACTGGAGGGGAGATCTACTCACACCTCTGAGATCTTTGGAATGACCTTTGCTATTGTGTGCAGAAGAGAACAGGTCCTGTTCTCACCCATATAGACACTAGGAGAGATAATTGTTCAATAATAGTTTGATTATGATATTATTTCAGCTATTACTATGCTTTAATATATGTCAGAAGAGAATGCATCTTAATTGTTTCGTGTCTGTTTCACTGCCAAAAAAATGGTAGTGTATCTCATCTTTGACAGCATTTAGTTATTAAAAAAAAGCATTGTGCTCATCTGGAAATCATAGACTCATAGAATGGTTTGGGTTGAAGGTGTGGGGGAGAACAAAAAAGGATTGTGCTCATCTGGGAATCATAGAATGGTTTGGGTTGGAGGTGTGGGTTGGAAGGGAAAGAAGAGCTGTTGGAACACAGTTCCCTGTTCAGTTGTTGCCGCCACTCTTTCTATCTGTGAGGTGCTGCCAGTCAGCTGGGGCTCAGAGCTCCTGGGGAGCTTGCAATGCAGCATTGTCAGGAGATTTCTGCTCAGAAGATGGGCACACTGCTGGATTTCCACATCCCAAATTTGAGGTCCGGTGTGCTGTCCCATACTGCTGAGTTCCAGAGCTGAACGTGACCTGAGCGTAATGCAGACCTTGCGTGGAGCAGCCTGTGCGGCAGACACATGGAACAGTGTAGGGCTTGTGTGATTCCAGCGTTCCTGGAATCATTTAGGTTGGAAAAGACCTTTAAGAGCATTGAGTCCAACCACAGACCCCTCCAATGTACCTTTTCTCCTTAGACTGCAGTGCCTGCAGTAGGGGCACTGCACCCAAGGACTCACCACTTTCAACTGACAAAGAGCATCTTCTGTCTTGTATGAACAGATCTTTCCATAATCGTGTTTTTAATTAAGCACTAAAAACTCTGACCACTTTTGTTTTATAAATAATGAGGAGGGTGTGAGCAATTCTGGGATTTTGTACTATGGTAATGCGTAGTTAGGCCAAAATGAGTGCATCATTCATGGAGATTTTTATTTTTTTTAAATTCAGCTGCCTACAGAAACCCAAACCTGCCAGACACTACTCTCATAACAGTCATTGTCTGGTGTCCTGGTCACATTTCTCATCTTTAAGGCTTTCCCTTTGTCACAGCATCCTTCAGATTTGTGGCATATTTTGTGTTTCAGATTCCAACAGACTTTACCTGACTTCTAGTTTTATGCACTGTTCTGATGTAAGGCATTTTAAAGCCCATATTCCCAAAGTCAGCCTCACGTGGGGAAGGGCTGGATCTTCTAGTCTAATGTATTTGTTGTGGCACTAGTTTACTGGAGACAAAAATATAATTTGCTTAACTTCAGCAGTACTGGAAAATTATAACTTTCTCTAGTCTTAGTTATTTGGCTCTTAGTTATTTGGCTTTTACAGAATATTAAAATCACTAAATCAAATGTGGATATTTTAAGTATCGTCATTTGTATGTGTTTATACTTTTAAGTATAATATTAAAATGCAGGATGGTTGATTTAGTTTTGTAACAAACTTGGGAGGCTTAATTCTGAGCAGAACAGACTATTCCAGTTAGTGAAAGAATTGGAGTATTTTAAAAATGTATTCCTCGGTGTCTTTTCAGAAGAACTCATTCATATACATTTTGCAGGAGCTAAGAAACAAATACTATATTTTCAGATCTTCACTAATGAGTGTCCTGTTAGCAAACTCTGTGTGTGAGTGGGAAAAAAACAAACTTCGTGATGATATTAATTCCTCTTAAAAGAGGAAAGGAGTATAAAAAGCATTAGCACTTGCTGTTCTTTTATTCCCTGTTGATGTCAGTGATTAATTTCCTTGTGATTTTGCAAGCACTGTATGAAATACATAGAGACCATTTGTACTTGTACTGTTAATGTGCTTTTTCTAGTCGATCTGAAACTGTTCATAAGTTAGATCCATGCTACATGTCATGGATAACACCCATCCTGCAGCACAAGCATACACTGCTGCAGCGACCTTACAGCCAGTAAAGCCAGAAAGATGACCTTGGGTCTGTGTTGATCTGTGACTGGAAACACTTTTTTAGCCAATCTGATGTACATTTCTTTCTACAGGAGAGGGCAGCAAAAGCCATCTACTCTTTCTTTACTGTGCCGGTTAAGATGCTAAACCAAGTTACTTTGAGCTCTGAAGACTTGGTTTTGTCATTGATCTGCTCAGAGAAACAGGGCAGCACACGGCTGTCTTCAGTATAAGCAGAAAAGCCTAAGTTTCAGTTGAATGAAAAAACCTGAAACATCAAAGACTGTTTTACACCCATTATTTGGGATCATCGTTGAAATGTATTGCTGTAACACAAAGCTAGTGATACAGTTGGAAGAGACTCTGGATCTATGCAATGGAGATGAGAGGATCTCTGAGCCAAAGATCAAAGCAATTGGTGATCTGTGGAAAAATTTCTATCCTTCGTTCATTTAAATCTAGTTCGGTGTTGGTGGGGCCATGGAAGACCTGCACTTGGGCCACAACAACCCCCTGCAACGCTTCAGGCTTGGGGAAGAGCAGCTGGAAAGCTGCCTGGTGGAAAAGGACCTGGGGGTGTTGGTCGACAGGTGGCTGGAAATGAGCCAGAGAGTGCCCAGGTGGCCAAGAAGGCCACCAGCATCCTGGCTGTGTCAGCACTGGAGTGGGCCAGCAGGGCTAGGGCAGGGATCATCCCCCTGGACTCAGCACCGGGGAGGCCACACCTTAAATCCTGGGGTCAGTTTTGGACCTCACTCCCAGAAGGACCTGAAGGGGCTGGAGAGTGGCCAGAGAAGGGCAACAGAGCTGGGGAAGGATCTAGAGCAGGAGTCTAATGAGGAGCAGCTGTGAGAGCTGGGCTTGTTCAGCCTGGAGAAAAGGAGTCTCAGGGGAGACCTTCTGGCTCTCCACAACTCCCTGACAGGAGGTTGGAGCCAGGGGAGCTTGGGCTCTTCTCCCAAGGAACAAGTGACAGGACAAAAGGAAACGGCCTCAGGCTGCCCCAGGGGAGGCTTAGGTTGGAGCTGAGGAACAATTTCTTCCCCTCTAGGGTTGTCCAGGCCTGGCCCAGGCTGCCCAGGGCAGGGCTGGAGTCCCCATGATCCCTGGAGGGGTTTCCAAGGCGTGGAGCTGTGGTGCTGAGGGACAGAGTTAGTGGTGCCCTGGCAATGCTGGAACAGTCGGACTTGATGATCTTAAAGGTCTCTCCCAAGCAGAACGATTCTCTGATTCTATGAGTATTGCTGAAAGGGTGCAAAATGCCTGTGGGACTCAGACCTGCCTGTGCCATCACTGCCATTCTCTGTGGATATTTTTATGTATATCTCTAATATTCTGCTTCTTGCAGCGATCCTTTCTTCTCCTGTTAGCCCGTGTTTCCCCCTGGGTCTTGCCTTTGTGTGGGGCTGAAGGTTTAAGGTTTGATGTTAAGACTGGAGGTTTGATGTTGTACTTCACCTGATTTAGCTGCAAGCCGTGGCTGGAAGGCATGCTCTGTCTTCCACGTCCTCTTGAGACAGGTGTGACTCGCATATTCCCCCTCGTGTTGACTTATTTGTTGAAAATCTCATCTGTAGGACAAGCAGAGGGGAACTAACTGGAGGGTTTTTAAGATACAGTTTCCATGTAAAGTGCAGCATCCTCAAAGGTGAAAATTAAAACAATGTGATAGCCCAACATGGTAGATATGAAGTATCAACTTGTAATGTCTCCAGGCGTAAATAATTCACCTTTTCCCGCCTCAGAGTCACACATCTTGCTTGTAGGCGTTTAAAATACTTTGGAGCATTCAATGTAAATAGAAAAATTAGAAGGCAGATAAACTCTTCAGTAGAAATTTATCAGTCATGTGGATTCAAGCTCAAAAGATTCTTTCACTCTGTGCTGGTTTTTATGGTTTTTCAGATGTCGGAAATTACTTTCTGTTAGCATAAAGTCTCACTTTCTTTTCTTTATCTCAGCAGGAAAAAAAAAAACAACTAAAATATCCCTAGATGCTATTTCTATATGGTTTAGTTTTTTTCTGTCGTAGACTAATCACCAAGGGCTGGACTGAGTGACATTTTTACCACTTATTCAAGCTAATTTGGAGTACCCTGCTGTCCGAACAGTAGAATTACTCCCTAACAGTTTGTACAACTTTAGCTTTGCTGTCAACAGAGGGAGAAGTTGGGAAGGATGGACGACTTAGGTGATAGGGAGACTTGAAAAGGGGAAATTTAACTTTATTCCTTTAGCCTGCAATGTTATTACCTTTTCTTTAGTAGATGAGATTAATGAACTTACAGCAACTGATTTTACAGCAAAGAACCATTAAAATCTTCATCGGTATTTAGAACAGTAATATTTCGTAATTTGACTAGTGATGGTTTCCTCTTTAAATGTTGGGACTTTGTGTTCATCTTAAGAGTACAAAATATTTTTATGAACCTAACCATAGGGAAGTGTAGTAGTCATTCTAATGAGTCTAACAGATTTGGAAAAGGTCATAATGTGTTGTCACGTACGAGGTCTTCTAGTGAACAAACATTTAAAAATACCTTCATTTGTCATCTAATTTACTGAAAAAAAGCCCAGAGAAATGACATTGTGACTATAAATCTTCCCCAGAAGTAGTGGGCTGATGGTAAATATTACATAATGGGAGGTGTGGGGTTTTGAGACGTTAGCAGAAAGCCAGACTAATGTTTGGTCATGAAAGAGCACTTGTTTCACCTTGAGTGGGCAGAAAATCAGGCAATTTCAGTAAAGCGTGCTGTTCAAAAGACCCAGAAAACTAAAGCTCAAATGAGAAATTGGAGAGTAGGAGACATTTTTCTTGTTGATTAGGTCCCTGGTGAAAACACTGTGTTCAGGAACAGGACAGAGTGACAAATAGAAAGGGCTCCCAAGTAAAACAACAAAGCTGGTTGGAAGATCTGTGCTGTGAAAGGCTAAACCAACTCTGTTTTCTTTAAATAATCAAGAGTAAAGGAGACAACATTCTGATATGTGCCAAGTGTAGGATAATTTATTAAAATCAAAAAGATTAGCAATAAATTGGGAGAAAAAAGCAGGGATTGAATCAGCGCTTTGCCTCTGAAGGTGCCCCACATAAAACTGTTCTGAAAAAACCCGACACCTTTCTACCGAGGGGAATATGCAACGTGGAAAGGGAGGTGGAATAATTGACGAGACTGGTACAGGAGGAGTCAGGATGGTGATTTCAGGTAAAGATACACGGTGAAGACTGAGACACATTGTACTGGTGGAAACAACACAATGTAAAAAAAAAAAANAAGAATAAAAAGAGGCCATATAGTGCCATTGGGCACAGAAGAAAACATTCAGAAATCATTTCTGTTGTGACCTTGATAGATGAAGTCATAAGGTAAAGTGCAGTTATTTATATGTTACCTCATTGGCAGAGGTATTTTTTGGCACTGTATTTTGATATGGGCTGTGACTTCAAATGAAGAACTGTGCTAGTTGTGTCCTATCTGTCATACTGGGGGGGGAATAAAATTTCCATTTCAATTAATCAAGTTTCAGTTGGGGTTCTGTGAATTGATAGCTTGAAAAAAACAAAACTTTTATGTGACAGTGAAATGCTGATTGGGTCAAGTGCCAGAACTATAACTTCACAGGGCAGAAGGAAAAGAAAAGGAACGTGTTTTAAATCCAAATAGGTCTTTGCAGTATCTGGGTAACACATGTAAGATTGTCAAGGTCTTTAAGAGTCAGGCTTGAAACAGGATTTTTAAATGTTGTTTTTCTTACCAATCTCTTGTTGCAGAAACATGGAATAAGTAAGTAAAAGAAAGTCTCTAAACCAGTTAATTTACATTATTCTTAACTTCTTCTATTTACTCATGATAACATCATCTCAGCAGTTCCAAATGATGAGTTGTATTAGCTAGACTGGTTGGCTGGAAGTGACGTTAGCAAATGCTGATTCTATCAGAGCGTCGCAGAGCCCGCTGATGTTGGTAGAGACATTCCCACTGCTTTCAGTAGATTGTGGACTGGGTCACATAAAATAAAAAAACCCACGTGAATCTGATCTTATTTTGATAACAGCTTCTTGTGGGTTTCATGTATTTGCAGAATGATTCCTTTAAAATTCCTTTAAATGATTCTTTATTGCAGCTTCATGCTATTGCAGGTGGTTATACTTTTAAACCCTTGTTCCCTTGGCAGATTCTTTTGATTTCATATAGAAAACAAATACATTTGCAAAACCGCTGTCTTAAGTGTTGTACTGAGGACGTGTCTAGATTATACCAACAAAGTGGTAATTCTAATATCTATGATTTCGTTGGATTGTTCAACACTTTTTCACGGGACAGTTGACAAGCTTACCAAATCTCTTATGCCAGCATTCCCTGTCTTTTAGTGCTCTGTGTTACTAAATCACCTAGCAAGGCAAATGGAATGCTGATGACACCTTAGACACAGGCGTATTTCCTTTAAATTAACAGGAAATTCTGTCTGCTGGAGGTGGCTTGACTGTTTCTGACTCAGTATGAGATGAGAACAGCATGTACAAACCATCGTGTTACTGGTACAAAAAACTTTCAGACTAAATCTACTTTGTTTCCTTGTTTTCCCTGTTTTGCCGGTTTGTTTCCCTGTTTCCTTTTTTCTTTCTATTACTTATTTTTCTTCCTATTTTCCTTTTCCCCTTTTTTCTTTTTTTCCTTTTCTTTTCTTGGTCTTCCTTTCTTCCTTTCCTTTTTTTTTGGTCTGTCTTTTGGTCTTCCATTCTTCCTTTCTTCTTTTTTTGTTCTTCCTTTCCTCTCCTCCATTCTTCCTTTCTTTTTTTTTTTGATCTTCCTTTCCTCTCCTCCGTTCTTTTTTTTTTAATCGAATTAAATAATTAGTTATTTCTGAGTTTGCTTTCTCTTCAGCCTTTTCTGTCACTGAAGTTAGTGTGCTGTGATTTAAGCTTGCAGAAACCTGGCTGGTTCTGTGGCAATAGTATGCCAAAATCTTTCCTTGCATGTGGCAATTCCAGTGAACCAGTTATTTTTCTCTCTCTCTGGACGTTGTCTTGCTGGCAGTCAATTCTGCTGGCTGTTTATGAAGGTTTTAGTGCCACAATTTGTGTACTCTAGAGGGTGCCACCGTTCTAAATGCTGAACAAACTTCTTTACTTGCTGTAAACTGGCTCTATAATTATTTCTGAGCGCACAATCTTCTTATTAATAGGATGGGTAATGAGTTCCCAGCTCACTGTTGAGACTCACCCAAAAATCAGTGCTCAAAACGCAACCGATTTGTGCGCTCGTGATGTTATTTGTACCGAAATAGGTACAGCTAGGAAATTAAACCCTATTGCTTTCATGGCATAGTAAATACTGCAGAAATATGTGTAGGTGCTTTGTAGTTCAGGACAGAAGTATTTCAGGTCTTTTTTTATATATTTGAAAGATTTTTAGTGATTACTGTTTCGCTCGTTGTCCTTCCTGAAGTTCAGTAGGTAGTGAGTTCATATTGAGCTCTATCTATGGCAACTAAATATTCTATAGCTGTTTAACTTTAAATGTGCAAGATTTTTACCCAGAAAACCAATTGTGAAGGAAGAGCTGCATATATATTTCACATATTGTGAAAAGCTTCTCCCTCTAGGAGGTCATGCTAATAACTCCCGTAGGCAGCATTCTTATTAGTTAGTAGCTGTCCCTTTTCTCTACCCTTCAGCTTTGGAAAGCAACTATTTACAGAGTGAGTTTCAGATGAGTAGTGGTACTGGTTTCTTCCCTTCTCTTCCTACACACAATGCAAGGAGTCATCAACAGTGGGCAGCCAGATGTTACCTGAATATTTGTTTTAACTTTCCTCACGCTCTTCTCGAATGCCTTGCCTAGAGACCCTGACCTTGAAAGCACTTACTGCTCTACATGAAGGTGCTCTCAGGCTCGTTACTCAGATACTCCCTGCTCAGTACTAAGAGTAAAAAGATGTAGTGGGAATTTCAAACTACAACTCAGTGGAATTCTGTAAATCAGCTACCCCGAAGAATTTTTGTTCCCATTTTTCTCCTCAGTAAAAAAATAATAATAATTTAGGCGTGTAACAAATGTCTTTATGGTAGGATTGGACATTTCTCATATTGCAAATGGGAAAGAACTCAAGCAGAGCATGTCTATATATCTTAAGCACAATAAATAAAATGAAAACTAAGTTCTATTTCACAGCAAACTCGTTGTCAGTTGTTTCTTAGAATTTGTTCTGAAATAACTGAGTCATGACTTTCTGCTGTCTGTTGTTAATTTTTAGAGATAGCAAGATAAAGTCTTGCGGTTTGTGGCTCAATGTTATGTTGAGAATATTATTGGGCATGGTATATTTTTTGTAAAAGTCGTTGGTTAGAACTACTTGGAAATTAAATCTCTAAATGATTAAATGTCATGTTTGTTTTCAAGCCTCGGATTGCTTAACTTCAGTACTTACTATGACTGTTTATTTTCAAAGCTGAAGTAATTTGTTGAAATGCGAGTCATGCCAGAATTTCGTTGTTTAAAGGTTGCCTCATCTAAATGATACTTAAGTAGAAAGACTGAATTTAAAGAAATAGCATCGCCTGTTTTGAGCACATTGTGGAATGTGCTGTGGACGTAGCAGTAAAGAATAGCACAGCCTCTCATTGGCTTTTGGTGGTTTCCTAGTTCCATTTCCTCTTTTAAAGAAGAAGTTCAGTCGCTGACATTGTTAGGGAGCGTTGTGGGGCTTTAGTCTCTGTAGATGGTTAAATGACTCTTCAGCTTTAAAGAAACTTGAATATTACTCTTAAGCTTTTTTTTCAGTGCTCAAGAGGCAGCTTCACTGTATCACTTGTATTATGTAGCAAATATAATTCTATTTAAATGAAAAATCGTTTTATGTGATGTCCACTAATACATCTACCTCACCTGTTGCCACATCAGAAGTAAGATCTAGAACGCCCTGCTATTCCCAGTAAAATTCAACAATAACGTTACTGTTAAATTCATGGGGATTGGAGTTTCAAATATTTTCTTGAAGTGGTAGATCTTAGTTTTTCGCAGAGACATTCAAATTGTCTGTTGTTACAAACTGGTTGCTTTTCTCCTGAGGCAAATGTAGTGTTATCTTTGAGTATGAGACCTTCCTCTCTGGTCTGCCTTTTGTGGACTTCTCAAGGGTGATCCAGCTGTCTGTGGTTTTCTTGCATCTGTTAGGTTAACGTGGTCCAGCTGACGCTTCAACAGAAACAGGAATATAAAACTTAAGCCATGTCCAGACATCTTCTAAGTTTTCAAGAGGCAACTTTTATATTTCTCATGTGGAATTTTAAAAACAAGTTTGGAAAGAAAAATAAGCAATTAATAGTATTTCTTTAAGTTAGACTTGTGGTACAGTATATTGAACTTCTGCCGTTGTTATTGGCAAAAATACTGGATAACATCATGTTGAGTACGCACCTCCTGTAATAAACCAATGGATTTCAAACTTTGTGTTTCATGGGTATTAATTACAAGAAAACAGTATAAAGCAAACGCTTTCTTCATTGCTGTCTTCTTACCAGTTGTGTATTCGCACAGAATTAATTGCTGGGTGGTATTTTAGCAACACTTCCTTTGTCTTCTCTGATCAATTAGATGTAATAGCCGGGAGAGCTGTCAGAAATACATTGCCAAAGGCAGCGGTTTCAGTTGATTATTATGAAATTGGGTCCTTCAGCTATTGAAAATCTTCTGGACCTCAGTGGGGGAAGGATTTTTCCAAAAGCAGCAATGAAATGTTTTAATCAGTAGCGTGCACTTGCTTTCAATGGTGAGGTAGATTTAGTTTAATTTAACAGCGTTTTGTCAGATGGTGAAAATGGGCAAAGCAGATACACGCTGCCTAAGGCATACAAGTGACAGGTTGCTACAACAACATCTGCTTCTTAGACCTGGGAGACTGGATCAGTGAATTCAGTTCTGTTTTATCACAGCAGTCCGAGTGCATAAGCATTGCTCTTAAACTCTCCTTCAGATTGATTGTATTTTCTCAAGAAAATATTAAACTGATTAGTAAATCAAGCACTCACAAACTTGGTGACAACAGTTTCTAGTAGCTCTGGTGCTTTCTTTAAAAGCAATATAAAATTTCTAAGCATTGTGTTCCTAATAAATCAGTTTTTCTAAATCAACAAAGCGGGTAAAGATTAGCAGGAGTGATTGTTAGGAAGTTTTTCGCATTGAAATCAATTTTCACTGATGGTGTTGACTTTAACGAGAGCAAGGTCATGGCTTTTTAGTGGTACTTGTTATATATTAATAGGATCATAGAATTGTTAATATAACTATATATCATATTTCACAATGAGTTAATATATTTATTTCTACATACTTTAGTATACGCTTTAATGTTAAAAATCACATTATACTTTCTATCAAAATATGGCGTGATGAGTTGGTAAGGACACAAGGATGTCAAAGGAAAGAGAAATGTGTATGTGCATTAGGTAGATTCGATTAGTAAATATGTATTTTCAAGACACTGAAGGCCATACAAGAGGCTTTTATGTAGCTACTGGTTTACAGATACATATATCCTTGATTTTTTTTTTTTTCTCTTCCTTTTTTTTTCCTGCAGGGCCAAGGCTTTTCGTGGGAAAAAAGTCCATGGAGAATACGATATAAAGGTTGAACAAGTAAGTAAATGACTCTTAATCTGAATGTTATTTTTATATTTGTGTATTGGTAAAATACATATATGTGTATAAATACGTATTACCCTGGAGGGGTTTCAGAACTGTGGAGATGTGGTGCTGGAGGAACGGTTGGACTTGATGATCTTAAAGGTCTTTTCCAACCTAAACAATTCTATCGTTCTGCATGTATTCGTAGATACGTAGTCCTTTGTACTTCAAAAAACCCCTCACAAATACCACACTCAAAGACTTAATTATGCTTCATTCTAATGTGCCTCTTCTTCGAAGACTCTGACCATAATTTGCACAACGTGTATTCAAAAGTTGTTGCTTAGAGACAGTGATTTTCCCAGACGCTCCATTTCTGTAGCACTGATTCCTTCGCTGAAGAGCAGCCGTATGCTGTTCTAAAGCCAGCGCTGAATAAATATGGAGACGTAATTCAGACTGCCTTAGAATTATTATGGCTATTTTATTTGAACTACGTATCTGAAATTAGGGAAGTAAATAAGCCTTTTCATTGCTTTTCAATCTTGAATTCTACAAAGAGATGCTACTGTAAGAAGCTTCAGTATTTAAACTGAATTGTTTTCTCACTGGAATTTCAAAGCGTGAGGAAAAATTCTCACTAGCTGTGTGGATTCAGCTTATCTAAACTCCCTGTGACAGTAGAGCATCTAGCTCTGCTCCATTCTTTACACCATTGAATATCTGCTGATGTTCTTGGCTTGGAAACATGGAAAGCTTTGCCAGGGATCCTCAAGAGTGTTGAGGGAGAGAAGGAGAAAAGAAGACAAGCTATTTTACCCCAAAATGCCCCTCACACCTAGATCAGACCATGCCGTTGACATCACGGACGCTGCTGCCACTTTAATATTAACAAAAGGTCTGTGGAATCCTTGAGTTTTCTTCATATGGTCTCTTGTAGGACCAAAGACATCTCTAATCAGTAAGAGACTGAAAGTTTCTGAACCCTACTAATTATTTGGTAACACAACAGCACCGTGACAATTGTGTACAAATGGAGCTATTAACGATTATTTTAGTATTCCTTTGCTAATACCCTAGAGCATCATTTTATTTTTCCACTACTTCCAGCAACCTATCCTAACACAGAATATTTTCTGTCACATAGTAAGCTTTTCAACTGCAAAATCTCCATTGTGAATCCTTGCAATTGTTTAGTTGGATTTATTGATTGGAGATACCCGTTGTCAGTCGCAGATTAAGTAGGTTTTAAATGATGGTTTAACGTTGTCGACACTTATACAAATATTTCAGTCTCTCACTGTTTGCACTGTTTCTACGATAATCTTAAAAGTGCCCCTTGAGTTTAGAGCATTGTAACGCTGATCCAAGCAAGTATACGAGAGTATGGAATTTAATGAAGAAACCTCCACGCTTGGAATTGAGCACGTACTTAAGCTGCTGAGTTGGAAGGGTGGTCAGAGTAGTCAACGCTTTCCTTCTCTGAACACTAAATCCTGAAAGCCTCACACAGATTTTCCTCAGGAAGACTTTCAGCAATACCATTTTTCAAGAGGAGACTGATGAGAATTCTGACACTGTCTATTCTGTCTTAGTGTCTGGGATAGCAAAGACGCTTTTCTTTCTCCCCTGGAAGACAGCTGGCTGCATTTCAATTCTTCTGCTCTGTAATGTTATTGTAAAGTGCCTTGAGAGTCTCAGCTGATGAAAGACTGCGGATAAATGAAAAACATCCTGTCCTTTCCTTTCAAATAACTGTAGATTCAGAATATGGAAGTGATTCCTTTTAAATTCCACATTTCCAGTGTGAGAAGATGCTTTGGAAAAGCTCGCTATTTGTGAATTTTGTTAGTCAATTGTTCACTAGCACCAGGTCTTCTACAAATACAAGTAAATGCTCGTTAAGGAAATAGAAAGGAGTAAAGTATGTGAAGAGGTGCCAAATGCTGTAAGAAAATGTTCTATTTATAGTAGTTATTTTAACATTACTTTTGTACTGCTTTCTTCGAAACATCATATCGTTTTTGTTGAGTGTCTGTTAATCTCTGTGCTAACACTATGCAAAGCAAAACCAGAATATCTACACTTCTGTGCAGGCACAACTGAGGAAATACTCTTTCTGTTTACCCCACAGTCCTTTTTCCCAGTTTTTTTTTTTTTACTTTTTGCTTTACTTGTATTAGAATTTATTCAAATATGATGTGTCGTACGTGACAAGCACTGTTGGATTAATATCCTCTTGGTGCCCATTATATTCCAACTGTCTGTTACCAGCAGTTCAGATGCTAATAGTTAAAAGAAGGGATTTAGGAAAATAAAAGTACAATAAACTAGACTGGCTAATGTGAGTCTTCCTTTCATAGGCAGAATTTTCAGAAATCAACTTGATAGCCCATGCTGACGGGAATTACGCCGTAGATATCCAAGTATTTCGAAATGGCACTAAAGTTGTCAGGTAAGAAAAACCAAATAACAACAAAATGCAATGATTGACTTCATGTATGGGTGTAAAAGGTGTGGAAGGATTTTTTTGTCTATGTGCAGTAGGGATTTTGACTCGTGCACCGCATCTCAGTCGCTGGCATGAAGAGCAGGAAATAAAATATCTCATCAGTGCATCAGTACTCATCAGTAAATCCTGTTTATGATGGGAAGGAAATTTCTTGATTCTGGTCACTCTCAGCATCTTTGTTGCCTCCGGAGACACTCTCCCTCGGTCTCTTGAACTGGGGGCCTCAGAACTGGCCATAAGACAGTCTTGTTGATTTTGTACGTGCCAGACCTTTCCAGATGAGCAATGTTTATTTCCAATGTTGAATGTTTTCTTCTCTCAGGATAGTTACTGGAACATCACTGTCTGTTTGAAAGACTTCAGTTTAAAGGCCTGAGATTTCCCAATAGGCTGTTTTGTCCAAAAAGGATTATTTCCTTTCAAGGCAGGGTAATTTTACCTTTTTTTTTTTTTAACAGCGAGGATGTTAACAGCCTTCTAAATTTAAGGGCAGAAAGCAGGGATACATTTGGCAGAAGTAAAAGCTTAAGTATTAGCAAAATTATTTCAGGCAGGTTTAGATTTTACCTTTTTTATGAGACCTACTCGTATTGTAACCAGTGCCCTTAAGCGGGAGTTAAGTACGTGTAGCAGTTTGGCTGGAGAGTTGCATTCAGAGAGGTGGATCAAGCCACTAACAGTGACCAGTGACTTGGTTGTTTACTACTTATGTTTATCTTTAGGCAAGAGTAAGATCTGAGGGAGCTGGACAGAGTACAGCAGCTCTTGGATCTCTGTGCTTTTGTACAACATCTGCCCAAAAGAAAAAAAAGATAAAAAGCTTTTAAGATGTCTACTCACTCATGTGAAAAAAGTCCAGAAAAAAATATTGAAAATAAGTGTATTTTATACTTTAAACCTCACAACTGTTTAATCTCTTGTGTGTTCTAAAAATACTTCAGCTTAATACAACAGCCAGTTATGCCAAATCCACAAGATTATTTCCTTAAAGTTAGAGATTTGATGTTTTTTTTTAGGGCTTACTTTTTCTTTTTTTTTTTTTTTTTTTTTTTTTTTCTCCCAACGATAGAAGTTTTGGAGCCAGGAAATCTTGATCACTGCTCCTTAGTGGCTTCTTTTCTTTAGAGAATTTTCCAAACTGAACAAAAACACTGAGGCCAAGTTAGAATCAAAATATGATGATGCTTAGTGTGAGCTGGGAACCTTCAGAAAATAAGGTCTCCAGGGAGACCCTTATTGCAGTCTTCCAGTATCTGAAGG
>VWZK01002476.1:42876-56694 GCA_013396935.1 Baryphthengus martii | reverse complement strand
TACGGGCTTCTGGCAGCTGTCAGCTCCACTGATGATACTCTCATTTGAGAAATCCTGCTCTGCATCACACCAGAGCGTACCAGGGCTGCTCACTTTCAGCACATGAATGTCAAATTACAGCTTCAGTTCCGCTGTGTTCTTCTTCCTTAATTTTGTTCTTCCTCTTTCCGTAAATCTTACTGTTCTCCACTGCTTTCATCTCACTCTCCTTCTAATCATCCAGGATATAGCTAGAATTGTCTCCCATTTAAGGCACGTTTCTGCCTTTTATTCCTTGGGAGAAGATTAAGACAACTCCATACAAACAAGGTATTTGGATAAAATTTCCTACTGCAAATCAATTAAAAGTTATCATACAATTTATTTCAGATTTATGCTACACATTCTCCAACACACCCCTAGAAATGCTGTTCTGACAACATAAGAGGAAGGATATTTTTGGTTGTCATTACTTCCTTGACTAGGAATGCCTATCACTAACTTTAGGTCCTTATAAAAATTATAAATATATATTTATGCATTCCTACCTGATTAAATTCTGGCACACTTGGCATCCTGCTGGACACCTGTGATAAAAGATGCATCATTAATACATGCTTGTATAAAAGAAAACATTTGTAATGGTACTCATAAACTATCAGTTCACCTGTAAAAGAAAAATCACATCAACATCATTAAAGGCTGTGTTCTTCTGTACTTATCCCTGGAAGATTAAAATTCAGGGTGACTTCAGTGATTTTTTTGGTGGTTTACATCTCAGACTGTAGGATAAACCTGCACTTCAGAGACGAGTTATCCATCTTTTCTACTCTGCACTATCCATGTGTTCATAAGAATGTGATCAAAAATACATGTTTACATCCTCAGAATGTGATCTCACCGAGTTTATTTAGGGAACACCATCCACTAAATACACAGTCTCAAATGCCAAATGATGTTTGCTTTCTTAGGTCTTAAAACATAGGTTGAGGATTTGATCTTTTGCTTGCTCTTTTCATACTTTACACCAGCCTGAGCAAAACCTTCTATTTCAGAAGGCTGTGACAGCAGTAGGCTTTATTCTGAGGAAGGGAGAAAATGGTGATAGAGGATTAAGAATTTCTGTGTGGCAGTGGCGCCATGTAACTCAACCTCACAATTGGATGCCATACCACAGTTTTGGTTATTAGGCTGAAAGTAACATATCTAAGCAGCCTAGGAAGGTCAATCGTTGCCAGCTTTTAATTAAAAATAACAGCCTCATTTAAAATGTACTGGTGACAGTATCTATGAAAAAAACAAACAACAAAAAACCACCAGCAATCATCAACCAGGACATTGCAAAACTGCAAAGAACTTTAATCAAGCTAAGCACAACACCTATAAAAACTTATTCCAATTCTTTCTAAATGTAACAGAAAGAAAGTGAAATTCGTTGTTTTACCTGTGAGGATCTTTTGAACTGGGAATGATGTGTGCACATTCTCTTTTACTGAAGACCTCTTCAATCCAAGATTTGGGAGACTGAAAAGACATTTCAAATGTAATCGTATTCCTCAACTTAAAAACATAATGCCAAAAACTGCACTATAATGTCTACATAACACATAACTCAGAATGATTCCCACCATGATATTAGATGAAACCAAACACTCTAAGCTGAAGCTACAACTCCTGAGCATTCCCAGCCCTTTAGCCTCAAGTTTTACACAGCTCCACAGAAAGATCAGTATTAAAATTTAAATCCTCTCCTCACTAACAAACGTGAACATTATTTAAAGGATTTGTCAAACATATGCGCAATAGAAGCGGTAAAGGTGAATCAGTGCTTAAAGAAGTGCACTTTCCTTCTCCCGGAAGACCAGCAAATGGAAGCTTTACTTAGTCAAAAAAATGCAATACTTTTTTTATCTGAAAGAGATGGTTTATTCCTTCTTTTATTATTCTTAACAGAGTTAAGAATAGTTGTTTTGTCCTGATTATATGTTTGCTCAGCTAGCGCTACAGTGAAATGCAAAAGCAGGGACCAAAGACTAGACCTAGCACTCAGAGTGTATGTCAGGTGCATTTTTGACGCCAGCCTCCTGGGACACTGTGAAAACTGTCTCAGTGGAGCCTGCTGCAGTTGAGTAAACTGGACAGTCACTGTGGTATACAGATTTTTTTCAAAGAATCTCAGTTGAGAGTCTTTGAACCTCTTTCTCTTCAGGTCTATCAGTATCAAATTCCCTGACAGGAATGATAATTTTTGGATGCTGAACTTTGAAAGTTTCTGGGACTGAGTTTAGTAAATACTGGAAGCACGAGATTTTTTTTATTTATTTTTTTTTTTGTCACCAAAGCGAACTACACTAACTTTGAAACATAGAATGAACAGGTATTTTATCATAAAGAGTAAATATGATTATACAGACCATGATCATCTCACTATTTCTCATGTGCATCTCACTCTCTATTTTGTCATCCACCTCATACATAGACAGCAAGCTCTCTAGGACACAGCACAGTAGGTGCCCTGGTTTATGATTTAGGCATAGAAGGCAAACAATAATCAAATAATAAACATTAACTTCTTATTCATTCCTCGTGTTTAAAAACAACAGTCCCTCTGCCAAACGTCTACCCTATAAAAATACTTATGGTAAATACTTATTTATGTACTTGTTTGTAAAACTTCTCTTTCACACAATGACTTAGAAAAGAATTCCGTTCTTGAGAATGCCAGTAATTCAAATAATTAAGAGTAGTGCTGGGAGCATTTTATGGATGAAGTTCAGCAATCATTTTCATAAAAGAGAATACCTCTCATTTCCTGATGGAATTAAGATCCTTAAAAAGCAGGTCCATTTGATTATTTTTTTTAATTTCAGCTTCACAACCCTACATACCCTCACATAATCTTCAAACTAGTCAGGCAGTTATGGAGGGCCATGAGCTACCTGAGTGAACTATTGGCTTGTCTGCATGTGGGGACCCAGCTCCCACAAGACTAATGGGAGTCCTCCCTCTGGTTTTAATGTACTCTGAAACAGGTCCCCACTGACAAAGATGAAAGAGATCATTAAACAGTAGTTCGCTGGTATGGTGTGCATGTGTATTCTTCTGGGAGCAACTAATTGAATTGTGTCTGGTTGGGCTTCCAATGAAGCAACATGGAAGATCCTCAAGGCTGAATCGAGCATGGGCAAGCAAGAAAATTATCTTAGAAAGAGACTTCCTGAAATGCACAAATTAAATCCAGAAAAAAAACTTAGAAATAGAAGCAGATTTCATTACCTGAGGGCAGGCATACATTGTTCTCAAAAACCTTTCAACAGCATTCTTGTTAATAATCAGTATTATTTCATGCTTCCTAAACCTTTTCATTCTAGTTGCTTGAGCTACCTAGTGAAGCAGTGAAATGTTTCTAATATTAAAATCAGGACTCTGATTTTTCTGAAACTCATTACTATTTCTGGTAGTTAGTTTTCAATCAGAACTAGGGAACAAAAAATCTTTTTATGTTATGGGGCGCCTTGGATAAGAAAGAACTTTCCTCAGCTTTTCATTAAATGGAAAGGTTGTGACAAAATGTCCAAGAAGTTGATGAGCGTTACAGCATCTGCTGAGGCAACATGCTCAGCCTTATGAGAGAAGACTGTTGTCTGTCACTTTGATTTAGTAAAAGTAGTTTGAAGTAATTTTAAGCAAGCTATTGTCATCATACAGTCTCAGGTAGCTTCCTTTGAGCTACTTCACCTCCAGCATGACAATTTCTGGAAATCAAGTGTTATCTGGGTAATTTTCCAGGTGTGAAGGCTGACACTGGAAATATACAGCTCAGTGTAACAGGGAAGCATTGCATCAGCATAGGCACCAATTACAAAACATGCTTCCAGCTGAGAAAGGCACTGGTACTCAATTAATCCATATGTGAATACACTTGAAAAGTAGTGTCAAAGAAGTTTTTATATCCAAGGCTCAGTGTTCCTCATCATACCTTATACAGTTCATGTTCATCATAAAGATGCATGATACAAGATAAAAGGCATATCAATAATTTTAAAGGGAGGAGAGGTCATCTGGTACACAACAGCTGTTTGGTGGCATTATTTCACATGAAAATATAACTTTCAGTCCTCAGCGATAATAGACTGTGTGATGTGAAGTTACATCTAATATGGGAGATGAAGAGGTTTCTTCTCTACTAACAGCTTTTTGAACATCTAAGTTGTCTTCTAAAAAAAACATACCTTGTTTTAAAAATTTCTCTTTGTTTTTGGAGGGCAGTTGGAGGTTAAGACAAAAATATCGATGCTTAAAACTCTGGATGCTTTGTGTATTCTTTTTCAGTTTTACTCAAAAACATGTGTGGTTCTCTGCAACTGAGGCAGTAAAGGCAACGACCAACACACGCCACAACTGATCAGATGAAAAAAAAACAACCTTTAGCTTCAGATCACATGCCATGAATCTAACCTTGCTACTACAGAGGTCATTGACAAAATTACCATTTATTTCAGGAGAACAACAATCACTATGAAATGTATTTGACCTTTGAATCTTGAAGCACCAAGGATGCACCTGAGCCAGTGGCACAGAGATTTCCCTAGTACATCACACATATATCAGTTAATTCCACTTCAGGATTCTCAGTAAACAGGATAGAAAACAGGTGCAATTTCAAGGTGCAATTGATACAATACTGCGAGTTTTCATCCTGCCATGTAAAGGACATAATATTTTCTCATACAGATATTTCAACATTAATTATTGATTATTTACTTAAAGAGTTTGCCAAAGTGTTGCCTATGCCGTGCTCTTTCACCTCCCAGCTTCTTGTAATTTTTATATTTAAAAAACCCAGTACTTAGATAACATATCATTTGTATATGATCCTCATGAAACCTGTAACTTTAACATTTATTTTCATCTCAAATGATAAAACAGAATATAACAGAAAAGCATAACTTCCAAAGTTCATCATTTTTTTCTTTAATGAAGTTCCTGAACAGATGGTTCTACCTAAAAAAATATATAGTGAAATTCCAATCAACCACAGGAAAAAGTAAAATACAAGACTGTTTCACTGTATTCCATCTTGTGAAGCAAAACTTTCAAAACTGAAACACATTTATCATTATTCTTAATTTTGTATCAGGTGAAATCTTCTCTTAATGTGTAAAATTTACGCCAGAACAATAACATTCATTTCTTAATCTAAAGCTTTACTTAGGTTTCTAAGCTAATTGCATAATCAGAAAAAGCGTTTTAAACCTTCATGCTTTTTGCAGTCATCCATGACTTCAGGGCTAGGCAAGTAAACATGAGAAGAGGAGACTTCTGAATGGTTGTCCATTTGCTTTTGGATCTTAGCTTTGTAAAAGACCTCTGTAATATGTACATCTCCTTTCATAACACTCTGGCTAATATTTCAAAACTGTCATAATTTAATTAAACTTCAACAACAAATTAAAATTTCTCCCCTCGCTACAGCGAAATACATACATCTCGGCCATATCCTTCTACCATCAAACCCTAAAGGAGAAAAAAACACACCCAAATATTCCTTCTGACTGGCAGATTTCTGCTATACAGAAGACCTGAAAGCCAAGTTTGTATCGCAATTTTCCTTCCAATTTTCCTTCCAGAAAGCCCTGAGACCTTTGACTGGGAGTTTTGCCTTCTCATTTCTCGCCAGTCTGAGGATTAGGATTGCTACTTATACTTCCCTGCCACAGAAGAGGCTTTGGAGATTTCTAGACTGATTTAGTCAATGGAGAGGCAAGAGTTTGGCTCTGAAATTTAAGGCACATGAGTAGTTTTTAGAAAATTGCTTTTAATCACTTCTCCAATATCTTTAATGTCTGAGATCCTTGCATAATATGGTATTAAAGGGATACTGTCAGGTCAAATTTGGTTAAGCATACATAATGTTCAAAAATTAAGGTTCGCAAAAGTAAAGAAAGAGATCAGAACATAAAATTAAGAAAAAAACCCGTACCACCCATTTCTTTCAAATCCTTGTTGATGGGGGAGCAAGAGCAGACAAAACCTAAAAACCCAGCCTAGCACAGCGGGAACCCATCACCTAAAACCCAGGGGTGCCATCAACGAGGTGAGTGACTGTGCCACTTTCCCATCGAAGTCATTGAGCAAGTGTGCAGGCTTGGCTCATCGGTCTCAGATCACCTGCTGTTCTGGTGCCCACACTGATTTCACCACCCATTCGTTCAGAACAAATGGGTGAATGCTCCGGTTTTTGCTGCTGCTTTCTTCTGCTCCAGACCACCCCACCCTCTCCTGAAGACTCGCCAGAGTCAAAGCGTTTAGATGCACTGCACCAATTAAACACTGATAAGTAGGGGCTAATGTGTGTTTGTCCTGCTACTGCATTAGCTTTACTAAACTAAGATCTGCAAGAAACATTCAGCCCCTTCGAGACCAGACAGTAAGTACTGTTCACTGGCTGAGTACCAAACTCAGGAAAACTAGGTTACACTGACAATACTAAACAGCATCTTTTTATAACCATTAGCTCTAAGTAGGTTCACTTTGGGGTGAAAGACCCAGATACACACATTTTCTAATGAAACAGCATGGTGCTTCAGACACTGTTCAGAAGCACCAGATTTCTGCAGACAGAAATTAAAAGGTACACATCTCTGTGTCAGAGTATTTCATCCATTACTGAAATATAACCATTTATTGGACAAAACAGCAGTAACTGCCTTAAGTGACACATTGTAGATCCAGACATGGGCAGATAATGAGAAATCATATAATGACTAGCCAGTTTAAGTGACAGCTCAGTTCATTTAGGCAAAGTACAGTTGTGCTGGAAACTAGCCAGAACAATCAAGTTGTAAGTCGATTACTGAAAACAGCAAGAAATTTGTACTGATAAAACAAGGCAATAATTTCTATCTTGTGTCTTAGCCAAAACACTACTTCAAGAGCTGAAAAGTGCTGTCAAGCACGACACCTCAGCTCTGCATACACTGTGTACTGAATCCACTACATACAACCATTTTTCTATGTCACTTCCCAGGAATTTGGGTTTTCCTATTAAAATCAATAGTTTTGCTGAGCAGGTTTGACAGGATCTTAAGGGAAAAAAAAATAAAATAAAATAGAAAAATATACTTATGCATCATACAATTCTTTTTCCAGCTAAGAAATTATTTGTTACCCTAAAAATGATTAGATGAACACAAATACTCATTAAGCAGTAGCACATAATCCTGGGGCTGATGGATTTGCCTCAGGACTCCAGTATACTCATACAGTACCTGTAAAGAATTGGAAATACCCAAAATATCCCAAACAGATTTTCAGTGCCTGGGAAGGAGGAAGACATCTTTTTCAGGTGAAACCGTACTGTGAGAAGTCAGTGTAGTGCAGCATGTGACCAGCCTTTATTCAAATACACAGAGGGGAGGGAAAGAACTTCCCCTTATTACAGCCACTGCAAGACTTCACACTGTATATTCAAGACGGTGCCCTAAAGTATCTTAAACCCTTTTAAAAATTAACTACACATAGAGTAAGTCACTTGCAAGAACCTTAGATAACTGGAATGCAACCAGAGTTCTTGTACACTAACACTCAAGACTATTTCACAAGATCTCAGCCTATAAACATGTTGGTATCTCTTGAACCCTTAACCCTGGAAAGTCTTCCTGAGCTATAAAAGCTAAGGTGGACTTGCAGGTATTATCACTCTATTCACAACAATTCTTAAACGAAAAATAGGACTTCAGCAGTATTTCTGCATCCCATGGCAACCGGTAAATTACTGCCAGTATTAAAGAGATTTCCAACCTAACAAGCTGTCTTGCATAAGCTTTTCAGGGCAGGAACTCTCTAGTTCAGCATCTATTACACGCACGCTTATGCTATGAAGTAATATAACAACTGATTATAACAAAGAACACCAATTTGGATCTACGTAGTGCATTGTAAAACTCCAGGGTCGTGTGCAATAAAATATGAACCCAATGTGAAGTTTTCAACAACTCTCAGGTCTTCTAGAACTTCCTTGTATTCAGGCTACCATGTCAGAGGACAACAGCCTGGCTCTGCAACATAGTCATGCTGTGGTTTCTCTCACCTCCATTACTACAGTACATCGGTACATCTGTTACTAACAAGCATCTGTTGCTTTTCCAATCTTTCTTACCTACTCCTCTGTTCGAGTGTTCAGGACTCTGCACATCTGCAGAAATACTGCACTACAAATAACTGCATTTGCGTGAAAATCTTCAGCACTACACTTCAAAAAGACCTACAAAAATACTGGACAAATAATTTCATTTGAATGCTTCCACTGCCGTTCATCAGTTCACCATGCCAAACTATAAGACAACTATCAATTAATTCCAAACTGCCTTTGCAGGAGAACTGTGCAATCAATAGCACTGAAAATTTCTCTATTTTCCCCTTTTGAGGACAATACATCATTTCAGCTCACAGTAGAATTCCTGTGATTGTTTTCTAGTAACTAATTCGAACACATCCACTGTAAACATATTCTCAGATCTTCACAGATGCATTATCTACGATAACAGAAGGGTAGTCACCTGTGCTAGCAGGATGACAGCTTAGCCCAGTCTGAAAGAAAAGGTCTTTAATTATTTATTACTTTTAGAGTTTGTTAACTATTCAGTTTTGCCTTTCTGCTATCCCAGAATAGGCAATGTTTTAGTAAAACACTTCAGACAGCACTGCCCTAAGAGTACACCCAGCTGGAAGATCTGAACAGACTCTCCTGTCCCCCTATACAGTTCATGGCACTGGATTAGAGTTGGAAGGGCACAGAGGCCCTCACCTTAACATCTCTGCCAACAGCCCAAGATCGATCACAATTTATTTTCCTCAGACCTATCCTTGAAACAGGCTCCCAAAACACTGCTAAAAATCTATACTGGCATCAGACACCTGCGAATTCCTTAAAAACCAGGTTTCCTGGTCCATTCCCCCACTTAAATTACAAGAAGTCTCTGATATATGAAACGCAGTTTGTCCTTCTGCCTAAAAGAGGCCACTCCACAAGCCACTGCTCTAGAAGCATGGCAACTGTTGCAAGAGTTTGGACCTGGCTGCTTCATAACTACGGCCGGTATAGGCCATGAAAAAAATCTGTGCCCAAAGCTGATGGCTGCTACTTTGCTAAAAGGCGTCCTTTGTCTTACACTGTCAGCACTAAAATACAATATGATACTTTGTATCATCTCCTCTTATAAAGCCAATCAATTATCAGCATAAAATGAGGACTATTGAACACTCTAGTCATACATAAAGACGCAGAAAGGCATCTTCTAAAGACTTTAATGGATGGAAAAAATAAAGAATAAATTATAAAAGACACAGAAAACTTGTGGCGAATAAGAACAGGCACTAGTAATAGAACAAGAAATGGCAAACTAATCCAAACTGTACTTGAAGATCATTATAAGTCCTTAAACATAAGAACGGCCTTATTTTACTGTGTGTCTTTCAAAGATGAAAGTTGAGTTGCAGGTTTCCTTAATGAATACTCCTGCACATCTCACTGGCAATATTTTGGAAGTCAGTAGTACCATTCATATCTCAAAGAAAATCAAGCATTTAGATTTCTTCTAGTAACTAATACAATATGGTCAGAAAACTCTATGAATTCAAGTGAAGCTACATTGCCCCCTTTGAAATGATCTTGTTGCAAGTCACTTTAAAGACATGAAAATCCAGACAGACGTAAGAAAATGATGCTTTAGGTGTATTATTCAGAGGTTCAATACGATTCTTCAGGTCTTACTCAGATTTCCACTTTGGTATCAATGGAAGCCAGTGCTGCTCTTTTGTTCAGCCCTTGATGTTAGCAAAGAGCGAATCAATTTGCTATGTTTGAAACCGGTTCTTACCTACCTGGCACTGGGGGATTGCAGAGACCAACCACCCACTGCTGCTAAAAATGCGTTTCTCCACCAAAGGATTCGAAATTATATAGCACAAAGCTCTTCCTGCTTTAAACCACAAGGCGGAAGAGAAGAAAATTACCTCCTGGCAAATTTCAGAGCTTCCTTTGGTTTGTTTTATATTTTCACAGCACAGGCAGGGATTAATATTGACTAGACAGGTGACTCACTAAAGACAGGATATATCTAAAGTGTCTGAAGTGGAAAACAAAGGCAGTTTGCAAAATCCAGCTGCAGGAAGCATGAAGGGTCCCTGTAAATCACAGCTTGGGAGCAATCTATGTGAAACTGTTGTACTACGAAGTTTAAAGGATGTGAGTGACCCACACGGCTCCCCTCTGGGAGCCACATGACTGTTCACTGTCACTCCTGTCAGCATTGCTCTTTTTGCTCCACTGCTGTTCTCATACAGTAATAAAATCTTCACGAGCTTGACAGCTGCATACAGCAGCCCTCGCACACACTGCAAGACTGTCATGGGACTGAAATCCCATTTTCCAAAGAGAGAGGGAGCACACAGCTTGGATGATTTCTTAGGAGACTGAAGGTACAGACTCATCTCTGCAAAATTTTCCCACCTGGAGATAGCTCACCACTCTTGGCTCTGCTCATGCCACTATCTTGCCAAAAAAAAAAAGCTTTACCCCACCTTGAGCCTACTGGAGGAAGAGACAGCCGTGGCCTGGGAGCAGCCACCAGTGACTGTGGAGACAGAAACGTCCTCCTGCCCCTTTACTACAAAGGCCACCTGGACACAACCTCAGGCTCTCCACCCCATCTTTCCACAACTTCGGCTTTGTGAGAAAAGACATATTCTGTTATGTCAGTCTTATCACCTATTTTGTCACACTGGAGCTTGCAACAGCAGCCAAAGGGACCCCAAAACCTTGGATTTCCCCCAAGCCAGGCACTGAGGAGCAGCTGTGGTTGCTGTTTATGTTGAGCTGCACAGGATGACCTGGCAGCCACTGAACTCCCTGGCACTGAGCCAAGCTGCAATTTCTGCCCCCTACTACACACATTATGCTGCAGTCCCAGGCACATTCCCCTCCAAAAAAGCTCTCCTCTCCATCCTGCTGCCAACTCCTCTCCACAGGGTGGCAGTCCCAAAGCCAACCCACCCTTCTGGGAGCATTCTCTGTTCACCAAGCTGCCTCGCTGCATCCGTGGTCCAACGGTCTCATGAGGTGCACCAACATGAGGAGTGAGGAAAGGCCAGAGCATAGGCAAGGAGGGCGCTGCAAGGAGCAGGGGCAGGGTGAGCTTGCTGAGAGGGGTGAAGTTGTATAGCACCAACACCGAGCTTTTCCAAAACACTGGTGAGCCTGTGGGCAGAGGGACGGATGTACTTCATAAGGACTTGGCATGTACAGGTACAAGCTCCTCTACCCCTTGCTGGGGGTTAAATTGCACCAATATAATGTAAACAAATGCAGTAGTTTATAGCAGTAGGACTGCGATCAAACCTGGGACCGTCCCACCCCAGCCAGACTGTTAAAAAACATATATCCAGAAGCCAATCTCAGCAATGCAGTCTAACCCAACTGACACTACAGTCACAACAAGCTACTAACCCTTTAGATATGTAACTGAGTCCCTTGTCATGTATGTGTAATCCCTAGCACTACATGGCAGCTAGGAAACCACTTTTAAGAAGAAAATACGTTATTTCCAGACACTGTGGTGCTGGCACCAAGGCACAGCTACAGCTATTTACCAAGTTCCAGACCATTACAACTAAAACCACTAAAAGCTAGGAGATGAGCATCTCCCCCATCACAGTTCCCATGCAGCCTTTCACCGCTACTGACAATGCTTAAGAGGGCCGAACTCAATTCTCATCACTGAGACTTAATAATTAGGAAAAAAACAGAAGCACTCATTTCATTAGCAACCTAAGGACATTTGATTTGGAAGTGACAACAGATGTCACATCACCACTGGGTTTTAAAAATCCTCTTTTTCTGGCTTACATTTACCAACGTGCAGCATGACAGTGCCCAGTTTCTGTCCTAGTGAAGCAATAGCAACAAATCCCAGAAACTGCTCTTAGATGCCTCCTTCTGTTCCCATATGACCAACAGAGGGAATCGGACAACACAGAATAGTCCATACCAGAACTGCACTACAGTAGGGATGCAAAGCAAAGCCAGCCCCAGGGAAAGGATGAAGACAAGTGCTTAACAAATCCTGCCTTTTGTGAGGCTTAATCACTTTACTTAGAGCTAAGGCCTCTCAAAGGGGCCTCTTTTCTTTCAGGACTAGCAGGAGATGGTGTGACCAGCTCTCAAAAACTGAGGTGAAATGTCAGAGACGAGAACGTAAAGCAAAATAACTGGTAATTCAAAGCATATAGAGTGGATCACAAGGGTGCACTTAGTATGCATGTTACACAGAAATGTCAATGTACTACAAGAACCAAGGAAGCTTTACGCAACAGTTGACAGAGCCAGCCTGAAAACAGCACTGAGGGAAAACCAAAACTTGCTAAATCATGGCCATCTCAGCTTCCTGCTGTGCTGTGAACAGCCTGAGTAGTTTCAAACTCATTAGTGCAATTCTCAAAAAATTAGATTACCTAGCTTGGACCTACTGCCTCCCTGGATAGCACCCAAGAGCCTGTAAGATCAGCTTCTTGTGGGGTACATTAGGGAGAATCCACCTCTTCAGCTGACATGATGTTACTGAGTGAGAAATAAATTTAAGATTAACTGAGCCATGAAAAGGTAGGATGAAGGAGTGACTCATTTAGGAAAAGAACTAGGAAGAGTATTGCACATAGTTCATACAGATTTTCCTCCTGAGAAGGTTTCTTTTAGCTTAGAGAGATGTAACATGGTTAGATCCACACTGGTGGACATCATAGATGGGATACAGCAGGCCAGCATGGTCTGTGCCATCCTAATTGTAACATTGGTCATGTTCAAAGTTACGCTGATAGCAACATGAAGGGATTGACCTTCCCTTCTTACTGCTGCAGCCTTTCCTTGGCATGCTATCCTGTACTGCAGCTTTAGAGACAACAGTATAAATCAAGGACACTTCTGGCCCCATGACTATTAAAACCTGTTTTCTATTACCCCTGGGCACCTCCCATCATGGTTACGCAGAGGCGAACCAGAACTCCTTGAGATGACAAAGGAATGACACGCTGCAGCTGCCCAGCCTCCGAAGTTCTCCACAAACAAAGCAGCCACAATGTACACAAAGTTTCACTGGTCTCAGAGGGGCCTACGCTTTCATGTGCCAACAACATACCGAAAACTGGGACTTACGCACATAAATCATTTAGACTTTTTTTGAAAGCATTAACTGCAGCCCAGCATGGAGTACTGTGAGTACTGCACAACTGTGGGCATGCATGGACAGAGAGATGCTGACTGAGACCTCATTTTCCTTTACAAGCTGTACAAATTTTAAAACTGCTATACAACTTTTTGGCTTCCGCTTAGGTGGTCACAAATGAGGAAGAAAAAACAAAGAACTAACAATTATCTGCTCCCTGTCACAACAAAAATAATAATAATAAAAAAATTAAAACAAATTAAAAAATTGAGGTAGAGCTCAGAGAAAATTGTCTTTCTCTGGTACTGTTCAGTATGATTCTTATGTTTTCTTCCTGATACTAGTTACTTCCAGGAACAACGTACTTCATCACATTCACTGCTGAGTAATTTCTGTGCCCCTGATGTTGTGGCAGCCAAGAAAGCTTCAGCACCTGTCCATTATAAAGCCAGAAAATTAAGGAAACTTAGGTTCAAACATAACCTAACCTACTTGTTGCTCATCATGTTCTTTAATAATACTATATAAGCCTGCTACTACTTTAAATAAGGTTGTAATGTAAACTTATCAAAAACTGTACAATTATTTCACGAGTTCAGAGTATAATCTCATTTAAAAA
>VWZK01002476.1:22791-42845 GCA_013396935.1 Baryphthengus martii | reverse complement strand
AAAAAAAAAAAAAAAAAAAGATGATGCTTCCTTAAACTCATTTTAGCCTCATACCAGTATGAGCTTACTCTTTATAGGTAACACTGCTATATTTCAGGACCTAGGAGGTCCTGAAAACTGGAGTTTCTTCCTGGAACCAAGAAAAGGAGTTTGTTGTTTAACTTCAGGTGTTCATAAATTAAAACACTATCTCATTTTTTACTTAACAGATACCGCACAGATAGTGATACTATGTATTTTGAAAATAATATTCATAAACAGAATTATGCACAAAGATTATTCCACTGTGAACGTATTTCTTGTATCAGCGAGTATATCAGAAATGCATATATTACGTATGTTGCTACAGCATGATCTGTGTGACACACGATACAGACACAATTTTATCTACAGTAGAAGAGCTCTGTTCTTAAAACCCCATCTGAATCATACACATTTCATCTTCAAATTAAAAAAAAAAAAGCAAAAGCAGTCAGCTTCATGTTAAAAAGTGAGAATTTAGTAGAGCCAGAGGCCTTTTTCTTATATGTTACATCTAACAGTTGTAAACCTCACGGCATTTAAATAAAACTAGGACAAAATCACTGTGTGATGTCCTGCTTGTAGCACAAGCAATACTTTTTGCTGGAAGCCTTTCACTGCTTCTAGAATACAAGCAGATGTGTCTGTGTAAAATCACCGAAGTCCACATGTGCAGAAGCATGGGAGGGCAACCTGCACTGACACCAGAACATCAAATCATTGTCAAAACAGCCCCCTGCAGCCTGAGGTTTTCTCCTTGCCATCGATCCAACAAGTCTAGTCTCTCCCCAGGTCGCCTGGACTTTCAGATGAAGTCTGGTGCCACTCGTGACAAGGTGAGCACAATGTATACCACCGAAAAAAAAGAAGAGCTTTAGCTGAATGTAGTGCCCGAGTGAGCCGGCCGCCTCATCGCGCACTCCGTGAGGAGATGCCTGTTCCTCTGAGGCCGAGAGGAATTTGGCCTGGATGAAGACGAGGAGTATCAGCCCTACCAACTTCTGCTTCTCCGGCTGCCGCCCTTCAGCGGGGGATTTCGCTGCCCGTCCNGGCTCGGCCGCTGTCCGGCGAAGCCCCGACAGCCGAGCTGAGCGGCCGCTCCGCAATCCCCTGTGGACATGCTCCCACCCGGGTCAGGCGGCACTTTTCTTCAGCCCCGCAAAGTTCGTCATCATGTCCAGAAACCCAGTCACAAGTATCCCAAGCTCAGTATATGGGTTTTAGCTCGAGTTCATCTACACTTCAGCTCCCTAAAACCTGAGTTTTTCACTCCTCAACTTTTAGGGTGTTGCGAAAATAAATTCATGGTACTAGTTAAGGTTATAGCACCCATGCTAAACTCATGACAAAAGTCCAAGAGGTAACCAACAATTCTCTCTTGGATGATGAAGACTTGAATCAAACTTGGTTAACACATCATTGAAAAGCAAAAGCCGTAATACTGTGTCTGTGTTACAGCTCATGATGATGAACACTCAACTGTCGTACAAGAAAACTAGCATGTGATCAGGGTACTAATTAAAATCTTCATAAAGTGATGAAATTTGGATATAAACCCAAACTTTTGAATACTCTGGCTCCTGATCATCTTATTGCTCTTCACATACCTTTTGTATTACTTTTTCCACACTGACAAAACTCAAAGGAGCAACCTCAAAACCTCTTCAGCAGTTATCACTGTCTCCTCCAGGGCTGGGGCACTTGAACACAGTGAGGACCACAGACATCAGACCAAAACAAGCACCTGCAGCAATTACAGCCAGTTCTACCTAGTGGAGACTAGTACAGCAGGCATATGCTGCCTTCACCCTGAGTTTTGTTTCCAGTCTTCTGTATTTCCTCCAAGTTTCTCAAGCCCCACTTTTCAGTCTCTGTTTTCTTTTGCCCCAAATTCACCCTCTTCCTGTAATTAATCCCAGGCTCCAGTTCTTAAGTTTCTATGCCATTCTAGCTCATCAGATTTATGCCTGTATCTTGTATTTTGTTGGTTTCATTTGTGCGATTGCATTGACTGTGAGGTCTGATGTCTGCCCCAGTGTTTTATGTTTTCCATCCACTTAACTCATTCTAGATGTTTCTCCCCTTTTCTGGCCTCTCCATCTGCAATTTTCCTGCTCAGCCCAGTCTCATCTTCCTCTACCGAGCCCAGCTCTCCCTTACAGAGACCCCTGCCTTTGGATCACAATACCTCAGCACAGAAGCCAAGGAGAAGAGCCTTTGAGAGCACCAGGGAGAAGATAATCCCACTGTCTGGTCAATCACCCAGGCAGAAAAGTTTGCTCAGCCCTGGGGCATGCCTCAGGGCCTTTTGAAACATTAGCTGTTAAATTTAGCAGTGGTTTCAGGTAAATTTTTATTTCAGATACAAGGAAGATAACAAAACTGCTTCCAGCTCCCTGACAAATATGCTTCTGCTTCTTACACTTCTGTTTTTGTATTTAGACTTCTTACATTGCACTTCTTAATACCGTAGGCCTTAAGAAAGCATTACAGATTCCAATAATCCAAGCAGAATGCACTGCTAGAAATTTAGGTGATGCACAGCATGTTCGTTCTTTTCCTAGCTACATCTCTTAAAATATTTTTTCAGAGAAATTTTCTCAAGTCATCCTGAGTCAGCATAGAAACTTTCAGCTCAATTTGCTAGTTTCACCGATGTTCATAAAAGAAACAAAAAAATGTTCTTTTCATGGGACATATCAGTCACTGTTAACCAAGTCCACTCTTCACATGGATCTGGACTCTGTCAGAAACCTGAAACACATGTATCCCAGCACATGCAGATGCTCTGGACTTTGACTGGGATCTAGCTAGGTATATATATTCCTCTGATTGCAAGCACTTTCTTAATTCCAAATTTCTGCCATTTCATTCTACGTTGTGCTTCTTCCTTCAGACATGAGAAACTCTCAGTCTTCCCTGGAATTATGACTCTCCATTTGTAATCTCATATGAAAACTTTAAAATCTGCTCTGTAAAGGCATACAAACCAATTCTCATGCTGCAAACTCTCACATGGAATTCCCCACCACTTCACTGATACAAAAACACATGTGTATATTTTATATAAAAAAGACATATTAGTACTTCAAAGTCCATATAAAAATTATGTATTCTTTATCCTCTTATCTCTAGAAATCTAGAACTGCTGAGATGGTTTTTTCCTTCAGTCCTATTGCAGAGTACCAATCCCGTTTCTGCAGACTTACCTTAGGATCAGTGCTATCTTGTTTGTCCATCCTTTATGCGTCTTAAATCCTATATTCCCAGTGTCTAAGCTGTCACTTCAACAGCAGTGCAGTCCGCTCAATTCTTGGATGCTTGTTAGGAACAACATGTCACACCTCCTGCTTTTCGTATCCTAAGTGAAATGCAGATGTGTCAAGGTATGACTGCATTAACTGATGCACAACCTTCCATTGTGGTCATAGTCCAAAAATCTCCTACCAAAAAGCAATCTTAAAGGAGGTTAATACTTTTAAAAGAAGCTTTTACCGAAACAGAAACAGCATAAGCATCCAGATACCCACTCTATTATGTTAGATCATGCCTCCTACCTAGCAAGTATATAAAATGTTTTTTTCATCAACCATGTTTAATCAGGCAGAATCTACTAAAGGCGTGTCCGGATTTTCGACTGAAAAAGCAAAAACTAATCTACATCTTATGCACTAATCTGCTTTAGAGGGAACTCCCAGTTTCATTGTTTCATCATCTCCAAACACACTGAAGACACTGAGTTTCATAAGACTATCTACAAACTTTTACCTTTGCCTTAGTGCCCAGGCAGATCTTCAAGAACTGATGAAGCAGAGAAGAGAGGAGCAAGGAATGAAACTGGTAAAGACTGTTTCTAGATTTCTCCCTTTGTCCCTGTCCCATACCGTAATTGCAAATCAGCCTGCCACTAGGCTTATTTACCTTTATCTTTCAACAGAAATAGTCTCATAAGCTAGTCCAACACCAAAGGCTGGCAGCAGATGCATTGAACACATGTTCATCAGATGATTACTATTTCACCTACTGCTTTAGCATGCTGTGGAAAGGCACTGTGGCGCATTATTTTTCTTTGTAGTGCAAAACTAAAATCTTGGTTTACCATGCAGATTCTGGACTAAAACAGAACAGAATCTTCTGCCTTGGTCTCTCCCTTCAACTCACAGTGTGTAAAGGCAACCTCCTGGAAGGAGCTAAGTCATGCTTTATAGCTTATTTCACATTATGCAATTATGCAATGACTATCCCAGGTCTGACTGTAATACATCTTCCCTCCTGCTGCCCACGGAACACTGATAATTAGATACTGATCTGCCAACAAATGCTTTTCCAAGAAGGAGAGCATGACTTCCATCATCACAAATTGATTTTTTGATTAAAGTTAAGGATGACAGAACCCAGGCAGGCATATAAATGTCCATCAGCTACTGGTTCACATGATAGATGTACCTCAGCAGGAGGCAAGAACAAGGACAGTCTTAAATATTGAATTATGGAACAGCCAGGATGCCATGTATTCTTTTAGTGTTTTTTAACGATGTTATCATTCAGTGGTTGCAACAAGTATTTACTGCATATCTGATCATGGCTCAAAATCTTTCAAGATAGTTCAGGCATTGTATTTACATGACGAATTATTCAAAGTCAAAAGGACTGTCTGCAGAATTCATTCTATGCAAAAAAAAAAAAAAAAGGCTTTTTAGAATTTTTTGTTAGAATTTGTAAGTTGCCAGGAATGTAGTAGGGTAGGTTTTGTCAGTTTGATGATCACAGTCACAAATATCCAACCATCAATTCTCCAGAAATGCATTCTGTCAATATCTTTGAAGTCAGCGCAGACCTAAAGAACAAAGTGTGACCACATTTTAGTTGCATTTCAATCATGAATAGCTTCTATGCTTATAGTGATGGTCACGTGGAAACCAGCATACTGCTTTCTAAGGCAGGACATCACAGTCCAGCATTGAGAAAGAACATTTCAGATGGTGTCATTGGCCTCTGTTACCCAATTTTCTTAATAAAGGTAATAAAAGGAGAGAAGGCAGTCTAAGAAGACTCAGTGTAGGATTGCATTTGGCATCTGTAAGACACAGTAGTTTCCATCTCTTGAGAATAACCCCTTCACAGTGATGAAGCAGCACAATGTACTTTTATAGGGTAACAAGCATGGAGATAAACACGAGGAAGATGCAGCATCAAAGGATAACCACTTTCAGCTGCTATTCTTACATAAGTATTAGATGAATTTTCAGATGTGCGTGCAGCCAAGAAGTAACACCTTAAAAATTTTCTAAGTTTCTGAGGAGCCTTTCTTGAGCGTTAACACAGTCTCACCTTCTAAGAATAAGAAGTCTTATGGGTTTTGCAGAACAGTCACAGAGCGTACTGCCTCTCTTCAGTTTGCTCTGTCATTCCTTGTATCCCTTAGATTGGTTAACAGATTTTTCAAACATGTCATCTTTCAGAGTCCTCCTAGAAGGTGTGAACTCTGACTTGTAAGCCCAATGGCCTGGGTCAAATGACAGTCATCAGTGAGACTTACTCCAGATGCAACCCTAGAGTTTTCAAATCTTAATTTTAAAACACTTTTCAAAATCTGTTATTTTTTTCCATCACCTTTTTTTCATACATGATACAATATATCTTTCTGACAGGGACTATACAGAAGATAGAATTGGGAGGATGGACGTTTGTGTTACGATTCTAACTCAAAGATATGACTTAGCAAGTGCTTCAAGCTTCAAGGAGAAGATAAACAAAAACCTTCTTGCTTGAGACTGAAAAAAAAGAACTCTATCCACATGACCTCTTTATTTTGAACTAACATAAAACTATTTACCGAAAAAATAAGAGTTTAACAGCAGTGAATATACAGGCAGTACCTTGCATCACAAAGGAAGAAGGAAGTCAGTGCTTTAGTGACCTGTGGCTGGAGGCAAGTAGAAAACCTGAAGATACTTATTAGGTTGTCAGTCAAGTACAAGGAGCACACATGCTCTCAGAGTGGAACATGTCTGTGCAGCAGACTTCAAGCAATGCCAGATTAATCAGTGTAAGCAGATGGGCTGATCCATAGAGGGTAGTATTATCCCATGCTAGACTTTCAAAGGCTGGGGGCAACTCAAGGCACATCCATGTTCATGTGGCAATGTGCCCTTAAGATATCCTTGCTGACTGCTCTGCAGCCAAGTCCAAAACACCTTGCTGTTGTGTTTCTTTCATAGGATGTCCTAACAATTATGGAGATTGGGCCACGGTACAAGAGGCAAGCGACCCTATGGATACACCCTGTGAGCTGGATCTGGTCTGTAGGGCATTGCTTTGACCACTCCCTGCTGAAAGCAACTGTCAATCCACTGCAGACAGAAGTCCACGTGATAATACCGAGATGCCAGTGTCAGCTAGGCAGGGCACTGTTATGACTATTATTTTCAGGCTGCATTTTGAGGAGCTATTATGTATTCCACAACAGAAATACACCATATCATGAATCTTCAAAGTGATTAACTTGGCTGTTTGTTCCTGTCTGCTCTTTTTGACTACTTGAGGCTTAAGATGAAAAAACAGGGACCTGTTCTTGTAAACACTAACAGAGTTACTGCTTGGTACTGTGAGATGTCCTGGAAGCACAAATATTCTATAGCATAGTTATAGTGCATTTAAGAACTGTAAGTCAGGATATTATATCAAATTCCACTACTCTAACTGGTAGTAAAACAGCACCATTGAAATATAGAGATCTTAAAAAACCATGTATTTAAAAGGTGAAGTGTTTCTAACTTTCCTTACTGAAAAAGAAAATCCAATAATGCAATTTTATCACTCTTTTAAGCCAATGATAGACTCCAGTAATCACCATAAAATGGAGTATAAAGAATTTGAGAAAGTGTGTTTTGATTCTGAAATCATTATTGAAATGACTGATCTTTGTAAATTAGCAATTCGGGCTTCACAACAGTTCAAGACCACATGACAAAGATAAAACAGAAATCCTGAAACAATTTGGCATTGGAATAGTTAGCAGTGACAAATCTAGAATATTCACAGATAAACTGCACAATATAAACCGCTGTGAAAGACATGCATTGAAATGTGAGTACCAGAATCTGTCTCACAGCTTGAAACAATGAAGAAGTAATAACCGAGCTTGTTCTACCTTTTACGCTATTTGCTGGCATAAAACCAAGTTGCCAAGTAGGCACTTTCATACCTATTTGTTTAACTCAAAGGGACTCCACCAGCCACCTTGAATCCTTAAAGCATTTTGGCAGTATGTGCATTGTATGGATGGATTCTACGAAAAAAAGCCCCATAACATATTGGGTATCGAAAAATCGTAATTTCTTCCTGAAACCTCATCATATCGTAGAAATTAAGGTATTTTGATATTTACACTCCAGGTTTGTTATTACTATTAACATCCGAAGTATAAATATTTTTTGCTTGGTAGCCATACCTTTCCCTTTCATATCATACTATATTTCACAATCATACTTTAGAATTATTTTAAGGGTTCAATTTGAAGAACAAAAGGCTGCCTTTGGTGTTTCTATATTTGCACATTACACATTTGAAACTACAGAGGTTTATCTGAAGCAGATTTTCCTCTTTTCAAAGATTTCTCCAGTTCCTAAAGGGTAAAAGTAGAAAAACTATTACGGAATATACAGGTGCAATATTCTGTGATTAATTGATTTAAAAAAAACCCTGTTTATAGCTGACAATCTTAAAACTATAGGATTTGGATTAGGATTTTTTTATGCCAGAGTAGTTCATCTGTAATATTTGGTTTATACGCAATAAGAAGCAAAACTAGTTTTTTAAAATGCCAGGATGTAAAAAAGTCCTGAAAGCAAATTTAATAATCTACCATTTGAAACATGGAAAGCACATATCCTCTATGTATCATCAGGCTTCAGAAAAAGGACATTTGACATTTAGGGTTGAACCAAAGGAATTAATTAACATGTGTTCCAATTTAATCAGAAGAGCACTGTGCACTGCTCAAATGAAGGAGATTACAAAATTCACCTGTGCAAGGGGATAGTGAATAGATGTGGCTCATTTCTATTCATAGCTCTGCATGAAAAAAACTTTCCTCTGGCTTAGACTTAATTGAAGATAGTACAATACTTTTTTTGTTTACTTTTCTCAATCTCATACTCAGTAAGTCACTTATCATATTCCAATCCAAACACGAACCCTGGGTATTCACATAAAAAAAAAGTGGGGGAAAAAAGTAATGTTTAAGCAGTCTATGTCCTTACTTTCAAAAATTCCCTATTATAAAAGAAGACAAAACAAGCCGAGGAAAACTACCATCCCACCTCCATCATTCTCAAAGGCAAAATAAAATTACAAACAAAACCTGACTTTTCCTCAATCATCCTTTCACAATTTTCCCCTAGGAATAGCAACATATCAATAATAAGAAAAATAATTTTTCCTTCCATATTGAAAAACTTATTATCTGTACAGCTTTAAGACAAGAAAGTACAATGATTTTTACATCCTCAGAAGTGACTAAGAAGTCATGAATGCTGTGGATTCGGTGGTTTTTTTTCAAGAGCATTTCAAACATACTTATTAATGAG
Source organism: Baryphthengus martii (assembly GCA_013396935.1). NCBI lineage: Eukaryota > Metazoa > Chordata > Aves > Coraciiformes > Momotidae > Baryphthengus > Baryphthengus martii. The sequence goes on along the minus strand of VWZK01002476.1, from coordinate 34,233 downwards.
TTCACTTAGAAATGAAATATTAGCAATTCAAATAAACTGTTTGCTGCATTAACATCACATTCTCTAACACAAAAAGTTGAAATAGGAATTTTAAATAAGCAGCCTTTTAAAAAGAGTACTTGAAAAACCGTATTTGAAATGCCCTCATACATTTCAAATACGGTTACCTATATAGCAACATTTAAACACTACTTCATGAGTTACTTAACTTACCTTTTTCTTCCTCATATTCAATGAGTACATTTCAAGCAGCCTTCAATCACTGACCAAGGTTTCCATCCAACACACAATCAGATAAAGCTTGCTTTCCAGTTCTAGCTAATGGAAACAGTACCAAGAAATAGCTACAACAAATTCTCATGTGTTAAATTTATGGCTTTTGTGGGGGATGGCAGGGAGGGAAGGAGGGTGTTGGAGAGAGAACCAAGAGATAAGCCAAAAATTCTGGATGAAACGTTTTTACTTCAGTTATGCTGAAGACTTTGTGTCACTTTATAATCAGGAACCTGAGACTTGATCTGCCTTTATTTATGTATCACAGTAAGGAAATTATTAACATTCATGATGTCACTGCTCGAATTTTCAGTAGCAGTTCAGAATAAAAGCATACCCCAACCATTTTCCACCTTCAGTGTAGTTTACCGTGTACGTGTATTGCCACCTAGAGAGTCAAGGTTATAACTGTAGGGATAGAAATAATTAAGCCAGCCCAAGCATATTAAGTATTTTGCAAGGCTTGTTTGAACTGAAGTTTTGCCTTATCAAACAATGACTCCATGCAGTCTAAAATCTCTTATTTGTGGCTGTCATAGATGCTTTCATGAAAATACATACGAATTCCCCACAACGAATCTGCTGAAATCAGAAATAGCTACAAAATGCCAGACAGATAATTATCTTTGGTGCCAACCTCAAGACATACATTTGCACTTTCATTTTTGTCCTAGTTTGAGGGAGAACAGAACTATTCTGTTCAGTGATTTTACTTTTCAGCTCAGTTCTTCTAACTAATTGCACTTTCTGAAGTTAGCAGCATGTTTTCGCAGGCAGTGTCTGCTTCTAGCAGTGTGAAGTGCTGGGGTCTGAATCCCGAGCCCTGAAGTGAACTTGATATCTGGATGAATTTCACAACCAGGTAAAAGGGGCTAAGGCTGGCCAGGTGCCTCCTGCTATAATCAAGGGCAAGACTGGGTTGGCCTCTGTGCATGCCACCAAGAACTTTTAGCTCCACTGCTGGCTGCAACCCTGGAGATGTTGAGTAGTGGGGACACATACCATACCAGACCTTGACATGAAGGATGGGCCCCTCTATTGTAAGAGGGCTATCCAGGAGGGGAGGCCAGGCCAAGCACACCCTGAAATACTGAGAATTAAAAGTAGAAATGTGAAACAGCTGCCATTTAGGTGGTGATTAGAGGGTGGAGATAAAAGGCCAGCAGACATCCTCATTGAGCTGCTGCTGGAGGGGTTTGTGAGAAGGAGTTTTGTGGAGTCAATGAGTGAGTCAAGGATAAGGAGGGGGATGGATTGGGTAACGCATCTTTCTGGTATGTGTCTGGTTGGTTTGTACATGGCTTTTTTGGAATATGGGGTATGGCTGATGTCTCCTTATGTTGTTGTATTTTTGGCTCAGTTTGCCTTTTCTTCCGTTGTGTCACCTGCGGTGAGTGGGTGAATTGCTTCCTTTGTTCCCTTCATGGTCAGCCATACTACAGTGTTTTTGGGGTCTGTAGAAACAGATAAAACCTGTGTTTGTTTTTGTGTGTTTTCTGCTGATGGCTGTATCCTTTTTGCTGGGTCATGTAATTGGCAAAACACAGTGATAACACTTGGCATTTAGAGTTAGTATCAAGGACTGGTGTGCAGACCAAGGCCACGGTTGGATCTTGTGTACCACGTTGAGGGGTGCAGAAAGTAAAGGCCACACCTGCAGGGAGTAGCAGCCAGGACAGCTGACCCTAAACTGACCGAGGGTTTCCATCCCATAGACGTCATATTCAATACAAAGCTGAGGGATCAATAGGGCTCCTGTGGGCCCTTGCTTGGTTGCTTGGCTCGGAGGGTCTTACTTGGCCCTTGCTCAGATACTTCCTTGTTTCTTCAATTGCCAGCATCCAAGGAAGACTGTCCATTCTGCCTTTGATCCTGATCTGACTGTTCCTGAATCCAGTACCAGAATCTAGCTCCCGAACACGGTTTCCATCTGCTGCTGGGCCCAGTCTGGGACTTTCTCAGTGCCTGCTCCACAGCATCAGTGGCAACACTGACGTAATTGTCGGAGGTGGTGGGGGGAACTGGATTCAATACTGAGTTTGTATATATTCCATTATTATTATTTTCATTTTCATAAACTGTTCTAGTTTCCTTTTCTAATCACTAAGTCTCTCTCCATTTATTCCCTTTCTCTTCCCCTTTGGGGAGAGAAGGGGGCTAACAGAGAATGTCTGTTAAAGGTCTAGCAGGCTGCCCTGACCCTAAACCATGACAATTTTCTGCACAAAGGATTTTCCAAATACCCACATATAAATGTGTGTGCTCTTTTAATGTCCATGGATTTCTTAGCCTTGCCCACAGGATAAAACATGAAACAGTAACTGTCAGAATAGTGAGAAACCTAACAAGAATAGTTGACCATCATATTCAAATTATTCTAAATGTTGCTGTGTGGAAGATGGAGACAATGCTGAAAATACTACTTCATGTCAACGCTTGGCTGGCCAACTATGCCTGTGCTCATTTGCTATGCTAGTTCATCACGATCTATCTACCATTCCCCATGTTTTGGTTTTTTATGTGTGGTTTTTCCTTTCTTTTTTTTTCCACAGTCTACTTACTCAAGACATGGTCATCAATGCAGCCTGTTTTTCACTGCAGTTCTTCACTATTCTGATTTGGACTGAGCTTTAAGCTTCTCCTGAAGGCTCCTCTATCTTGGGAACCATAAATCTAGTGTAGGCCTTCAATAACACAAACAAGACCATATGAAACAGGCCTTGTTTATAAAGAGACAAACCCAAAAATACCTACAAAAGCAGACAGGCTGGCAATACTACTTTTGCCATTTAAATCTGCTCTGAAACATATCTAACTCCAGCACTTGGATCTCTTCAGTATGCCCATACCCTTACTGTGCTGCTTCCAGATGCAACATCCTTAACAAACCCAGGAAATATAGGTGATCTCTGTGGTTACACTGTACATTTTCTTACTCTTGTGACAGTGGCTTTTCCTTTTAGAGATGAACATTTTAGAGAAAAGCAGACACCCAATTACTTAGAGAATATTTTTTTTTCTGAAAGTTTAAGAAGGTACCAAATGATCATCAGTTGGCAGGCACGCTACCCTTGAGTTGTCATAGAATTTGTGCTGACATTTTGTTATTTCAGAAGAACTTTTTATTCTCCCTGGATATGAATGCACATGCAGATTAAAACATCTTTAGACTTAGAGATTACACACAGCCCTTGAACCAGAGCTGTCTAGAAGAATGAAGTTGGATGGTAAGACCAGTGTTTTGGTAGCCCTCAGTGACACATGGTGTCTGGAGACACGAGACACTGAGCAATGGCACGACAGCTGTAATGCAAGGTTTATGTGATCTATCATCACTCCTCCTTACCTTGTCCAGCCAAACTCTCTCTTTTCTAAAAGGCTTTTAATTTTGCCTCTATTTGCAAACAGATGAATGGAAAAAAACCATCAGCTCAGCAAGTGCTCTGAAAGCAGCCATTAACATTCCGGTCCATAACCCAGAGCCCATGACTGGAACACGCTGAGCAAAGTGCTTGCCTACAGCATAATTGCAAATAAAATAAACATACAGCGTACAATACAATGCAAGCTTAATTGGTTTTAAAGGGCTTGTTTATTCTGTTATGGAGTAGCTCAAATATGTATTTTAAAGATAGTAAGAAAACCTCTTCTATCCTGTGAATACAGTGGAAAGGACAGTTTTTAAGGCTAAAATGAAGTTTAGTGATAGGACATACCTACTGTTTATGAAGCTCCAAGCAGATTTTAAGTGACTATAATGTCTACAAAGATACCAGCTAACAGGGAAAAATACTGGATCCTGAGGAAAACTAGATGGTGTGAAATAATATAAAGCCACAAATACAGGTATGCATATACTACCTAGAGTAAAAAAAAAATCAAAATAAACACCTCAAAACATTTCTTTTTAGAGCAAACATGAAACAGCAGTTGCATTTTTGCTAGAAAAAGTTTGCTTTTAAAACCATTTCTGAAAGGATAGGATATGAAAGGACAGGAAATCCCTTTATTTCTAGGTCTGGTTAATTGAGGTCACATAATTAAACATTACAGCTATCAATGGCAACATCAAATTACACTGCTTTTGCTACGGAGCTGCCAGTGGGTATCACTAGTAGTGCCGCATGCTTTTAGCTTGTTAGAGAATCATTTTAAGACATACATAGTTAGAACTAGAAGGGTGCAACCAGAATTTAGACACTGAATTTTCAATCATTTGTGTGTGTACTTCTACTAGAGAAATACTCCAAGACTACTTATTGACTAGTGCTCATTACTTCATTGTGTACATGCATAATTTGACACTTCGGGAGTTGATTGATTCTGAAGATAAAACAAGCTATTAAAAATATTACCGACTGCGCTCATAATGTATTTTGAATTTTTTAAGGCCTATCTTGGTACGTGGGGAGGAAAAGATAATTGGACTCCTCTACCTGTGCCTGCAGGTTTAGGCAGCACCACAGCTCAACACTGTAGTGGGAAAAACAGGCACTCTGTCTCCTATCCCAAGACAAGTGGATGTATTTGGACTTAAAAAAATATAATTACAAGTGTGTGAGAAAAATCAGTCTTGTTTAAGTATGTATCCAGATAATCCAACAGCAAGCAGAAGCATATCCAAACAAGCATCATGAAATGCTTAAGTCACTAAGCCACTTCCTTTCTTCTGTGGGTACTGAGACCATAACAATCTAAACGAGTAAGCTATGAAAAATGTAGATACCTTTCCCCAGGTTTACTGATATACTGAAGAAAAGTCTCCAAATGTTCACTAAGAAGGATGACAAGCTGACTATTTTAAGCAAAAAGATCTAATACAATGGCAAAGTTATACAACAACAATCTTAGGAAATAGACAGGAATCTCAAACAGTGATAGCGTCAAAGTTTTCAAATATATACAGGCAAAACTTTATTGTCCTTTAGCAAATACAAAAAATTTACAAGTTGCCTTCTTCAGTGATGACTCCAGCACAAACACAGTGTTTGCTGTCCTTTAAAGACAAATCACATTTGTGAAATCTGAGTCTTCCCATACAACTTCAATTTATTCTTGAAGACAAGTATTTCTAGTTGTACTTTGACTGGTAAATAAATTACAAAAAGCTAAGCATTAAGTTATTTCACAGCAAAAAAACACTAATTCAACAAACTTTTGTAAAAATTTTCTGCAAGATCCATAGTCCCTTCAGAAACCACACCTCAGTCACATAAGTTTGACCAAGTGTACGTGGTACTTTTATACTGCATTAACTTCTCTTGACATATCAGCACATCCCTGTCATTTCAGTGGTACTGACTGGTTCAAAGCTAACATTACAAAAAGTAAGAAATGCATTAACTTAAGAATGGACCGAAAACCTAAAAGGTGGCTGTGCACTGCTCTCGGTAATGTGAAAAGGAAAAAAAAAACCCTTTTTCAGGAGAATGTGAAAATCTTTCAGAACAGTGGCAGCTTACAGAAGATCCCCTTTTCCTTCCCCGTCCCTGTCACACTTGTTTTTGGTTTGCATAGAAAAGGGAATGCTTTGTCTAGTTTTGGTAGGCTCTCATTTTTTGGTTTAGCTATTACATGGAAAAAAAATCACATTAAAAATCACTACAGTTTGTGTGCTTTATGATAAATTCACGATACATATTTCATTTTCAGGTACCACAGCTGCATGTGTTTTTCAGCACAGGCAGAATAATTTTTCATTTCCTTTCTATGTGAAACACATTTCTTTTAATTGCATCTTGGAAGTTCTAATTTTCTGTAGTCTTCTTTTAGCCTGCCTCCATGTTTTTAAGCATTCATCCTAGACATCATAGCCTCCCCATACAGCTTACTATTAAGTACCTAATAGTGATTATCACATCCACTTAGACAACCCAGATTTGGTTTTGCAGACTGGTGTAACACTTGTTTCTTCAAGAAGGCAGAGGCATGCTTATTTTTCTCCCCAGTAGAAAAACCTGAATCCAAATGGAAACAGGTTTCCCACAAGTAGATGTGCAACAATTTAAAAACTGATCAAGTCTCCATTTCAGTCTCCACTGTATCAGTCCTTGAAGGAGTTTTAGCTTCTGGTGGAGTCTCTTCATCTAGGTTCTGAATATCAGACAAATCAATAGTAGGCAACGGTGCTCTCCAGTACAGGAATGAGTTATACTGACAGAACTCTTCTTCTTGCTTTGAAAAGAGACAAACAAAAAGGCAACAAAATTAATTTTATTAACGTGCATCACAGAAGTACAAAATAATAAAAAGAAACTTTTAAATAAGAAATAAACAAGTAAAAGTTACTCATGTTCCATACTAACAGTTCGTGTAATTTCATAGAAAAAAAATGAGCTATTTCTAAGGCTAACACCATAGAAAATGTCAACCAAATCATAATTTGTCTTTTTCAAATATTCTTGCGAAGAACTACTGTGCAACTTCTTGAGAAACACTTCCACAGCTCCACCAATTTCTTCAATTTGCAATCATTGCACAGAACAATTCTGTAAAACTTGTGCATATAAAAACTGTTCAGTGCTTTTTAAGTCTCAATAGTATACAAATCTCATGCACATTTAGAAAGTGGTATGCAGAAGAAAGTATTTTTAACTCAGAGTATGATACTTGCAGGAAAAGTAAACCGTTTGGTAGTATTTCTACCACGTTTCATTTCTTCTTGTTTGTATCTACATTTTTTACAAGCACACATGAGAAAAATTAAAATCTCTTCTAGGGGCAATGAGGGGAAAGTTTAAGAACTGGTAACCAGAAAAACATTGGAGAAACACGTACTTTACTACTTCAGTATGGTACTACAATTTTTATTTTATGTTATTTTTAAAAATCTGTTAGAAAACACTGTTTGTTTATAATCCCATGTTGTGGCTATAGACAGCAGCCAACCTGTGCATGTTTCTAAGGACAAGATACATGTAAGAAGAGGAATTCTCAAGCATTCCTTAGGTCTTGAACATATACTTTCTCGGGATATGTAAAAACACTGAATGCTGACAGAAACCCAAAATAATAAATTTCCATACAATACTAGTTTGCATTTTTCCTACAATGCAATCAGATTTTAAAGTATTTTTCTTTAATGTCTCAGCTGTAATGGGTGCTGATCAAAAGTCTTTTTAACAAACTGGTATAACTGTTTTCATATGGCTCTTGAAAAATTTCATGCTTTGTCTCCTGCCTCTGCAAAACAATAAAAAAAGTAATGTTAAAAAAAAAAAAATCACAGTAAGTATCATCCCTAAACCCTCTCAGATACTGGAAAAATCATGTTTCTCCCCAGTACTCAATAGAGAGAAGTACGTCAATTCTTGCGAATTACCATTTGTTGTACTAGGTAACCTGTTTTTACTATGAAAACCCCTGTATAATTTAAGACCTGTAATACTTGAGGCATGAAAGATGTAGACATTCATAACCACAAGATCACTGCGTGCCTGTAGAGTACTAACATGAATTTGCTCACTAGGACAGACAGAGATCATCCTCAGGGAAAATGAAAGAACCAAAATTCCCATTAACAGGAACTGAGACTAAAACCAATTTAATGATATAGTGCCAAAGGAACAGAAGGATTGGTTATATGGAAACTAGAAGAAAGCCAAATTATAAGAAGTTGCACACATCCGCATAAATACTTGTACTGCACAGCATTTACAACAAAGCGTGAACGAGAAAGCGAAGATTTTCCAGTCTGTATTCCAACCTAGGCCATGACACGGAAAGCTGTGCAGCGCAGGTGGCCAACAGGTTCTTTGAAACAAACTCTCCAGCACAATTTCAGAAACTGTCAGCTACCCTCACAAATTCTCACCATGTTTAGTCTGAACTCCCCTCATATTTTAGAAGTTACTGCTCATACTGTGAGACGTAAGTTTAGGTGCACAGAGCATATCACAGCATTCTTGTTTCAAATATATTATTATCTAAAACTTCTTAACAACAAAAATATACATACTCTTAATTTTGGCCTCAGATTACATACAGAATTAACCTCAAGAGCATTCAAGTCTCCAGAGCAGCCTAATCCCACTACTAAGGCAGGTTCACCTAAAGCAGGCTGCATAGGAATACGTACAGGTGGGTTTTGTAAGTCTCCAGAGAAGGAGACTCCACAACCTCTCTGGACAGTCTGTTCCAGTGCTCTGCCACACTCACAGGAAAGATATTTCTCCTTAGGTTTAGGTGGGACTTTCTGTTTTCTAATTCGTGCCCATTGACCCTCATCCTATCACTGGTCACCACTGAAAAGGGCACTCTTGGCGCCCACCCTCCAGACATTAGTAAGCATTGGTAAGATCCCCTCAGTCTTTTCTTCAGGCTAAACAGCCCCAGATCTCTCCGCCTTTCCTTGTCAGAGAGATGCTCCAGTCCCCTGAGCATTTTTGTAGCCTCTCCTGGAATCCCTCCAGTAGTTACCAATCTCTCTTGAACTGGGAAGCCCAGAACTGGAGACCCAGTACTCCAGATGCAGTGAGTGTCACCAGGGCGGAGTAGAGGAGGACAAGAACCTCCCTCAAACTGCTGGCCACTTAATGCACACTAGGATACCATTGGCCTTCTTGGTCATAAGAGCACACTACTGCCTCATGGTTAATTTGTCCACCAGGACTCCCAGTTCCTTCTCCATGAAGCTACTTTCCAGCATGTGAAACCCTAACCTGTACTGGTGCATGGAGTTATTCTTCCCCAGCTGCAGGACTCTACACTTGTCCTTGTTGAACTTCATCAGGTTCTCCTCTGCCCAACTCTCCAGTCTGTCCAGGTTATGCTGGATGGCAGCACAGCCTTCTGGTGTATATCACCCACTCCTCCCAGTGCTGTATTATCAGCAAACATGCTGAGGGTCCACTCCGTCCCTTCATCCAGGCCACTGATAAATATGTAGAACAAGACATGTTACTGACCCCTGGGCAACACCACTTGTTATGGGCTCCAACTAGACTCTCTGCCTCTCATCAAGACCCTCTGAGCTTTGTTGTTCAGCCAGTTCTCAATATACCTCACTGTCCACTCATCTAACCCACGCTTCCTGAGCTTACCTATGCGGATCTTATGGGAGACAATGTCAAAAGCCTTCCTGAAGTTGAGGTCGACAGCATCCACTGCTCCCCTCCCTCATCTACCCAGCCAGTTGCACCATCACAGGCAGCTATCAGGATGGTGAAACACAGTTTTCCCTTCGTTAATCCATGTTAACCACTCCCAATAACCGTCTTTTCTACCACATGCTTAGAGATGACCTCCAGAATGATGTGTTCCATCACCTTTCCAGGGATGGAGGTAAGGCTGACTGGTTGCTAGCTTCTTGGGTCCTCTTTCTTGCCCCTTTTGAAGACTGGAGTGATACTGGCTTTGCTCCAGTCGTCAGGCACCTCTCCTGCTCTTCACGATCTTTCAAAGATCATGGAGAGTGGCTTACCAAGTTCTACAAAAATATTTTATAAAGAGAAATACTTTTTGCTGTGTGGAAATCCAAGGGATTTATGGACTTCCTACCACTGCTAAAGCTTATAAAGTGATACCTGATAACCCTGTGGGTAACAATTCAGCATCATACTTTTGATGGAGTAAAATTGTTCTTTAGAGGTTTGCTCAATTTGTTTAATTTGCTTCACTTCAGAAGATGCTTGTCCTCTCTTCCAAAAAGAAAGATATGCTTGTGTTTAAAAGGCACACCCTACAATGGATGTACAATTTTCATCTGACATATTTTTTCCTCAATTCCTTTGTGCCATAATTCTACCGTCCACCAAAAAAAACACAAAAAAACACCCAACCCCCCCATCAAAAAAACTCCCAACAAACAAGAAAATACTAAAAGGCAGTACCTGAGAAAAAACGACTACAATTTTTTTTACAGATCATAGATGGGTGTTATAGTAACAAAGGCCCCAACTCTTCAAAACCAGAGTCTAAAACTGGAGTTCAAAATTCATCTGACCTGACTAGACTTTCTGCCACTTCTGTACCACTAGATCAAATACTTGGGTCTTTCTTAAAAGGTCCACAAGGGAGGAAAGGTGAGTTTACGTGTACCAAACTCCTAGACAGGTGTGAAATTTGACCCATCATTTTATTTTTTTGCAAAAATAAAACTTTCTTAATATCATACTTTGTTTTCTGATCTGTTGTGTAAAATGTTGTCAAGGCCAGAGAGAAGAATGTACATTTTTCAAAGCCAACCAGAAACGTCACAAGTCAACTGTGCATTTCACTATACGCTGATCGTTAAATAACTCATTCCCCTCCCTTGACCAATACCTTCACTAGACATTTTGGTTAAAAGACAGTTCTGGTATTTCTACGAAATGGCGACCCTGAACAAAAAGTTAAGACAGAAAGCTGTCAGATATTGTAGTAAACCTGACCCAAAACCTAAACAACAGAGATGCTACCAAAATAAACTCTTCAAGCATCCACAACACTTTTGGATGGGGGTGTGGCTGAAGACGAGTTAATTAAGGTGAACTCCAGAAAACCTGTTTCCTGTCAGCTTTTCTATAGGGAAAATAAGAAGAATGAATAACAGAAAACAAGCAGGTCGAAATGTTATTTCTTTTGCTTTAGTCTGGAGAAGGATGAGAGGGGATCTTACAAACATCTAAGGGGCGGGTGTCAAGTTGAAGGAGATAGTCTCTTTTCTCTTGTGCCCAGTAACAGAACAAGGAATAACAGGTACAAGTTAGAGCACAGGAGGTTCCACCTCGATATGAGAAGCTTCTTTCCTGTGAGAGTGACAGAGCACTTGAACAGAATGATCAGTAAGGTTGTGGAGTCTCCTTCACTGGAGACTTTCAAAACCCGCCTGGATGTGTTCCTGTGTGACCTGCCCCGCTCCTGCTTCGGCAGAGGGGATGGACTGGATGATCTCTTGAGGCCTCTTCCAACCTCTAACATTCTATGATTAGGATGAAGAAGAAGGAAAAAAAAGAAGCAATGCTTTAAGAGGCTCACGACCGAGTAACACCGGACGGCACAGAAGCGACGGCGGGGTACTGATCGCTCTGCGGTGCTTGGCTACGCCTGCTCCGCGGGACACCTCCGCCTGCTCGTTTCGCGGCCCCGATGGCCACGTGGCCCACCCGCCCTGCCGGGTGACTGCGCCTCGGCGCAGCGGGCTGAGGTGGCGGCCCCGCGGTAACAACTCAGCCGCCACCGACACCGCCC
>VWZK01002476.1:9211-21342 GCA_013396935.1 Baryphthengus martii | reverse complement strand
CTGGGAAAAACCCAAAAGCCAGTAAGAAATCACCATAAAAAAAAAAAAGACTAGAAATAATGGGAAAGAAACAAGCTGTTGTTCAGTGCTGTTATGACCACATATGAAACCCCCCTTGATTTTTTATAACGTTTTTGTATTCTAAAGAGATTTTTGAAAATGGATGAAACTGGTAGCCAATATATTAAGAAAGCAAACTGGCTAAGATGACAACACAATTATTGTTTTCTCATGTACTTTTTTAAGTGACAGAAGATTCAGTCTTTTGTATAGTACCATGATTGGTATATTAAATATTCACTTAAGCCACATCTTCCTGGAAAAAAACTAAAACATTAGGATAAAGTACCAAGGAATCACTAAGTCACAAAGGTAAACTGCCTGAATTTAAAAGGAAATTGTCTAGAAATTGGCCTGCATGTGCTGACCTGGGTAGAGGTGATTAGGTTAGAGCATATCTGATTAACTACAGGCCTGTCAGTCTGACCTCAGTGCTGGAGGAGGTTATGGAGCAGATCATCCCGAGTGCAGTCACAAGGCACATATAGGACAACCAGATGATCAGGCCCAGTCAGCATAGGTTTGTGAAAGACAGGTCCCGCCTAAATAACCTCATCTTCTCTGAAACGTGACCCACATAATGGAGGAGGGAAAGGCTGTTGTTTACCAAGACTTGAGTAAAGCCTTTGACACCATTTCCCACAGCATTTACCTGTGGAAGTTGGCGGCTCTTGGCTTAGATGAGCATACGCTTTGCTGGATAAAAAGCTGGCTAGGTAGCCAGGCCCGAAGAGTTGTGGTGAATGGAGTTCACTCCAGTTGGTGGCTGGTCATAAGTAGTGTTTCCAGGACTCAGTACTGAGGCCTGTTCTCTTTAATATCTTTAACAATGATCTGGATGAGGGGATCAAGGGCACCCTCAGTAAATATGCAGATGCTAAACTGGGTGGCAGTCTTGATCTGCTTGAGGATAGAGGGGCTCTATAGAGGGATCTGGACAGCTTGGATTGATGGGCTGAGGCCAAGTCCCGCACTTGGGTCACAATAACCCCAGGTAGTGCTCCAGGCTTGGGGAGGAGTGGCTGAAAAGCTGCCCAGAGCAAAAGGACCTCAGGGTGTTGGTTTACAGCTGGCTGAATGTGAGCCAGCAGTGTGCGGAATGCAGCCAACAGCATCCTGGCCTGTATCAGAGACAGTGTGACCAGCAGGACTTAGGAAGTGATTGACACTCTGTACTCAACCCTGGTGAGCCCACACCTCAAATATGGGGTTCAGTTTTGGATTCCTCAGTGCAAGAGCAAAATTTTGGTGCTGGAGCATGTCCTCAGAAGTGCAATGAAGCTGGTGAAGGGTCTAAAGCTCAAGTCTGGAGAGGAGCAGCTGAGGGATCTGGGGTTGTTTAGCCCGGAGAAAATGAGACTGAAGGGAGATAGTACAGCTCTCTACAACTACCTGAAAGGAGGACAGTACAAGACAAAATAGCCTCAAGTTTCACCAGGGAAGGTTTAGCTTGGATATTAGGAAAAAATTCTTCCCCAAAAGCATTGTCAAATGCTGGAACAGGCTGCTGAGGGAAGGGGTAAGGTCACCATACCTGGAGGTATTCAAAACACAGGTATATATGGTGCTTAGGGACGTGGTTTAGTGGTGACTGAGTAGTGCTGGGTTAAGGGCTGGCCTTGATCTTAAAGGTCTCTTCCAACCAGGGCAATTCTGTGATTTACGTGTAAGTTCTTTTTTTTTTCGTTTCCCCTTGAGAAATAGGGATTTTTTCATTGCAGAACCTACAGATGACATGGATAACTCAGCTATGTTACCAACTTAAAAAAAAAACCAACCAAAACCAACAAAAAAACCTTCAGGTAAACTTGACTTTGTTGTGTTTAACAAAAGGTACTGCTGTGATGGTTTTGCTTAAGCAGTGAAAGAGGTGACTTGAAATCAATGTATTTTAAGACAGCAAAGCTGTCAGTTTCAGCTTCAACACTAAGAGATTAGGCAAAATTGGTGTTATTCCTGAACTGAGGTTAACATACCACTTTTCTGTGACACACTCTTTCTTCACTCAGTACTGTGCTTTCAGATAGTATTTCAAATTGCCTATAGGTTCTGTGTTTTCATTACATTAACAGTAGTACAGACAAAGATTAGAATTTCTAACATAATCTTACTTCACTTCAGTTCCACAGAAAATACAGTAACAGTTCTGATGGCTGAGTAATTGTATCACTTCACAACTATTTCAGACTTCATAATTTAAAGTATACATTTAGAAATATTTCCCTGACTGTGACACAGCTAGTACAGTAATCCCCTCTATGCATTCCTAACATCAGCAAGTAGAAAAAAGAAATCCTTATAAATCTATGAAAAATGAGGCAGCATATGCAGAGAATTAGCCTAGTTAATGGCAAACATTAAATTTTATTCTCAATAAAATGTTTTTGCTTTTATTTTTAATGTATTTCAAAGCACAAAGACAGTGTACGTGAACATTTCCTTCTCCATTTTCACAAGTATATTACAAATATGCATGGCACAGTACATGTCTAGATAGCAATAGAGATATTAAGAAAATAGACACTATCTAAAACCTATTAGGAATAAAAAGGCACCACTGATTTGAGGTTGTGTCCAAACATCACCCAGTCCACTTTATGCTCATTTCTTGCTTTCAAGCCAACATTTGTTTTCTGATTAACATATTCAGACCACTTCTATTTTGGTTTTCTCACCACAAACAACACACATTCATAGTAGTATTTCATCATGGAGAGTTCATTCACAGTGTAAGTTGACAGTACAGATTCCTTCTCCACCTGCAAAAAGCAGCAGCTTTCAAAACACCTTCTCCACAAGAGCTATACAAGAAAGAAATTGCTATACATTTACTAGATTACAAGGCCCATCCATACGCTTTTAAAAAAATAACCAAACAAGGAAAGCAAGTAATTTGCAACAGGCGAACATTTAATTCTTCTAGAAGTTACTAGTATATGCCATTATATCATTATATTCAAAGTAGCTTGTCTGGTTTATACCCATACTACTCACTGTAAACTAAGACATCTTCTTACCTCTATATGGAATCCATATTGCAGTATAACATTTTTTATATCCTCATAGCTTAATTCTATAGAAAGTTCATTTCCCAAGTTTTCAAAATGGTAAAGGAGAGGACCTAGAGTACAAAGATACAATGGAAATGGCTATAAAAAAGACAAAAAAAAAAAAAAAAAAAAAATCAAAAAAAAAAATCAAAGGTGCATGTTGAAAGTGCAAAGAATGCTTATATCCAGACATATAAATTCAAACACAGACAAAAGAATATACTTCTATCACTTGAATATGATTTTCATAATAAACTTCAGAATCAGAATGCAAAACAAAAACAGGTTAGTTCAGTTGTTTAACAATGACGTCTCGTTTCCTGTATCTTAAATTTCTTCAGTGTAGTATCACTACTTTCTCTGTAGAATGGAAGGCAGGAATCTACTCTAACACTATGCATGCCTGCGTTCTGTGACGGGTCAGGACTGGTGTAATGGCTAATTGACCAGCGACTGACCAGTTTCTATACAGAAATGTCTAACTCCTGAGTTTTGTCTGCCATTCCTTCACCACGGCAGACTTAAAATTACTTCTTTTCCTTTGAGTCAAGGCACTCATTCCCAAAGATTCTGCTTAGAATAATAGTACAAACTGAACAACAGATTAAGAAAAAAATGGAAGGATGTATTTAAACGCTGAACAAGTTCTATTTTCTTAAAAAAAAAGCAAAAAAAAATATACAGGACACTACATTTGCTAAATAACAAATGTTTGATGCATGAATGCAGAACCTGCCACTGGGAAGATTTACTTCTCTGTTCAAAAAAATCACAGCATTGACTTGATTGTAACCAGCCAACACGTAGACATACTCCGGACACCTCTGAGATAATTTCCAAAACCTGAATGCTTCTACAACTACAGGGTTTTCAGCACACATTCACTCCCACAGATCTTTTGAAGGACTGGATGCCTGTTAAGCGATCAAACACAAGTCAGGACTAAGCAGAAAGAGAGATTGGTCACACTTGCCTACATTTATCCATATTCCCCCAGGCTTCAGTATTTTCCATATAGTATCAATGTAATCAATAACATTATGTGCTGTATCTATGAAAAAGCAAGTTGCTATGCAGTCCCATGTATCTGCATAAAAAAAAGAGCAAAGTATAGAGAAATTAGTTTCAACATTTCTACTCCTGTAAAAGTTCATCATTTAAGCCCAGTACTTACTTACTCAGCATTACCTTCAACTAACAACAGCTGAAGGCTCTTAATCTTGTTTACAAGTAAGTAAAAAAATTTGGTTAATGTTAGCAGCTAAGTGTGGGTTCATGTGACGCATATATGCACATGTATTTATAGACACATACACACGCTAAAATATTCTACGTATTCATTATTTAGGCATTTTATAAAATTGTTCATGCACATTACATAAAGTGAGATATATTTATATTATAATACTTATATTTTGCATTATATAACACATTTTATAGAAGTGAAGGCCCAAGTGTGCAATTACCTGTCCTATGAATTTCATTATCACAGCTGCTAAAAATACAACTGCAAAAACATCTAGAGATGTTGGGACTCTAGTTAGTATCTAGAACAATGCAAGTTTGTACACTAAAGTGTACTTTCACAAATCACATAGCTTTAAAATGTTTTGTTCAGAATCTGAACATTTCTCCAGCTGCTTTTTAGTGTTTAACAAGAAGGATCTTTCAATGTCTACCTTTTTAAGCACAATTGTCCCTGATTTTCTGTAACCATATATCTTTGAAATCACAAAAGTTTTAAGTTCTGTGAATAAAAACGTTAGAAGTCTCAGTTTATGACAGTATGAGATGTCATAATGAAAGACAGAACCTTCAGAAAATTTAGAAACTATAAGGAAGGCTCCTGCAAGAAAATATCTGGAAGTCTAGCTGCACAGTAAAGGGTAGATCAATAGCTATATAATCCTGGTGAAAAATGGGTATAGGTCTAATAGGGAAAGAAAAGTGGAAACAGAAAATAGATGTATGAGATGATAATTCAATACTGTATGAAGAAAAAAATTACTGCTAAGTAGATGTGTATTAGAATATGAGACTACAAATAAAAGAACTGGGTAAGTGCTACCCTTCCTTGATCAAGTCCTAAGTATGTACCTGGTAAAGTAGGCACTAAGGAAGACAGCCTCCTGAAAGTTAATTCAACATTAGGTTAGTCATGAAGCATTACTTCATAGCTGTAATAAGGGACAACACAACTAAACTGGTAGTGTAAGAAAAAATAAGGTTATTTGTACCGACAGAATTTCCAATCCTCGATAATTATCAACCCCATAATATGCCTCCGAAGTATTTACTATTGACAGTCAATAACTGAGGGGTTTTTTACATTTATAATTTACTATTGAAAGAGTTTGCTTTGCTTTTAAAACGGGAAATGAATCAACAAAAACATACTCCAATTTCTATTTTTTTTTTCACTACAGAAGATAAGCGACCAGTTACATTGTTCCCTTTTCTAAATCAAGTAAACTTTTCAATAATAGTCCTATGCTGTCTTATTATGAAAGAGACTACTACAACAAAGATCTATTAGGCAAGGAAGAATCCGTATTTTTGATAACTAAGAAAAGCCAATTTGGAGTAAGAAAGTCTTGCTACAGTTAGTACTTTTTGCCTAATGCCCGTAGATACAGTTCAGTTCTACTGTAATTATTAACTGTCCCATAACAAATTCTGTGAAGATACAGTTACATGTATAGCCTAGAAGTTTGCATTTACTCACTGCATTCAGAATATATTTCCTGAAAATCCCCTGCTGTCATAGAGAAATTTGAACCAGAAGGAAGACTGTGAGGATCGACATCAGGGAAATAAACTGGACGTATCTGATCAGCAGATCTTCTGTTATTGCTAAACTGATGAATCCAGGGATAAAGCTTACATGAATTAATTTCAGAGCATCTGTAAAACACGGAAATCAGTACAATTCAGTTTCAACTAATTGCTTATACATTATCTAAAAATGTACGAGTAAAAGACTTTCACCAACATTCATTCTTTTGTTGATAAACTTTTCAAAAGTGACATGTTTTTGAAAGGACTTTTATCTAGTTCAGACTGCCCAGAAATTTATGCATGGATCACAAAAAAACAGTTTTACTCTAACGCACGCACACACACACATTATCTCCACAAAATAACTGCCTTTTTAAATTTTAAAATATTCTTTTCCCGCTTTTTACTATTTTCCCTGACCTATCTCTCCACTGAAAAGAGTAGTATTAATGAAATTTATGATTTAGTATGTTCAGTAAAGATGAGCCCTTCTAGATTGCATTTTTTTCTCTTAAAAAAATTAATAACATTAGTTCCATTAATTAACATTTGTTCTCATACTAAACATTTCTTAACTATAATCATAAGAGTTTTGAAGCACAGCAAAAGAAAAGCATTTTTCAGATGCTAACTGAAAGGAAGTTTTAGATGGGATTTATTTATTTACCATTTCCAAATTGTACTAGTTTTGCACTAGATGTCACAGTTAGTGACATCTGGAGTGTTGCAATTTTGCTAAATGAACATGCCTGTGTAAAAATTTGTGGGTTGACATGATGAACCAAGTCAACACATTTTAAAGTAAGTGTTAAAGCACAGCATTAAAATATAAAAAATAGCTTTTCCCACAGTCCTGTAAAATCAGTTTGTAATTAAAAAATGATGCCATTTTCTTTCAGAGAAAACAGAGCACACATCTGTCCCATAACACAAACATCATCAAAGACTACATTGCAAGAAATCTACCAGTTATAAGGAGCACTCTCTTGGCTGGTGGAGAGAAACATCTGTGATAATGTCTTTTGAAATAATATTCTTACCTTCTTCGTGACACATTATATTTATCAGTTAAAAAAGTAATACAAAAACAAGCCATATTTGAGCAGCAGTATACTGCACTCATCAACTGTCTCCATGTATCGTGAATAAATAGTATCAGATATATGCAGTCTGTAAAAGGAAAAAAGTAGGGAAAAAGCCCTGATAACACGGGCACCATTTTCATCCAGAAAGGCATTTCTGTTTTAATTTAAAATGAAAAAAAAACAAACTAGCAAACTAAACCAAACAAACTAACCAAGCACTAATCACAACAAAAATAACACCCCAAAACACCCATATTGGCCAAAAGAGTTGTGCATTAACCATTCTAGCATTCTGTTTATGTTCCCAGTCAATTTGTATTACCATCAGAACATTTTTAACAATGAAATTATCCCCAAAAGCAAGATAAGGCAAATAAACAATCCCAGTAGATTAGATTTTTTTTCTGAGCTATAAAGGGAACACACCCCTCCTTGCATTTTTTTTTTTTTCCCCCAGCACATTCATGTAGGCCTTCAGAAAATTTCAAAAAGAATTCCAAATTTAATATAAAAGACCAATACCTCTCCACATTCAAGCTTGAAACCCTCCCTTTCCAGCTTCCATAATTTTATCCTTTTTTTTTTCTTTTTACATAAATGCAATTAAGCAGTCTTCTCAGTGTCAAGATTTATCTGAAATTACATTCTTTACAGAAAATAAATATTACCCATTATTAGCACGAATTCTACTGATACCAATTAACACTTTTTTTAAACTAACCCTACCCTGACTTGGGTACAAAGTAATTTTACATTACTTCAACTGAACCTTCTCAAATATTCCTAAGTGGGAATACTGCTACTGAAGGGCTGCTGGACCAAGGCTACTGACTCTCTGCTCTGAATCTTCAGAAAACAGCAAGTCAGCAACCAGCTATTCCTGTCTCCTCCACACCACACAGATAACGCCCTACTGGTTTCCCCCCTCCTTTCAGATTTCAAAGGGGAGTGTAACACGTATCCCATGGCTTTAGATTGCCTGAAAATTTTGGTATGCTTTCCAAAGACAAGAAAACAGATTATGCTTTTCACATGCTCCTCCAAAACATATAAGAAATGAAGTGTGTCTGCACATCACCAACAATTGCCTCTGCCATTTGGCATTACATCCAGAACTCGCAGAAACACTAAAAAATAAATACACCAGTATGAACCTTACCCATACAAGAAAAAGCACAATTTCCCATACAAGGATTGCTGCAGCAGCGTTGGAGCCACTGTAGTTTCACTACTTCTCAAATTAGAGCTTCTTCAGTACTTAGAGAGACCACACTTAGGTCTTGATGCACTCTCTAAACACCATGGTATGCAACTATATTCACAGTAAGAAAAGTGCACAATTTAAGATAATTAAGTTTTTTCACATGTGTAAAAATCAGCAGATACCGCTTTGTATAAGAAAGGCTTAAGTAACTGTATCATATCTAGGAGCCCACTGTTAGCTTGACACTCTAGACAATATTTTGTCTTCCTAAAAATAAACCAAGGTCAGAGAAAAAAGGTACATCCAAACTGTAAGGACATGTGAGCAAAATCCTCATGCTTTTATCAACTGAAAGCAAAAATTAAATGAAGACTGCAGTTAAAAACTCATCCACAAAATCCTTCTTTCTTACCACCCTTCCATAACTGGTTATGTTCAGCTCATATTCCTGTTTCTTCCAGTTCCAGGAAGGCAAACATGTCCGTTTCAGAAGGCTAACTGGGAACAGCCACTTAAAACTAAAATTAAGATCCCAAAAGCCCCTAAAACCTTTATAGACATTCCAACCCCACAATTAGATCTGGCAGAAAGGAATGCCTGAACTTCACCTAAATTGACTGAGATTCAGAGTCAGATTAGCAGTATTCTCTTCCACGCTAACAAGGACACTTGTAATTGATAACTTGCCCAGCAAAGACGAAGGTTACAGCAGCTGAGCAACATTCAATTTTACTGTCTAAAATCTAATATAGTTAGCAAGTCTAACGCATATACATCTCTGCTACATATCTTACACAAACAGGAAACACCACATGAACATTAGATGCTACGAGTTACTACTACTGTAAGCTAAGCATGGATCTTTGCGAGAATTCCACATACAGGCCCAAAGAATCATCATTTAAGGAAGACAAAAAACATGTCATCTGAGATAGTTAGGAGTGAAGTTAACTGTTAGATTTGAACCACTATGACAGCTGATCAGTGCTCCCAAACGTGGGAAATAAAATATTTTTACACTGCTTTGAATAATTTCAAAAGTTCCAAAGAACATTAAGAGCCAGCAGGGCTGTCTACCTAAGGACAAGAAAAATGGCAATTCCTTTCACTACCTGCAAGGCATTAGATACCTCAACTGTAATATGCAATTTCACCACCAGATGAGTCATGTAAGAATAATATAAGAACAAATAAACCTCCAGCAAATACCTATTTTCATTACATAGACCACTGCTGTTTCAAGTAGACAAGCAGCAGCCTTAATTAACAGTGGTTTTCCCCTTGTTTTTGAACAGTATTTAAGATCATCAGAGTCCACTGCAGACAGACTACAAAGAAGGTTCCAAAATACGCTAATACAGAATACCAGCCAGTAGTTTAGATGCCTTCGGCAACAGTGCTTCATTTCACATTGAAGAATGAACTGCAAATTCTGTCTCTCTCAACTTGGTATCAGCTCCCCCAAGAAGCAAGATGCTCCCCCAGACCACTTTCATACTTGCCCACAGGTAGTCTTCCCATCCTCCTTCTTCAAATACTTGCCTTTGCTGCTTTCTTTCCTAACAATTCATTATGAAACCAATAATTTCCAATGCAAGTGGCAGACAGATGTGTCACCCTAACTTACTATACTAAAATTTAGTACCTGTTCTTTTTAGTACTGTTAATGATGTTATTTAAGCCACTCACTCAGGAAGGGGCTCAGCCGCTTCAGTGGCTGTTTTGCATGTCGAACGGGGCCTAAAATTTTGTTATGGAATGTAACCCTTTCTTTAATGTGTTTCCTGTTACAAATCACCATTACTAAGCACCGTGCACATATTAACTAGTCTGTATTTGATGCCAGTGAGACAGGTGTGCATTTTACAGAAACAGACGTGAAATGAGACATAAAACCTGTTTAAGATTACGCAGACGATCTGTGGTACAATCTGGAGATTTTAAGTCTCATAACTTAAAAAAAAAATGCTTCCCGCTATAAGTTTAGTGACTCAGATTCAATGCTTCCCTCTTCCATTTACCCCACTGATGTTTTTTTCATTAAAACATTCTAACAAGCGGTCACGTGTGTCTTGTGTTAGGACTTACACATCTATGTGTTTTATTTATTCAAGTTTTTCTCTTTATAATTTTGCCTGCCTAGGTTTCAATCAGCAAGTAAAACATAAGCTATGTACCTGTTGAGTACAAAGTTAGAAGAAAAGAGCATAAAGAGGCTCCATTCATTTCCTTGGCAAGCATAACCGAGCATAGCTATTTCCCACGCCAATCTACCTAGCCCAGCACCAGGTACCAGGATATTAACTTTGGAGAAATCCCTGCAACAGAACAAAAATAATAGTTAAGTCTTTATCTGATACCTCTTAACAAAACTTACAGAGGTCTGGCCAAACATTATTTTCCCCCCATACACTCAGATATTTTAAAGTCACTCCTGTATGACTTTACTTTTAAATGCAAACGAAGCCAGTTCTGATCAGATTGGTTAATTACACAATCAAAATAATTCACAGAAATAACTCAAAAGAACATATACAATCCTCATTCAGAATATAGGGCATAATTACAGAACATTTTTTTTCCTCCTGAAAACTTTTACACTTAACAAGTTAAAAATCTCTGAAGTGATTTGAAGAAAGAACATTATTATAGAGCACCATTTATTTTTCTGTGAGGCCCACTGATAACTAGGAAACATTTTAGACATCTTGGTTACACCACACGAAAAATAAGTATTTTGACATCAGAAACACAAAACTTCCGTAGAGTTGATGAGCAATTCACTGTAAAAACCCCTGAAGTAATTACCTTTTCAGCAACTGTGGGTTTTACATAAGCTGTTTGCCGATTTCACCCAAGCACACTGACTTAAGATTTCCTAAATCAAAGTACACTGCAGCTTTCTCACCCTTCATTTCCTGTAACCAGGCATCAAGTTGAAGATGACCAGAAGACATCCAGCAGTGCTTATTATAATATATAGAAAAACTTCTCCCATCTTCCAAGTTCAGCAACTAAGAATCTCAAAATTTTCTCTTTCAGGTAGAAAAGGCAATATATACATATTCTAAACATCAGATTTCCATCAAATTGCAATCAAAATATGAACAGACATACATTAACAAATTCTATACAAAACATAGGAAACATCAATGAGAAGAATGTACATAACCTGTAACAAACTACTGACTTCAAATAGATATTACTATCAACTACTTCAGCATTTGGTATGACCATTGGCCCACATTTTGAGGAATACCAAGAGAATCGTGGTAATATATAATAACTGACTTTTAGTTAATCTGATACCGTGCTCACTATTGCAACATCAGTAAAAGAAAAAACACTCCCACATCAAACTGAAAACACACTTATTCTAAAAAGAAGTATTTTTTCAGTTTCTGTTCAGGAACATGGATTCAACATTTCGTACACCAAAAAAACAAGTGTGAACGCTCAGACTACCCTCCGTATTATGTGTAACCTTCAAAGACAAAACATACCCCTATCAATTTATATGCAATTAAATGAAGGAAACCACAATCAGCACTTCCAAACATATAATGAAGGAAAGCAAAATACAAAGCATTTGACTACATAAAAAATCAGGATGTAAAAAAGGGTTCAAAAGAGTTAGCATACTGCATAAGCATGAAAATGATTGAAGGAGTTATGCAAGTTCTGAAAAGTAGTACATTTCTAAAGATTACCAAGCAAAACCAAAAGATACTATTCTTTTCTAAAGGTCACAGAAACTAAGAAAACAGTTTTAAGTGTGCCTTTTGGTTTGTGGCTTAACCATCTAATTAGTGAAGCTTCCCAAATGTAAATGCAAGGTTTTTCCTCATTCCTGATTCTCATTTCCATTTCATTATACTTTCAGGCTCTTTGTGGTTTTTGGATTAACGAGAAAGAAGGAGGAAATCATGACTTTGCTACTACTAAAGAGCACTC
>VWZK01002475.1:341-16707 GCA_013396935.1 Baryphthengus martii | reverse complement strand
CAGCCGTTGCCCCGGCAACGCCCCCGCCTCGTCAGACGGTCCCGCCAGAGCTGCCGGCTGGCGGCGGGCCTCTCCGGGCCCCTGGCGTTTCCTGACGACAGGAAAACCTCAGGAA
Source organism: Baryphthengus martii (assembly GCA_013396935.1). Classification (NCBI taxonomy): domain Eukaryota; kingdom Metazoa; phylum Chordata; class Aves; order Coraciiformes; family Momotidae; genus Baryphthengus; species Baryphthengus martii. The sequence continues at coordinate 16,592 of VWZK01002475.1, read as the reverse complement.
AAACCCTGAACACCGAGATCTGCCGCGACACTGCTGGCCGGGCCGGTCCCGAAGCAGCTGATCTCGCCGAGTGGTTTGGCATCTTATACTACTCAAGTATGCCACACAACACGTGTTGATCAGTTGAGAGTTACAAAAAGAAATCAGAGAAGACAAAATGAGATAGTTGTGGGAACTGTATTCCACTGAGCAGAGGAAGCTGTAGTATTGGACTGTTTTCTAGTATTAGCTGGCTCCATGTTTCGTATTAGATCAAAGAACAAAGCATACACAGACTGGGGAGGAAAAAAAACGACAGCGGATCCGAAAGATATAAAAGGCTTTCCTCCAATACTACCAAAATCACGGGACACAGTAGCTAAAACCTAAGACAACTCACGCAAAAAACTGGCAAAACCAGGTATTTGCTTTCTAATGCATTTTCACGTGAGGCACTGTGCAGCTTTTAAAACCATAAACCTCACACACAACCCTAACTAGATAAGAGAAGTAATCAAGTTGTAGATAAGCAGGATATTGAGGGAAATAATTTTACATTCCAGATGCAAGCCTCTAGCTCAGGAATCCTCTAAAACACTGTTCTTTAAAAGCAGAGAGTATGGAAATAAGTAATTGCTTCAGTAAGTCTCGTGTTACTCTTTTCTTAACCACTTGTTACAGTCTTCTATCAGTAAAAGAATATATGCCTAATTGGATAGTTTGTTTCACCTGCTGGGTCCCCCTCTGACATCTTCATGAGTATTTTAGTTCGTGCTGAAGCATGCACCAAGCAGAAGGTTAAGTAAGAACATAAATATCTATACGTAATTTTTCCTAATTAAAGGCTACACTACTGAGAGATCCTGCATATCTTGTGCTAGGTGTCAACTACTCCCAAACGAGTACATGCCTACTTGTCCTAGTTTGAGTTAGAACAGAACTAATTCTGTTCAGTGGTTTTACTTTTCAGCTAAGTCTCTGCTGACTAACTGCACCCTGAAGTTAGCATATTTTCACAGACAGTGTCCTTTGGGAAGGGAGAGGGGTTAATAGAGACCAAACTGTCATTCATCTCAGTGGCCAGCACAGCCCTAAACCTTGACAAAGTGATTCCACATTTGTGTTTTCAATAGCTGGTAAATCCCTTTCCAAATATTTTCAAATCTTTTTAAATTTACCTTGATATAAGAAAATGCATCAAACATTTCTTCAATTTGCTCTGAAGACTGAACAGCAGAAGAGACTGGATGTGAAGAATTCAAGGAATCCTTCATCATAGCCTTGAAAATTAAGTTCAGGAAATCTTCATCCTAGAAGAGAAACATTTATAAGTGTCTGAGAATCTAGAACATACATGGTAAGTAGAAAAGTAAGTCTCTGCTTTGCTCTTCCATTGGTCTAACATGTCATTGATTCCTTCCTGCCAATGGAGGCAGCAAAATAATTGCCAGGGTAGCATTTGTAAAATTTACACTTTCCTTGCCTCATTTTAGCAGTAGATTTGCATCATTAACCAGATCCTGAAGCTCCTGTCTCAGATAAATGCATCACTGACATTAGAAAAAAATAAGTGTACCTACTAAGTAAGTATGTGCCAAATTTCAGATTTGGCTTACCAAAGTTTCCAGTCATTTACATGAAGCTGGGAATACAAAAGTATGACTTCATTAGTAGGCTTTAATATTGAAATATGAAGTCCAGGGAAATTACTCACTACAGTGATACTTCTATGAATGTAAACACCATCTTATGTAGTGATCCTAGTAACAAAATATCTTACTTCTTTTCTTCTATAATGAAGATAATTTGAATTTATTACATTGTTACCAGAACAAGACAATGCCAACCACTGAAAAGAAGCTGATAGTACTGGTATTTTTTTCCATTTCATTTAATTGAGAGTTCAGCAATTGAGCAATTCTCTATACCTTGTCCTTTATATGGTAGAGAGCAACACAATAAAGATACCTTTTAAAGTCTAAAATTTGAAAGCTTTTCTTCCTGAATGCAGAAGTTAAGCCATTTTTTAATGTTTACCAAAATGCATTTTGGCACTGTCAAGTAAAAGGTGAAGACACCTTTTTGGGCATCTTTTGGAATGAAATATAAAAAAAGTTAGATATGTCCTTGTTAAAACATCGACTAGTTTTGTGTCCTCGCCTCCCAACAGGAAGAATGGCTATACAAACATACTTTGAGTGACTATCACTCAATAACCAGGATAGGGTAAATGTAAAATTTCTTAAACACTCAGCTTAAAGAGAGAATTCTACTGAACCAAGTTAGCAAATCAAGTTTCTTAATACAGTAATAAGGATGAATTAAGAACTCAAAACTCACAGTCAGAATGCTGAGAACACAATGCTGGAGCAAGCAGAAAACAGTCAGTATTCATCAGGTTTTTAATCTCATGACTATATGCAAATCATATAAACACTGCTGGATGCTGGTTCCATAGCCCAGGTATCTCCTGGGAGATACCCAGGATGCAAAATCGGTCTCTCCACTGGCCCTTCCACTTAGTTCCATTAATCTTTGTTTCTCTGCCTGCATTCAGTGACAGGGATGCTTTACAGCAGTAGCTGGTATCCCTTCCTTGGAGAGGAAAGATGAAGTTTGAATCCTTCACATTTTCCAGAGTCTCAAAAGCTAGGTCACTTAGTACCTGAGGGAATTTTCGAATGATCACTAGGTTATTATATCAAAAAAATTAGATCCTTCAGTCATATGTGTAAGCCTGTGGGAGCAGAGTACACTATTAGTGTAACTCAATACCATCAGAATTCACTGGGTGGGACCACATGATACTATCATACCAGGTCCCCTGATTTGTGAATCCCAGATTGATTCAGATACAAGGAAGTACCACAATGATGGAAAGACAGGACTTACTCTAGGCATATTTAGTAACCTAAAGCTTTGGTGCTTCCTAAGCGGAGGCAGACAAACTTGGTTAACAACATGTCTTTCTTCATAAAGTTATATTTTGATATACAAACATCTACACATTTTAACACCTGCTATTTTGCACAGAATGCCTTGAGCTACAAAAAAACACACAGACTGCATGCAGGCTACTGCCGAAATAATAATAATAAAAAAGCCAGACCACAGAAACAGTGTATCCTCCCCAAAGCCCCATCAAAACTACTTCCAATATAATAAAAGTATCGAAGCAGAAGAGACATAATATAGTCTCAACAGTGCCCAAACTGAATTTCAGTATAAGTTGGTAAGTAGCAGTCCTTTAAGGGCAGCATTAAAAAAACAGATCTTAGTCAAGTTACTGTAAGTGTAGTTACAGAAAGTACTTACTGAATGTAATTCTGGAAAAATCTCCTGCATGGCAAAGTACTCCATGAAAGTGGCAAATCCCTCATTCAGCCAGAGATCGTTCCACCATTCCATAGTTACTAGGTTGCCAAACCACTATGAAAGGCCAAAAACAACATTATTTTTTTTTTTTTCAGAAATAAAATCAAATAACTACACCAACACTCCATCCATCCTCAGCTTTATCTTGTGGTAAAATCAAGTTCAGTCAAAACCATGGTAATGTCTTTGCATAAGCAGCTCCCTAGGTATGTCATGAGAGAGTTGCACTCTTCCTGTTGTACTGGAAAAAGATACATCTGCAACTATTCTGAACAGATATAATGCACAATCTATTCACAGTGACAGCAAGGATGAATTTAAAGACAGAAATGCATTAAAAAAATGGAACAACAAAAGAAACCACCACATTAAAATAATGACCTCCCCAATCTAGTACCTGGTGGGCAAGCTCATGTGCTATCACTGCAGTTATTAATTTTTTATCCCTTGCTGAAGAAGTATTGCTGTCAAACAAGAGTGCTGTTTCTCGAAAGGTGATCAAGCCCCAATTTTCCATTGCACCAGACTGAAAATCAGGAATTGCTACCAAATCTGTAAAATATTTGAAAGAAGCTTTTGAAAACTACAGGTTAAAGCAATTCTATATTTCAAGTCTACCTATTTTATTACATAATCCTTAAAAATCTCATTATTTAAATCCTGTGGTGTGGACATTTCGACACCTCAAGCATAGGAACCCCATAGATTTATAGACGCGTTTTTCTAGTAGTACTCTTACACAACATAAAGCACTACACAGACATTGCCTATAGATTTTGTATGCATACAAATAATGACGAAATGGTGCTGCCCATTCTCAAAGTTGTATCTTAGAAGACTGTATTTCATTATCTTTCCAGTTAAAGTAATACAGAGAAGTCAGGCTGTAGATTTTGCACTGGTGAACATGGTTCCTTGCCAATGCCCATTATGTTAAATTTACTCTGAATTATTTCTTTGATATTATGTACAAATACAAACAATCCAGTGTTAAAAGCTCACAAAAAATTTCCAGCTTGGAAATCACTTAATACTTGCACTCAGTCAAACATTTAATGAATTTTTAAAATAATTTTGGGTAAATCTTATTTCACAGATGTTTTATGCTATCTTTTTTTCTTTTTTTTTTTCAGTAACACCTTTTCAGAATTAAAGTTCCCTTGCATTTCTCAGAATTGATTAGGGGTACTTCTGTTTAAAAAAAATTCAAAAGTACTTACCTAATTTTTCAAGAGGATAGTTTATTAAAAAATATTTTTGATAAAATTCCAGAACCTTCACTGCTGTGTTTAGGGCATACTCAACTTGGTCTAGATGCTGTGGTATGGCATAGACAGATATCTAGTCCAAACAGAGAAGAGAAAAGATTTTGAAACATATAGGTACAAAAGCTCTAGAAATAAGAGAGGAGCTGGCAGAAGTTCCTGAAACAGATGGGATATGGTTCAGGGAGTACACACATATGTTACAAATACTAGTTATGAAGCTGCCAATAAAGAGTTATTTTTTTTTTGCTAGAGCTTATTCACTAATCAAAGTACAAACTATTCAATTGACCAATGCGTATGCAAGAACAATTCAAGGCTAACACCTTCAAGAAAGGTGTTTGGGAAGAATCTACAGAATGAACAGAAATAGATCCATTTCCTTTTTCACTCCCTCATGAGTTATTGACTCTCCCTGCATATCTCAATTAATCTGTAAGTTTAGGCTATTCTTAGGATAACACTAGTATCATTTGCAAGAAATTCTCTCAGGAAATAATAATTGCTACAAAATTCATCCATTCCTCTATCTAAGGTAGGGCCACATATGACACGATGTAAGAAGCATTCATAAAAATTGAGGTTACAGTCTCCCTCTATTCATGTTGGTGGCTATATCAAGAAAATAGCTTTGAATAGGTTACAGGTTTAGGATGCCCTTTCATACACAAACACAAAATACATTAAGACTAACTTTCCTGTTCTATTAAAAAAACAAAAAAAAAGTCTCTCTTACTATGCTACAAATCAGTAAACAAATGACATTTCAAATAGATGGATAGGGTGACCTTTTAATGTTTGAGTCTGAATCAAATGCATACCAGTAAGGATCTAATCTAGTGTTCCTGGAAGTACAGAAATACTATTGGCTGCAAATTTTTAGCTCAAAACCAAAACATAAAAGCCTCACAGAATCTTTTGGAGTTGGGAAAATCTCATTGCATTATGAACATAATGCTTTAACTTCAACTATAAGCTATCTTATAGCAATCATAACAATAAACTTTTACTGTGTCAACTGGTTAGCTCAAATTCTTTGAATCACCCAGCCACAAACTGCTAGAGAGAACTTATTTGAAAACTTATTTCTTGGAAAACGTCATTATATGCTTCCTTCTTACAGTCTCCCTTGGCTTACTAGACACTGCTGGCAACAGAACAACCTGCTAGCTAGACTCTGGTCTAACTTGGTATGGCTATTCTTATTCATTCTCCTTTTAAGCTAGCAAGCACTTTTATATATTGCTAGTACTTTTATACATTGCTGTGTATGCTGCATTCTAAAAGTCTGCTGGACTTCTCTAGCTTGTCCAAATCTTGTTTGTTGGCCAGAATGAAGGAGAAGCCCAGGTTCTTAACCTGGTTAAGAACCACTTTCCTTAGTTAAAACACATCACTCAGTATTTTTCATGTCTCATATCCTTTTGTTACAAAGAAGTATTGCCAATCCATGCAACTTAGTCTCCCTACTATGAACTAAGCAAAACACACCACACAGATAGCTGTTTTAGGCTCTCTGCAAACACAAAACATTTAGTATATTGATCAATTTTCTGCCTGGTAAAAAATGACTGTATGGTTTCACCAGAGAACAGATCAATGCAGACCTGAAGAGCAGCTACAAGGGAAAAAAGTTAATAAAGTAGTGGTGTAATTTTTCAGGACGAAACAGTTTGTCCTACTCAGCTATCAACACTTGTTCAAATCAAAATCAAAGCCTATTGACCAGTATCTTTACTTCTGTATATTGGATTAAAGAGAGGGTTTCTCATCCTGCGGTGCTACTAGCACTATTTAATCTGGCTCCTTCTAGGTAGGTACTGGCACTTCTGACATTTCATAAAGGGGCAGTTCCACTAGAGAGTCATAAAAATCATTGTTCACATAACATTCTTGCACTTCCCAAAATGAGATTACAGAACATCGCCTAATATCAACATGTCTTTTCTTCAATAACTTTAATTGAATACACCGTGTGCCCACTGAACCTGCAGACTGTATCTGCGCAAATGACAAAGATCTAACAGGACCAACCGATTTTTGGAACCTTTCTTCAAACAAAAACCTCAAAATGAAATCTTTGTATACAAGTGATTAAATACAGACTTAAATTTAACCTAGATTTATTTACTGTGGGGCATTTTTTTTTTAGGTAAATTATCTTTGCAGGTATAGAACATATTTCCAGCACAACTTGAAATAGTATGAAGACTTCCTTGGGAACTGTAAAGTGTCTGTACATCATCTGAACAACTTCTGGTTTGCATGACATTACTCCCTCACAGCAGAAGCATTAAAACCAGAAGGTGAAATCTTCCAGCTCTGAAAGCTCTCAGTAATTCTAGATTTTGTAAACTTCAACTGTTAAGAAGATCTGATGTCTCTTGCTGCAAAATTCTTAGCAATCTGATATAAACCTGGAAGTAAGTCCAACCTACAGCACACAGCTTTTGCTTCCTAGCTATGATGAATAATAAAACCAAGAAAATAAATAAATTTTAATGTGACAGAGTTTATCTGTTTGGGGATTTTTAGTTTTATTTTGGTTGACTGGTTGGCATGTAAAGGGTGAGGGAGTGGAACAGAAGTGGAACAAACTTACCAGACTTCCATTAATTTCCCTACTAATGTTTTTCAAGTCTGCAACAACAAAGGCTACTAGGTAGGTGCTCATCTTCAAACTCACAAGAAACTCATCTTGAACAACTCCATTTGTCACAGGAGTAGTGGCCTTCTGCAGGTAAAAGGAAAATGTTATTAACCAGATAAATGAACACCAAATCATGCAAGGAATCAATTTTAAATCAAATAATTACTTCATGCTAGGAACAGTTTATACACAAATTTACACATCTTTATATTTTGGTTTTGTTTCAGTAGGATAGATGATACTCACAACCTACTCCTGGTATGACAAAATTTAAGGAGACACAGAACATTTAAGCCTATATACCCAGAAGTATTTGTCAAGCTTTTATTATGCAGCATTACCAAACAACTGCCTTGTTGGAGAATTCACCAAATTTAATTTAGCTCACACTTAAACTCCCAGTATAATCCAGAATCAACATAAAGATTAACAGCAATTCAAGACAGCTTTAGGCTAGATCAGAGACACAGCTCAGCATAGCCTACTAAAAATACTAGTTTTGCATGAGTTAAATATTTGTTTTTTCCCAGAAGCCTCTTCAAAGCTAGGTAACCATTCTTCTAAAACAATACAGCGAAAAACCCCTCACACACTCCCTTACAAATTTAAAGTGATTGCATTTTAAAAAGTGAAGAAAATGCAAGGTTTCAGATAGTTCAAAGCAAAAATATGCCCAGCTTAAAACACACACTGCCGAACGTCAGTCTTCTTAAGTAAAATATCATGATGCATCTTAAATTACTTTTAGTGCAGAAGTCTTTCTTTAATGTTAGTCCTGGAAAAACATGTTATATGCCTCAAAGTATTTTCCTGCATAGTTCTTCACAAACATAAAGAATATATAAAGTATAAAGAATATAGTGAAATGTTTAAAACCACTGTAGTGCAGAACAGTTAAGGTCTAGAGACAGGATGTCAAGTAGAAGAGGCCAGTTTGTTTTCAGTTTTGCCCTATGGTAGGACAAGGGGTAATGGTCACAAAATGGACCATAGGAAGTTCCATATCAACATGAGGACAAAACTTCTTTACTGTGAGGGTGATGGAGCACTGGAACAGGCTGCCCAGAGAGGTTGTGGAATCTCCTTCAAAACCCACCCAGATAGATTCCTGCGTGGCCTGCCCTAGGCGACCCTGCAGGGGGGTTGGACTCGATGATCTCCAGAGGTCCTTCGCAATCCCTAACATTCTATGATTCTGTGATTCATGTGCCTTCTGAAACTTCCTAAGTTTGTTTCCAGAAATCACAAACATTTAAAAAACAACAACAGTAATCTTAGTTTTAGACATGATCATTTCAAAACAAAGAATGATTTAACATTTAACTGTCAATGAAAATTTAACTGTCAGCCTTAAAGAGGAACAGATTTTTAAGCCTGAAGATACAAATCAATATAATCAAGTATTCTGATCACTGAATATGAAGAGAACAACATTGCTGAAGTCCTTCAGTGAATTAATACATTTCTGCCTTTACTACAGCTTCTTCATAAAGAGGTAACACTCTTTAAGAAAATCTACTTTGGCTGCAGATAAACCGGTTGAAAAATCGGTTATTGTCCTGGTTTCACTGGGACAGACTCACAGGTCTGCTATAGTCTGCAGGTCATTAGCAGTCTGGAGTCAGCCAGGGCAGCTCACCTGAGCTGATACGGGTGTATCCCATACTATAAACATTGCTCTCAGTATAAAGCTGGAAGGTGATGGTGACGGTGTCTTATAATCCTGCTGCTCCAGAGTACTGCCTTCCTGTTTACTGTGACCAGTGTACATTTGCTGGGCTGAGTGTAACTTTGTTTACCTTATATTGGCATTAATATTAGTTCAGCTCTTTCAATAAATTCATTTTCTTTTCAACCTGGGAGTCTCCTCTTCTTTTTCCTGATCTCCCTTCTTGGCTGGGGAGGGGCCACTGGGTGATAGACCAACTGCTATAGTTTAGACCTGGATACAGGCTAAATATAGCAGTTATACTCATTTACTACAAAAAAAAACCCCACCATAGACCCAAAACACACAAGGTTTATTTTTAATCTTAATGTGTCAGCCATTACATATTGCCAAAATAGCAATGTACCTGCTAGTTGAGAAGGCCTGCCTCTGACTTCTCTTGCTCATGTAGGTATTTACAGAAAATTATGAAATTTACACCTAACCTTCTCACAAGTAAACTAAAAAGTGTCTCCATGCAGCACAGCTTGTTACCAAGACCTGCAGTTATTAATGCGCAGAAGCATCTGTATAACATTTTTTTCTAACATGTGTTTAAATGTTTATTTTCAGAAGCAAGTCTATCCCAGTAATGATCTCATCAATGCAATACACTTCAATACAACATGATTCTAATCCAGGCTAAGGTTAAAATGTAAGAATTCAGCATGTGCTAGAGCACTTGCGAGATCAGCAACAAAACCCATGAAATACATCATAAAACCACACCAGTTAAAAGAAGTTTTGCATGTAAAACCAAAACAAAACCCAATTTTGTTTTGCATGTAAAAATGGGTACCATTACAAGAGAACTCACTGATAGAAGAAATGTTGTTGAGGCAGCACTCTTTTCACAGGAAGTCTGGTGTCTAATTTCTTTATTTGTACAGTCACAAAAATTAGGATTTTACTGTCATTCACACTTGCATGTTATCTTGACAAATTATAAAACCCAATGGAACCACTTCTAAACCCATTAACAGATCGCATGTTTGGATCTCATACAACAACAAAAGAAGAATTACACAGTATTCAAATTATCAGAGCATAAAACTAGGGGACAAAACAAAAGAAAATAATACTGTTGGTAGTATAAACACAAATGACTAGTTATCTTGCAGATATTGTCCATTAGCAAAATTAGCAATTCACTAATTCTGTATGTTCTTATACCTTCTTGATGAATTCTAATTAAACCTGACCTGTTCTTTTGACACAGCACTATACATACACCTTCACTGCTTTTAATGTCTACATTATTTTTGTTCTACATCTAGAAGCTTTCTTAAATCTTTATCAATCACACAGATGAGGTAACAGCCAAATTTTAAAAGAGCTATGGAAACGGCAGAAGAAAATGCAGATTAGATTTTTAATATGCTCTTAAAAACATTCTCACTATATCAAGCTCAGTAGATGTGACAAAGAGAAAAAGATGTTACAAAAAGAAACAGAAAGTTCAGTGGAAAGAGTCTGATACCAAAAACAAATGCAGCAAAACAGATAAGGTGAGTTAAAAAGCAGAGAACCAGATGGCAGAGAAGCTTGACAAGACAGGAAGGAAGGAGAATTCTCAGCTCAAAGGAAGCACAATACTTTCTGCCTATGGTATCTATAGGTAGGTGAGCAGAAGACATGCAGTATGCAAAGCACAAGAGGGAGAAGCAGATCTGAAGGTAAATCAAGTGGTATGATGAACAGCAGCAGAAATCAAAACACCAAAAAGACTTGTAAGAGAGGTATCAAGTAATTTAAATGGGAACCCATCATGCAGGAATGGCACAAGTCATTCCATGTAAAGAAAGGTAGGAAAAAGACAGGTATTCTGTGCAGTACAGGAACAACCAAACAGTATATATCTAATGTGATCAATAGGGAAAATTGATAACACCAATGTGTAAGATGATACATACATGCAATATGAGCCCAGTTTTTCACTGCAAGTAGAATGTGTACAGAGTCACATCTCCCAAATGCTCATTTTTCAAATGGCTTTCTATCTCCATGAAAACTAAGTAACCCAATGAATGCTACTCTGCAGCCAAAAAGGGTAGAAACAAATGTAAATGGGTGCTGAAGTAAAGAGGAAAAAAAGAGATGCAGTAATGATGATAAAGACTGCTCAACAGTATGTTTTCTCTGTGTGGATGATTCCTCATTGTGCAAATGCATCAAGTACACAACATTAGCACCCACAGAGAGCACCAGAAGAGCTACTGGATGGTTTGTAACAGCACTCAGAGTTCAACAGTGACAGATGGGATGGGGAGATTCCCACAGGCACATGCTTTTCAGGATTGCCAAAGGAAGGCAGAAGTTATGGGAGAATGCAAGACTAAGACAATTAACAATCTGTCTTTTTTAGATTTAATTCATGTGATCTGAGTTGTGAGAGGCAGTTATTTCTGGATTAATTGAAGGAAGATTCTCTATCAACAACAACTCACTAAACAGGAACTACAGAGTTGCCCTTTCAGGCATGTTGGTTGCACCAGTTCAGTCACAATTCTTGGCAACAGAGTTCTACCTAGTTTTACTACTGATTCTCTCAGGAATTGTGTCGGATTTGTGTCTGGCAGGGTTTTGGTAGCGAGGGAGGAGGCTACTGGCTTGGCTCCTGTAAGAAGCTCTAAGAAGCTTCCCCATTACCCCATCAGCCCCACTCCATTCCAATCCAACTCCAGCCAAGGCCAAGCCAATCAGCACCTCAGTGATAACACAATTTAGAGGGGAAAGAACTGTTGGGAGACTTCTTATATTTTGAGACTTCTTTTGTTTTGGAGAGGAGTGGGATGTGACAGATACTACCAGATAAGCACCAATGTCAGCTCTTATCTACTGACGCTCAGTGTTCACTGCATCAAGCGACCCGCTTGCATAGAGCACAGGAAGACACAAACTGAACTCTCAGTCTTGTCCAATGCCACAAACATATGCAGCAGTTTCTAAGACAATTTCTTCTTATATATGCAAAGTTGTGTAAACATGTTGCAGGGAAGTCATGAAATCTGAGTGAAATCAGGGAAGAAAGGAAGGAAGGTAAGGGAAGGATTAGATTAAATAACTCAACAAAGCATTTACTGAAGAAGGCAGCTTGGAGGTGCTGCAAAACAACATATGGTGGGAAAAAACCACAATGGAAGTAGATATGCCTGCTTACCACCGTGAGGGGTCTTGCTTATTTCTCTGGAGAAGTCTATTACCACAATATGCATTAGCAGATATAATAAAGCATGGCAGGCAGGTAACTGCTACCGAAAGAGTAACACCAAGGAATCCCTGGAAACAGCTTCCTTGCTCTTGAATTGTCTGCCACCGCTTTCCTTCAATAGCCAATCACAAACGACAGCAAAGAAGAGTTGATGGTTATTTTGCCTTTGCTTCATCTACCAATCATTATCAGTAAAGCTGGCAATAAAGGCACTAGTTGCCAGAGGTATATCAGCTAATTCTGTCTCAACTAACAGGGATGAAAACTGTTACAGAATATCCTCTCATCTTCTTTATAGTGATGTCATCAGAGACGAGCAAGAGAAGATACAGACTATGCCAGGGTTGGGGTAGCAGTAAACATTCTACAGTAGTGTGGTGTAGCAGAAGAGCTGAAAACAAAAATACTCTTGGTCTTTCAGAGAAGCTATCGGTGTCTTTCAGAGTACTCATCATCTGTGGAAGGTACACAAAAGAACAGGACAGACTTTTAGAAACTACGTGCTCAGCAACGTCTGCTGCACACATGCAGCAATGGTAAACCATAGTTTACTGCTTGTACATGAAGAACTACAGAAGCTTTCGAAAGTTGCCTTAGCCACTTGTCCAACTCCTAGCAGAGGAAAGTGTGTGTTCACATAGAACAGGAGAGTTGTCCAGCAGAGTCTGTTTCCTCCTTCAGTGAAAAGAAGCAAATAAAGTACTCTTAGCCCTAGACATGTACTGAAGTGCTGCAATCTTGTTAAACTAATGACTGAGAATCATAACAAATCCAGGAACACAAACACTCATACATCGTAAAAAATGACATTATGTCATATGGCTGCAATTATTAGCTTGGTTTTCAGAAACAGGGTAGCTACATCAGCATCTCATCTTTTGACAGCCTTCTGGAACCCAAACTGCAGACTGTATATGTGTGTCCCACCAACAGCAAAGGTGTAACTTTTGTCATTACTGGATAGATCAATGTCACTATTAACGAGTTCCTGTTGAGTGATAAATGGTGGTAATATTTTGAAGAGAAAGGATCTAATTTAGATACAAACTAGGTAATAAGTTAATGTTGCTGGTTCGTCTAAATTAATTAGGCTTCTGTAAATTCAGATATGCTCTTACAACAAAAAAGATCTAGCTGTAGGAAATAACAGCTCCCTCATTCAAATCCTTCGGTTGACTCTCTATTCACACCCTAATTTCCCTCAAAACCACAACCTTGAAGATCAGGCATATTTTTCACAGAGACTGTTGCTTGTTACACTAACTACTGATAAGATATTCCAGGATTTTGCACACATGAAGTATCAGCAAACATAGAAAACTCAAAAGTGAATTCTGAGAACTGTTGACACTGATGTAGCCAGCAACAAAACTGCAAAATTATGATTCATTGAAATTCAACAGGAATCCCTCACAGAGCCATTCAACTGTCCCTACAATAACATCCTACACTGTGCAGTACATTGAACAGTTGTTTTCTCTACTAAGTTACTTAGTTCAAGTCTTGAGAGTTAAAGTAAAACAAGAGAGAGATGTTTTATTATAAAATGATACAGTTTATAAGTTATCTGCTCCCCTGGACATTGATGCAACAAAACCACAACGCAAAGCACTTAAACAGATTACCTAGGCAGCAGCTCTACCAAAATTCCTTTACAAAAGCAGATACCTTCGGCATATTTGACAGAGTAGAAAGTTTCTCATCTCTTTTGATCTTGATTAAAAAAGTAGCTTTAAATGCTGGTTCATCAAAGCACGGAAAAGCAGACCTTGCTGCCAGAGGTTCAAACTGAGTTGCTGCAAACCACCTAATGGGAAGAGTACAGAAGAGCAAATTAAGAATTATGAAAAGGGTAAATACCAGTTTATTTATGATAGAACAGTCATTTTCTGCCCAAAGCTTGCAACAGCTTAAGGGAGTAGATTTCTGAATGGTAGGTGACAGGGTTGGTCCAGTCAGAATAAATAAATGTTTTATTAACAAAAGGGGTTTTTAAAACCCAAAAAACATATTTATTTGAGGACTAATCTACTTGGCTGCTTTTGCTTTCCTAACAAAGAATACACTGGAAATAATACAATTACGAAACAATTATCAAAACATAAGCCAGCCAGTTTCCAGTAAGAGTGAAGAAAAAGGAGGTTGAAAAATTAAATTAGTGAGCATGTCCACTAAATGAAAGTTTTCAAACCTCAGCAGCACATGGGACTACAAGGTAGCTTTTTCATTTCATTTTAATGTCTCCTGCAAATGCACCCACAGTTCACTTAACTGTATGCCTGCTCCCTTTGCTGACTAGTCAATGGATCCTGATCAAGTTCATGTGCTGTATTGTCTCTATTACAAGAGAGCTCCTCAGAAATCCAGTATTCCATCCTCCAGTATTTTGATACCAAGTAGCTGCAGAAATTACAAGTTTTACTAGAGAGCATCTCTGACTTGTATTCTGTTCCTGCAACACAACCCTCAGAACCCAACAAGAAGTCATGTATTTCCTACAGCTAAACAATGGAGAGAACAGTGGTTCACATTGCTGCTTCCTTCTTCTTTCATCTTCTTCTTGCTTCTCCTCTTCTTCCTCCTCTTCCTTTTTCTTTTTCTTTTTTTTTTCTAGCTACTGTCAAGCTACCCACAAGTTTTTGGGGTTTTCCTTCTGCACCATGACTCCAACATTTTTGGACCTACAATTTCTCTGAGGAGGCACAATACTCACAGTTCATAAAATTAATCTCCGTGCCTGCTTTCAACTTCTTACTCTTCTCTTCTCCCTCACTGATAATCTTGAAGTTGGTGCAGTTTTTTATGTATATTTTTAATACTTTATTTTTAATATACTTTACAGAATAAAAACAAACAATAAAGGACCATTCTTCATAAAAATATAAATAAGGCCCAACTTTTTTTTCTTGTTAATTTTGCATGTAGCAACAGTGAGTTATTTTGCTATTTGATAATTGTAATGTTTTTGTGTTAAACAAGAAAATAAAACTGAACTAGAACAAAAGACATTTTATTGCAAAAGCAGCTTGATAGCTTGAGTTTTATACAGAAAATGCAGTAACAACAGAGGCTGTCAAAGTATCCTACGTTTGTAAAACCACTGACATTAAGCATAAAGGGACAAAGCCCCTGGAAACAGAAAAAGCAGGCAAAGCAAAGGAAATTACATCAGAAAAGAGTTAACCTGAAAATTATTTACTGAAAAGCACACAAGTTAAACATGTGTTTCATCCTGTTCCTGAACAAAAGCATATAGCACTGAATTGAAAGGGTATAAAAACTCAAGAACTTACTAACAGATCATCTTTTTCCTCTTGCGAACACTACACATTCTCCTTTTACTACATTAAACACAACAGGAAAACAAAGCTTCAGCTACATCTGAATAGGAAGAAACATGGAAATTCTAAAAGAGGCTAATCATTTAAGTGATTTTTCCCTTCCACATGTACTGTATTCTTACCCCCACTTACTTCATGGTAATGCATGTCTTTCATGTTTGTAATAAGCTACTTAGCTTCATTTTCTTGTAATCTTATGGTAATGTTCTTTTGATGCAATCTGAACCTTTTGTTATTTTTTATTATCCAATGCAGTCTGCAACAGAGAAGCAACTTGTGGCATTTTTGTTACAATGACAGAATTCTAAAGCCTATCAGCAGTTTTCCAAGAAGCAGTAGATTCTCTCTAATGATCATGTATACACTATATATAGTGTATATGTATATACGTGTGTGTGTGTGTATATATATATAACATAGTGTATATATGTATATATATATGTATACACTATAACATAGTGCCAACCATATCCTGGGCTGCATCAAAAAATGAGTGGCCAGCAGGTCAAGGGAGGTGATTCTGCCTCTCTACTCTGTTCTTGTTAGACCCCACCTGGAGTTCTGCATCCAGCTCTGGAGCCCCCAACACAAGAAGGACATGGATCTGTTGGAGAGGGTCCAGAAGAGGGCCGCAAAGATGATGAGAGGGCTGCAGCCCCTCTCCTATGAGGACAGGCTGAGGGAGTTGAGTCTGTTCAGCCTGGAGAAGAGAAGGTTCTGAG
>VWZK01002474.1:0-27217 GCA_013396935.1 Baryphthengus martii | reverse complement strand
TTTGCTGCTTTCTCCTTTTATTTCTCCAAATTGATGTGTGTGCTGTGGATGTAGGTATACTCAGGAAAATAGTGAAATAAGGTGTGGAGGTTTTTCAGAGTTCCCTAAAAGACCCTCCTCCCCTGTTTAGAAGTGATCTGTAACCTTTGCCTTTGTGCCCTATGTGAGGTGTTACAAGCCCACACTTTAAACATTAGATTATAACGAACATCTTTGCTTCATGGCAAGTGTGAGATCTTTGTGGAATGCTGTAGAATTACAGACTTTTCTAACCCTTGTTTCTGCTGAGAGGCTATTTTGATTTGGCTTTGCTTTGCATTTACTTTGAGGCAGTGGGGGGGATCAGCTTCTCTTTCAACTCAGTTACTTAATTTTGCACACTTAACCCTGGAAAAGCTCAAAATACCAGCTTAAGTTTGAGTTTATATATATGTAAAAATGATAGAGGTGAGTGATGCCTGTGGTTAAAACATAAGGTGTAAGTTGCCACAGACTTCTGACGTGACTTTTGGCAAATCACTTAATCTCTTAGTTTATCTTCCCTGCTCTTTTTTCTGTAGCATAAGCTTTTACATTGCAAATGTGTCTGTTCAGTACCTCAGATTTTAATGATAGCTTTACAGTATTAAAATAAATTGATTTATCCTATACGTTAATAAAAACTTTGATTCTGTTTAACCTGATATCAGTTGATCTTTTCTGATAAACCTTGTATAGATTGTCTGCTAATGCTGCTTTTGGTTACACCGTATATTTGAATTTATGTTGAACTGGAATTCTGCATTGGGACAAGCAGGTCATCATGCTTCTGATTGATAATAAAGGACTCGGCTAGAAGAAGAAAATATGTAATAGGATAATGCCTGTACCTTCTCTTGCTTTAGGGTAGTTTTCAGAGGGAACCAAACTGAGTATGAAGGTGGTGTGCTTCCCTGTTCCACTCGTAATTGTCCCCTGAGTCACTCCAGTGCCTACCACACAACGGCTTGTATCCTCCTTTGAAGCACTTCATTGAAATCCTTTGCACATTCTGATAAATTTTTTTTCTTGCAGTTATCGCTGTGATGATTTTGTAGTCAATGATACCAAGCTGGGTCTGGTACAGAAGGTCAGAGAGCACCTACAGAACTTGGAAAAGTAAGTAGTTTGTTTACATCCAGACTGCTTTGGTTGGACTTGTAATATTGCATCTTTTCAGTGGTATTTCTGTTTATATATATACACATATTTAACATATATATTTTGGTCCTTCTATGTGTGTGATGCTGTGTATTTTTAAATACTCTTTTTGTCACTGAGAAGGAGAGGTGCAGAATGAATGAATTTGACTGCTTGTAATGCTTTTTTTTTTTATACAGTAAATCTTGTATAAACAGTGTATGATGATAGAGGAATTTTGATACAGATTAACTGTCTTGCTACCTATCCAGTAATTACTATCTTTGCCCATATAAATGGGGGAGAACTTCCACAACAGAATCATAGTTTTGTCAAAACCAGAATAAGCTTCTGGAGCAGAAGCGAATGCAGATAGAAGGTAGTCTTCTTGATAATTGTGTAGTTTGGTTTCCAAACAAAAAGAGTAAGAAAGCTTATGAACTTGGAATTGTGCAGAAGGGAGGTGTTTTTCTGTTGCCTTGATTTGATGCTGTTCCATTGAAAAGTAGACCTTACAGTCTTTGTGATGCAGATGTTGTGGCCAGTGCTAGATAGCAAATAGTCTTTTCACAGTTTGGTTGGAAATGTTCTATAATATGAAGTAGAAGGATGTGTGCATGCAGTGCTTCCACATAAATTTCAGTACCTTGGAGTTCAAATAGGCAATCCTGCTAAGAAATTGCCGCGATTTTTGGGAAGTCTTTGGATCCTCCCCAAGTTAAGTGTGTCACTTAAATGTTAATATTGCCTACAGATTTTCATTATTTTCCATTCTCTTTTTAATGGGTTTCTTGGGTATATAATGAGATGTGAAGATATTTAAGCATATTGAGAAGTGCACATTAGTATTTTGGAAATGTTGAGGAGATCAAACTCTTTAGAAGGTAAATGAGAACCATAAGGAAGCTCTTTGCTGTCTTAATGACAGCTGATGACAGATATAATCACCATGTTAAACATTAGGATGATTATCTGTTTTCCATTTCACATAATATTTTGTTTTTATAGTAAGTGACCTCTTTTACTTTCCAACAGTTCAGCCTTTACATCAGACAGACATAGGAAAAGAAAACTATTGGAAAACTCATCTCTGAACAGCAAGTTGTTAAAAGTAAATGTAAGTACAACACATCTGGTACGGTGAGTTTAAGGTGTTTCTTTTGTTTTTTTTTTCTAAACCTGTTGAGGCTTACACTTGGCCTACACTTGAAAAACTTGGAATCAATTACCCAGATTCTGCTTGGTGCACTTTGTCCTCTCATCTCCTGAGCACACATGTAGAAGAGCTCTTTCTCACAGAATAATGTTTGGTGTTCTGCTCCATTTCTGTTGGACTAGACTTTGAGCTCCCATGTGCTTAAGAAGGATTTCATGTCAAGATGGAGCTTCAGGGGCATTTTTGCTCGGTGGGATCAGCAAAATTGAAAGGAGCTAGTACCTGTTGGGATTAAAGCAGGGCTAGACGTGAGACTTCTCTGAGCAGACAAAGGGGTTTTGTCTTTTTCTGTTTGGTTGGCTTGGGTTGTTTTTTTACAATGCAGAAGGCAAAGAAGCAGGTGCACTGTCTTTTTCTAGATGGATAAGAGAGTAATTGTTAGGAAAAAGTAAACCGTTTTAACAACATTTTTAAAAGAGCTTAGTAACAGTTGCTTTCAGAAGGAACTGTGGGCTGTTGTGAAAACTTTTTTCTCTCTCATCTTCCTGCTATTTTAACTTCACATCTGCAGAATAGCATCCAGGAGAGGACAATCCAGCCCTTGCTAGATAGCTGAAGGGCTGCATAGTTTCTTCCAGACAAAGAATTCCCCAAACCAAATGTCTCTGGTTTCCACAGTTTAGGTTGAGGGAGTTTCTAATCTTCAGAGCTTCTGCGAGAATTTCGGGAGGGAGAGGGGAGATACTCACTCCGTTGTATGCAGCTGCTTCATTTTCATCCTTGGCCAGAAGGAGTTGATAGAGCAGAGCCCCTGGGGCTGCAGGACAGCAATATAATCAAAGTGAGCTGAAGTAATAGCTGTCTTCAGCTATGAGAAAGGATTGCCCAGTTACAAAGAGAAGTGCTTGACTATAAATGGAAATAAGAGGGTGGGGTGGGAGCAAAGCAGTCAGTTGCTGTAGAGGTTTGGTTACCTTAAAAATGCACTACCTGCAGTCAATTTAGGGTCCTCTGAATGTGCTCTGTATGCCTCTACTGTCCCCATCTTGGGGTGATTGAGGAAGCCTGGGAGAAATAGTGGTTTTGCTACAGCAATGCACAGCATTATTGTTTGGAAAACTTAAAGCCAGTGATAACCAGAAAGAAAATTCTAGGCAACTTTTAGAAGCAGAGAAGATAGAGTTAGAAAGAATGTACTTCATGCTTTTATTCTTCTTAGTCTGTGCTGTTTTCTCAGCTTTGTTAATCCTTGAATATTACCCATGATGATCTTTTATTGTTGGCATATTGGATCCTTATCTGGAAAAGACAGGACACTGCTGCTTGCATTAATACTGTGCTGTCTCACCCTGGGCAAGAGTGAGAAAAGAATATGCAAAG
Source organism: Baryphthengus martii (assembly GCA_013396935.1). Lineage (NCBI taxonomy): Eukaryota > Metazoa > Chordata > Aves > Coraciiformes > Momotidae > Baryphthengus > Baryphthengus martii. The sequence goes on along the minus strand of VWZK01002474.1, from coordinate 23,523 downwards.
GGCACTGTGGTGTTTGTGCTTAAAAGTTTTCTTCCTTTATTGGAAAACAGATCTTTCTTTTTAAACAATTCTTAATGAATTGGTAAATTGTGTATGTAAATAATACCTCTTTTTTTGTTTTGTTTTAACAACATAGAACATTTGTATATTTGTATATTAGTTCTTCACCAGAGATGATGTTTGTGGTAGATTTAGGGAGGCAAAAAGTTTCATTGGAACACTCTGAATGCTCATTTGCATGCAGTCTTTGGTGTGAATTAGTAGGTTAATTTTAGAATACGACTACTAAAAGGTAGTCTAGCTTCTAAATTCTATGAAAAATGCCCAAGAGTGGGACTTCCAAGGTGATATTTTGTAGGCAATGGAACGTGTCCAAGTGTTGTGGATTTTAGAAATCATAAATGCAACGCTGTCCAGACTTCTCTTCCCTCTCCTCCCAGCCCACACTGAAGATCATTTGGCAAAAGCAAGGTCATCTGTGGATAACATTTATTCTAACCTGTTGAAATTTCTAGAGTGGAAATGGTGTATATTTTCCTTCTCTTCATTCAACACATTGCTTTTTCTTTGCACAGTCTGACTTGGCTGTTTCTTTCCCAAATCAGTGCTGTTGTTTCTCTTTCAAAAACCCTCCTGTCCACCACGAAAACCCACCGAGACAGCAGGCTAGTGCTGGTGACAAAAACAATCTGCAGGCTGCCACACCATGCATATTAGACATGGCACTAGATGGATAGGGATTGGTATTTCCGTTTTCCAAAGGCACTTCAGGGAATCTGTTGTCTTGATTCTCACTGAACATTATTGCAGTGTGAATATTTAACATATATACACACAAATACTGTGCAGTAAAAGCCTGTGATTAATTCTGTGTTGTCCCATTCTAGATTTATTTGCACAGGAAAAGATGTAGTATAGTTTTCTGTTGACAGGAATGAGTAAGAAACAGGTTTCGTGTCAAGATGAAGCTTTAAGTCAGCTTGAGCTGGCGAGCGAGGTGGTTGCTTTGTCTTTGAAACTGCTGATGTAACAGCAATGCCTCTGTGGGGAGACAGTCGGGGAGCAATGTTAAGTCTTTCTTTAACTTAACCATTCTTATTTCCAGGGAAGCACCACTGCCCTTTGTGCCACAGGCCTGCGGAACCTGGGGAATACGTGTTTCATGAACGCAATCCTTCAGTCTCTCAGGTACCTCTGAAGCTTTCCCCGTGCCTCTGTGAGAGTGGTTGTGTGTGGTAGGATGAAGCGAGCGAATTTGGCGAGTTAGCAGGAATGGGTGTGTATCGGTACCACAGAGGTGTATTTTGCAGCATGAGGGACTTCTGTGATGCAGCGTTCCAGAGGAAGTCTGTCAGATTCTCAGAGGATGAGGAGACTGCCTGTTTATTACTGAGGCTCTTCAGACATGCTAATGCTTACGGTCACTGTGAAAGCAGAGGCAGCTCTTTGAGGGATGGGGTCTCATGGCAGCGGGTAGAACAGCTTCTGCAGTGCTGAGATGTTAGACTTCATTTTGTTGTTGCCAAGACCACTGCTGCTCTATAATTATTCTCTTGCGTTTCTGAATTTGCCTACAGGGAGACTACTGAGTCAGGCTGTAGCAGGACTAATCCGTCTTCGTTTTTTTTTCCATCATTCAGGGTTCACTGGCAGGAGTTGAGGCACATACTTCTTACGTTCCATTACTGGGACTGTGGTAGCAGAGGTTAGAATTGGTAGGTAGAAGTAGACGTGGAGTTACTGTCCTCAGCAGATGAAATCTACTTTGTTAGGGAATACCTCAATCTGTCATAGTATCTCTTACTGAAAGCAGAGCTAAAACATAATTATTTAAGGTAGTTGGGATGATGATGATATTTACAGATCTGCTCAGTCATTTATAGCAGATGACTATTTGCTGGGACATTTCTTGTCTCTTGAGCTGTTCGTGATTGCTGTCCTCTTACCATGACATGAAGTTGTTTTTATGCATTTCAAAGAACAGGCTACAGAATACATAATGTTCTCTTTTTCTCTGCCCTTTAAGGATTTATTTCATTTTTCCTTTCTTTGTAGTAACATTCAGCAGTTTTGCTGTTACTTCAAAGAGTTGCCTGCTGTGGAGCTGAGGAATGGGAAGACGGCAGGCAGGCGAACTTACCATACCAGGAGCCAGGGGGATAACAATGTGTAAGCTGCATGTTCCTTGTTAGCACTAAACTTTACAGAAAACAGCAAATGCTTGGGTAGTAGAGCCACTTTATGCTTTCAGTGTTGCACAGTCATAGAAAAATGATTCATGGTGGACAGAGTCGTAGAAAAATAGTTGGCTGTACAAAAAAAGAAACTTTTATCGCTTGCAGTTTGCTTGTATAGGTCTGGTGCTGCAGGGGGAAGCAGTCAAGTACATCAGAAAGCATTGGAATGCAACTGTGAAGTAACATTAAGAAGTGCTAGTTATGTGTACTCCAGATATTACATAATTCTGGTTAAAATATGTTCATGAACGTGTGTCTATAACTGAACATACTCAAAAAAAAAAAAAAAAAAAAGAAATCAGCATAAGCGATTCATAATCTGTCACTTGTTTGAGCAAGTCTTAGAGGGACAATGAACAGAGTCTACAGTAAAATGGCAACAGGTGATTAGATTTCCAGCTAAGTCCTCAGCATCTGAAGTGTAATTTTCCTAACCTGTGTTTCTCTCCCAACATTGTGGATAGGATTTTGAACATTAAAATCTTTGGAGTACTGGAAAGAATATTTACTCAGTCATTACAGTCTTAACCAAAGTAATGTCTGACATTTGTGCCACCAAGCTAGTAAACCTACCAGGGTTATAACACAAACCCGTGTTAATCACCAGCTTTTCATTTCTTTCCAGCTCATTGGTGGAAGAATTCCGGAAGACACTCTGTGCTTTATGGCAAGGAAGCCAAACTGCATTTAGTCCGGAGTCTTTATTTTACGTTGTTTGGAAAATCATGCCAAATTTTAGGTAAGTTTTGTAAAATAAGAATATTCTTAATTGCAACCTTGTATTGCTGGTGTCCTACTCTAAAATTTGCTGAATCCGTGGGTTGCACTCTATGCAGCTTTCCCATATGCCCCCAAATACACTTTGAAAAGGATCTTCAGTTTGAGCAATAGTTTTCCATTCATCAGTAGTGCTGCTTTTTTGCCTGGTCTTCTACCACATATCACGTGTAGCAGTGTCAGAGAGGACAAACATCTCAAATACTAAAATAGTAGTAGTTGTGCCTTTGAGACAGTGCTCTAAAGGGCAGAAGAATCGAGATAATGACTGGTAGGGAAGTGCCAAGTGCATGGTGTTGACAGAACTCGAACTTGGCTGAAATAAAAAAGCAATGCAGTCATATCTGAAAAGGTACAGCACCTACAGGCCTAAATGCAAACATACTGGCTGAAACTTCCTTGATTCTCTCAGTGTACTGCAGTCACCAGCTGGACATGAAATAAGGGCTGTAAGAATAAAATCTTGTACATAATAAGCATTTTGTGCCCGTTCTGACAAAAAAAAAAAAAAAAAAAAAAAAAAAAAAAAAAAAAAAAGACAATAAAAAGAAAGGGGAAAACCAGCTTACACAAGTAAATCAAAGTATCATTCCTCTCCAAGGTCTCCCTGTCCTGGCTTCAGAACCTCTTTCAAAGGAGCACTGAAACCTATTAGGATATATTGTGATGAAGGTAAGTTGCTCCATGTTTGCAGGTAGTAAAGATGTTCTTTTATCTGTTAGATCTCCAGCAGTGCTGAAAAGGTGCTGTGAACACATCTGCTTAATGAGTCATGTGAATAACACAAATCTATTTATTCTGTTCTTCACGCTGCCAGATGTGTTTCATTTGGCTTATGAGAATCAAGGAAGTTTGATACCAGTAGTTGCAAGCAATGACCAAAACATAGGCAAATGAACATCATCCATAATGTCCTTGACCAGTTTCCCTATTAGTCTTCACTATAATTCCTGTTAGACCGAGAAACCAGTTCATTGAAGTTCCTCAAGCAAATTTTCAGCACTATGGGTTCTATCACAGCTTTTAAAAGAAAAAGTGCTATTTGTTGGGGTTGTGCCCCTTCTGTTTTTACTCCCAATTAGCTGGGAGCATATCCAGGATTAATTGATAAGAGAACTCATTAAATCATGGGGAATAGTCAGCTGCTCGGTAGATCCCCACTGCCATGTGATCCAGGGAGAAAATTTGAATTTGGTCAGTGCTTAATTGTATCTCGTAAAACCTAATGATGTTACAATTCTAGTTCTGTCTCGTGTGCTTCTTGTGAGATTTGGAGAAGGTGGATGGACACGCACGTGAAAGAAAGCCAGAGCCAGTAGCACGTCAATAGCAAACCAGCCGCTTTGGCTTGTGCTTGTGAAGCCTGAAGTGATGGGGCAGGGGGAGGAAACCGCGTTGGAAATGCGGTTTAATTGGATTAGCCCAAAGAGATTTCAGTTGTTAAAGGCACATTGTACCTGCCTTCAAAGACTGCAAGTGCTGTTATTCTTATAGAAAGTTATAGCAAAACCTGCTGCCTCCATGGCCCTCTGTCTCAGATTGCACATGGGGAGTACAGAATATCCTTTATAGTTGTTACAAGCACAACTGGAGTGCCTCTGGGTTTTAGTGCTGCTAGTTTAAGTCCTGTTCCATGACTGCTGGACAAGGTCTGGCGCTGTCATTCTTCTGCATGACGAGGTAGTTCCGTAGCCTCATGCTGAGCTGCACGATGTGTGTTTTTGCTGATTTATTGCTGTATAAATAGCATGCTCTGTTTTGACTGGATTGCTTCAGGTGGGTGGAGATGAGTTTTATTACACAAGCCTACTATCAGAGAAACCATGCTTTTTGGTGAAGGGCTTTAGGATTGTCGTTTATTTTCATAAACAGTTCATTGTCCATATTGGCATATTCTTTTAAAGATCTGTATCTTTACTTAGGCTTTTTAAGAAATCCAAAGACTTTTTCATGTATAATGAATGCATTTGTGTGCAAGTATAAATGGATGCATCAGGAGCGCAGCTAAGGATGTGGAATGATTCCAAAGGTTAATGCATCAATGTGTTGCAGAGCAAGTGTGCCATTATACTTACGAGGAATTTAATGTTGAAAAGATGTCTGAAGTAAAGACTTTGTATAAATTTCATCTTCAGCTGTTTATTATGATTGCTTATATGTTACTAAATTGAAGATACCTGTATTCAATAAACTAAGTAAATTCTGTGTTATCTCAGCAGCTTTAAAATTATCCTGCAGTGTGCACAGTTAACACGCAGTTGATTTCTGTTGTACTACTTTGTGTCATATTAGTGTACAGTTATTTTGCAACTTTGGGAGAATTAAGTCCTATATTTGGCTGTACAAGACTGTGGCCTGTTGAAGCACAGTAGTGTTTCTGTGTGACGGTTTTTCTGTTGTAAAAGGTAGGTAGTGCTGCCAGTGTTTTTCAGGGTGCTGTAAGATCTCAGTGATTTCTTCTAGTATGGAAGACAACATTACTGTAATTCCGTAAGATGAAAAGGCTTTCTTTCATTTTTATTTTGTTACCTCCAGCAATACTTTTGTAGGACATAGTTATGTTTTTCACTAAGCATATCACCGTCACATTGCATGCTTCTGGTGCACCGAGTCTGTCCAATTCTGGGTACTGCACCATGAGTCTTATGGACATTTTCCCTTCTCTGAGCAGCAGCAGCATAGAAAACTCCCACCTCTGGTGTTCTTTCCCAAATATTCCTATGTGACAGTTATTGCCGATACTTACATGGAGTGGTGGAGAGGAGGGAGAGGAAGAGGGAAAGCCAGTGCTATGCTGTAGGGACTTTCGTAACTAGGCCTACAAAGCTTTGTGCATAATTATGTCAGTGTTGCACAAAGCTTTCACTGTTTTGCTATGTGTGCTTTCCCGCTTCATTTCAGTATTCATCTTATGGCAAGTGAATAGTAGTTGTTAAATTTGATGCATGGTTTAGCTTAAATAACTTTAAAGGCATATTTTACCCTGATGGCTTCTCTGTTGCCTTCAGTTAGGTTTTTCAGTTGTGAAGTGGTAATGGTGACTCTTTGAGCAGTGTTGCGGCTGATAGCGTAACACATCTGAGACTGGAGCCCTGCGCTACCAAATCCAAATGCTCGAGAGATGCTCTGGATGTTCCACTGTTACTTCCCTCTCAACAAATGTTGCATGGGTTATGCAGGACAGGTGTACAATTCTAAGCGTGGTTATAGATCTTGCCCTAGAAGAGAAGAGAAATCTCTGTTTCATCCTAGCTATTCCAGACTTCATGGTTTTGCTGCAAGATGCATGTGGGAAACAGACCCAAAGATTAAATTCCTGACTTTGGCGAGGAGGGGAACAAACAGGTAAACCAACTCCTGGAACTGCCAGAGCGAGTGGGGTCAGTGGCTGAATGAAAGCCTCTCAGAAATCCTGACTCTACATCCCACATGAACAAGACCTTTTGTGTTGCCTTTCTTTTGAATTTTAGCAGGTTTGAGATTTCAATATATCAACGGTGATTTATAGTAATTTCAGTAGTTATAGTAGTGATGAATAGTGCTCTGTCTGAATGTGATTCCGAACAATTCTGTGAGGTGCTCCTCGAATGTAGCCAATAAGAAAGAAAAAGGAGAAATGCTTTGTGTGAGCAAGAGGAAGTCGCTGCTACCGTTGAGTACTTTTAATTAACACGTATAGGAGGCCGAGGATGTTACTTAGCACAGCCCAAGTCTGGTGAAGCCAGTGAACCTGCAGCTGTGCTATGTTAACTGAGCAGGTGAGCAAATGTCTCTGCTCTTCCCTCTTGTTTTCTAGAAGGTCTCTTACTGTCTAAAACATAGATTCTTAAATGTTTCTTCATCCTTGAAAAGAGACTTGTAGAGAGCGTGCGAGTGGCGAAGGACCAAAATTGCTTAGTTTGTCTGAACATTGCTGTAGCTTTCCAAGGGCTAGTTGGAAAACCTTTTGATGCAAAAAACTTAAGTCTCTGTAAAGCCTGCTCCGTATTGTTAAACGAGCAAATGTGCTTCCCTGTGCTGCTGGTGCTCTCTGTGTGTCAGCACTTCAACAACCTGTGTATTTGGTGATTTTGTTGCTATTGTTTCCTTTTCTCTTAAGGGGATACCAGCAACAGGATGCCCATGAGTTCATGCGTTACCTTTTGGACCATCTACACCTCGAACTCCAGGGTGGCTTCAATGGTGTTTCACGTTCAGTAATTTTGCAAGAAAATTCTAGCCTGTCTGCAAGCAACAAATGTTGCATGTAAGTTTTTTAATTTCTTCAAAAACTTAATGCCTTCGTATGGGTCTGTGTGTGGTGAATTTGGAATTTCATATCTGTGGTTCCTTGTGTAAGTTTTCTTCAGTGCCTCTGTAATGGTACACGCTACTAAGCTGCAGGTTGTACAGGGTTAGCATCCTGTAGGATGTGCTGCTTTTCCAAAGGAAGTTCCCGAGATCAGTTTTTCATAGGTGGGGATGAGCATACAGGCTAAATTGTAAACACATTTTAATTCCTTAGTCCTTCAGAAATAAAAAGAAGAGACTTTTTATTTTGTATTCTATGCCCATATAGAATTCTTTCTTCTGTTCAGACGGTCTCATTGTCTTGGGGTGGTAGATGGCCCAAATGGTACAGAAATGAAAAAATGATGGCCAAGTATGTGTAGGTTTAAATTGCCAGCAGAACTCTTGGATTAAAGACTTGGCAGTGCTGTTACAGTTTGAAGTCAATTTTCCTGCAGATGATCTCCCTGTATTTGCTTATCTCTTGACACAGTTAAAACTGTTGCTATCTTGTCTGGGTTTTTTTCTTAGTGATTTTAATTTTCATGTTACTTTGTACTTTGAAACAGAGGTAATCTGTGTTTCACTACTCCTTCTGTACTCAAAATACTGTTCCTGAATTCTGTCCCAGGTGTGTTTTCTCTCAGATTGAAACTGTCACAGAGAGAAAACATTTTGATTTGCTTCAGAAAGGCATGTTAAGTCAGTTCAGCCTGCACATTTGGTTCCTAAATCCTTGATTTTCTTACATAAGAGTTGAATAAGTTTTCCATTCCTATACTGATTAGGACATAACAGGCAGGTCTGAGAGATGCAGGTTTTTATAGATGCTTCATTAGGGAAAGCCTACAGTTCAGATTGTGCTCTTCAGCAGATTTATGTTGCTTTGCTGGTGCTTAAGAATCCCCCCGAAGAATCTTAAAATGTTTTTAGAATTGAAGTGTATTTGAAAACTAAACCAGTTTTGTTTTGTCAACATTTTGAATGTCAAAACCCAAGGAAAATTTAAACTTGATTCACATCTACTGTAAATTTGTCTCGAGAATGGCTGGCTGTTCAAATGCATGGTCAGGTGGAGTAAGCTGCCTTCTGTCAAGGACAAATTAAGGTCACCTGCACTTAAATGCGTACAATAAAGTAGTAACTATGAAGTGAATGCTCTCTTCTTGAGTGCCAGGTTATTTGGGTAGCCATTTCCTTCTGCTCAACAAGAAATGTTCAAATTAACTGTAGGGGTGTAGGTGGAGTGCAGTTAAGGAACAGGTTTCTGCAGGCTAGTAGTGGCAGATCTGCAAGCACAAACTAGTGAGTTTAGAAGTTTTATAATAATGCAAGTTAATTTTTTTTTTTTTAACTGGCCTATGAGAAGTCTGTTACAAAATTTGCTTAAAAGAGAGCAATGACAGCACAGACAGTAGTGATAATGCATATTGTTTATCATATTTTAATGCCACTTAAGCTGTCTTTGGAAGTGAAGTGCAGAAATAGGCTTTAAGGTGACAAAAGTATTTGTAACACAGGGTGTAGAGTATTAAACAAAATGCATCCTCAAGATGCCCTGAGGATTTTGAATTCCACCATGTTGTCACTGCAGCCAAGGCTGCCCTTGAGTTTCACATTAGCCACCACCCCCTCCTTGTTGGTGAGGACAAGGTACAGCATAGCACCTCATCTCATTGGTTCCTCTACCACCTGGAGAAGGAAGTGGTCATCGCTGTATTCCAGGGACCTCCTGGATTGCTGGTCTCCTGTTGTACCATCCTTCCAACAGATGTTGGAGTGACTGAAATCCCCCATGAGGACCGGGGCTTGTGAATGTGAAGCTGCTCTAGTCAGTCTATAGAGGGCCTCATCCGCTCATTGGCCCGTAGCAGCCCCCACACTGTGATATTGCCTTCCCCTGCCTTCCCTTTACCTCTGACTCATAACCTCTGTCAGCTCCTCACCTATCACCAGGCTAAGCTCCATGAACTCCAGCTGGTCATTGACACAGCGGGTGACACCCCCTCCTCTTCTCCCCTGCCTGTCTTTCCCAACCATCCCACCGCATCTCAGTGATGCCAGTAACATCCTAGCCCGGCAGCTGTGCACGTGTCTCTAACTCCTCTTCTTTGTTGCCCTTGCTCCGTGCATTTGCCTTGAGGCTTTTTAGTGGGGCCCCCATTGAGACTGACTTCCTGGCTGGAATGTCTCCTAGCTGCAGTCCATTCTCTTGCACCTCCTGTGCTCTCTCGCTGGCCTGTGATCCTTCTTCAGGGCCAGGGCCTCTACTTCTAGCACTGGCCTTGAAGTGGGATGAATGGAGGATCCCCTCCCCCAGCAACTCTAGTTTAAAACCCTTTTGCAGTCAATCAGAGTACTTTCAGTTACTGAAATTCTGAGCATCTGTTTTGAGCACGTAGAGTTCACACCTTCTTTAGGTAGAAGCTAAGGCAGAAGTATTATAACAGCTGGATAGTTGCACTGTACAGTTCTGGGGTGAATGAGATGCCCAGTGGATGAACTCGGTCGCTGTTTGTTACACGTGGACAAAACCACTCTGCCTAGTAGTGGAGAGTTATAAGCAGCAAACCTGTAACAGGTATTGAAAATTAACCTCTGATGTTCTGACTTTCCCTCTCTAATGTGGTTTGTCTAGAAATGGAGCATCTACTGTTGTCACGACGATTTTTGGAGGCATTCTTCAAAATGAAGTCAACTGCCTAATATGCGGGACGGAATCTAGAAAATTTGACCCATTCCTAGGTAAGGTGCCTTTTGCTTTCAAAAAAATAGGTGACTTAAGACAAATAAGTAAAACTGAAGCTTGATATATTTAGATGACACATGACCATATCAGAGTTTTAGCTTGAAAAGATTAGGCATGGTTTTATTCAGCTCTGATTTTTGGTTTTGTCTTTGTTTTTTTCAGACCTTTCGTTAGATATTCCAAGTCAGTTCAGAAATAAACGTACTAAAAATCAAGAAAGTGGACCAATGTGCACACTAAGAGGTAAGCGTGCTTGGTTAATCGAAACATTACCAGGACTATGGGCATATACTCTTTGGAGTATCTGTTTCAGGGCGGCCGGGCTGTCACGTAGGGAGTGACTGTGTGCCACAGACCATCTAATTTTATGAGATTCTGTTGGTAGAAGGTGCCAGAATAATTTTCCATGCAGGTTTTGCCCCAGTCGCTGTGCATTGACATACATACGACTGCGCTAAATCGGGGCTGAGAAGTCCTTCAAGTGGTTAGCAAAAATATCAAGGAGGATTGCAGCAGTTTTTTCTTTGTAGTCAGAGTATTTCTAACATATTCCAGGCTTTCCAACCACCGCTCATCTGCATTGTTGCCCGTTGGCATTTGCGAAGGCTTTGTACTTGGAATTCACTCTGTGCCCCTTGCGCAGAGCACGGATGGCTCTTGGTTCTGCTTTTTACATGACATAAATACAGTCCTGCCAAGTTGGGCAGCAGTGCTGTTATGGACCTCGTTCTAAAGCATGTTGGTTTTTACAGACTTGTGAATGCACTTGCTGCGGATTGTGAAATATTAACATCACCTGGCCATTATTTTCTCTGTTTGCTAAAACCAAATCAACTTTAGAAGTTGAGTATTATTTGTTAGGAAGTCATTTAGTTTGTTTTGAAAACAGTTGTGTTGAATGTTGGACAGAATCTCATTTGAAGGATGGAGATTTTTGTGAATGCCTTTTTTATTTGCTCTTGAACTGCTTGTAGCTCTGTGTTCAGGAACAGGGAATTCTACCTGTTACAACAGGTTTTTGTATTAAACCACAGTATTAAACTGCTTTTTGCTGCACACATGTATGTAGTAACTAGACTAATTGTAGCAGATACGGCAATACAGAAAAGATTTATGTATTTCGTGTTACAAAAATTACCTGGTGTTATCTTGAATCAGGTTTCTTTATGTGGGTGTCTTGGTTTTTTTGTATCCTGTTCTTTTTTAGATTGTCTTCGCAGTTTTACAGACCTGGAAGAACTCGATGAGACAGAGCTGTATATGTGTCACAAATGCAAAAAGAAACAGAAGTCCACCAAAAAATTCTGGATTCAGAAACTACCAAAGGTTTGTATAAGCATGAAAAGGAACAGTGTGACAAGGTGTCAAAGGAAGTAAGGGCGCAGCTCTTATTAGACCAACACCTAACTCTCCCCTAGGCTGTAAATTCAACATCTTCCTGTAATATATCCATGTTGGGTTTTGTTTTTGTTGTTTGTTTGTTTTTTTGGAATCCTGTAGGTGCTATGCTTACACTTGAAACGATTTCACTGGACAGCATATCTGAGAAACAAGGTTGATACATATGTTGAATTTCCCTTACGAGGCCTAGACATGAAATGCTACTTGTTAGAGGTAGGAAGATTCATTGGTACTTTCTCTATAAAATTTTTCTCTGCTCTGTGTCTCTATTATAAATTATAGTAGACGTTATTCAGATTTGAAGAATTTTCTATCTTTTGAACCACAGCCTGAAAACAGTGGCCCAGAAAGCTGCCTGTATGACCTTGCGGCTGTTGTTGTGCATCATGGTTCAGGGTGAGTACACGGCGCAAGCCTGCTTCTTGGCAGAGACCTTCTCCCCACTAAAGTACATGCAGAGTTCATTAAGGCTTTTCTGTCCCTAGTGAATGTATTTTCACTGGTGGAAGTAAGCAGTAGCTTATAAACTTACATTGTTCCTGTGAATGCCCACCAGCAGTCTTTGAGGGTAGCGACTGTAAGTCTGAGATGGAGTGAAAATAGTCTAGTTCCTCTAGAACCGGACAACCCTAAACCAACAGAGAGAATCAGGGGTCCTTCTGGAAGTTAATGCCTCATTTTGAAATTCTCAGTACAAAACAGAAATATTTTTTCCTCTTGCATTCGCTTTGACAGGCACATGTGCATTTAAGCCAAAAAGAGCATGTGTGTGTGTTTTGGAACAACTGTAGATTTAAGATTGGCACAGGGAAAACCATTACCCTGTATTTACCTTTTGTCCTAGAGGAGTGAATGCTGGCAGGCTTGCCGTCAGGCTGGCTAGTGTTCATATTTGGAAGTGGTTGGGTGTGCTTTGTTTTTAGCCTTTGCCCAGCCCTGCACAATCTGTTGAGAGTAACAGTAGTAGGGACAAGACAACCTAAGGGAAAGGTGGTTTTCTTGTTTAGGCAATCATTCTGCGGGTGTGAGCCGAGTTTTCTTCAAGAAACCAAACTGCATTAATTAAAAGATAATAAACCTAAAGTCCCTCCTCTTGCTTTCTCAAAAAGAGTGGTCTGGCCTCTTAGAAAGATCTGACTCCTAAAGGCAGCACTTGTAGTTCATCTGGCTCGTGCTTCAAAATCATAGGAAAATTTATGGACAGCAAAGGAAAGCTGGTCATGATGAGAATGGAATTAGATGGTTAGAAACAACCAGCATGTGCTACAACATTGAAGCAAGTGAAAGCAGGTCTGGTCTTGGGGTGGCAGGGTAATGATAATTGATTGGGTTTGTAGTTCTGGTGTATTAGATTCAAGAAACGTGACTTCAAGATGGAGATTTGTTTTTCAAGATGAACTTGAAAAACTATCTTCTTGGGAATCTGAGGTTAGTTGTGCCACCAGTGATTTTGATTATATTTAGACTGTGTCTCTCAAGACCTAAATGGGGAAGAGTCCTAAAAACAGACAGTAGTGAAAGTTTTAAGCTGATGCTTCAAAAATAACAGATAATAGACTTGATTTTTATGTAGGCAAACATGGAAGTTCAGCGTTGCAGGAAGCCTTGCTTGCACAGAAACTACTGAATGTTCATAAGTTTGTATGAAAAAACCTCTTAACTCATCCCAGTAAGCGATTATTTTGCTTAACGTAAAACTTTAATTTGGAGAACTTTGAGCCCCACAGATTAAGAAGGGAAGCATCTTACCAACTGCTGTGGAGGGCTCTCAGTTCCTTTCTTCCTCTGTTCCTGAAAGTTTCCTAGCCCTAATATAAAATGCATCTGAGAACGAGGTGATCTGTCTCCTTCTGATTGTCCTTTCTTTCCCTGCCTCCCCCGCTGCTGACAGAGTGGGATCTGGACATTACACCGCATACGCAGCTCATGAAGGCCGGTGGTTCCATTTTAACGACAGTACTGTAACTTTGACCGACGAGGAGACTGTGGTAAAGGCCAAGGCCTACATCCTCTTCTACGTGGAACGGCAAGCCAAATCTGGATCAGATAAACTTTAATACCTCCTTTTACATCTTACTTATCAAGTCCACCGGACAAAACATTTCCATTTTTCCATAAATACTTGATCCAAGACTATTAATTTCATTGTGCACTTTTCGATTTCCTCTTGTGGGTTTTAGTTTTGTTGTGTCAATGGTAGCATTTGACTTACTGAACTTGGACACAAATTAACTTTTTTAGTTATACCAGAAAACCTCAGCAGATTTGGATTTGCTGCTTTAGTTGTGATAACTCAATTTTTATATATATAGTTTCATGAAATACTTAGTTATTTGCCTTTTTTATATTAATGTTTTCACTTTCTAAAGGCACATTTACATCAGAGAAGCTTTCTGTCCTCCTTACATGCAAGAAAAATGTGCTTCTGATTATGCAGAGCAATACACCTTCACGCTGTTCTTACAGCTGTTGCGTAGATATGATTTAATCTCTTTAAATCAAGGATGGTTTGCACGTACTATTTTCCCTCGTGCAAGAAACTAAACAGTGACTTCTGAACAATCACTCTTTTGTCTGCAGAAGAGAGGAGATGTGGCATCATTAAATAGACCAGGTAATTGCTGCTGTATCGGTGTGTATTCAAGGCTGCTGACTTTCAGGAATCGTTGTAAATAAACAGTTGGTTCAATTGTATCAATACTGCAGTTGAATTCAAGTATTCCTCACGTATGCTCTGCCCTTCCCCCTCTGCCCCCATCCCCCTCTGCTTCAAATTTAAAAAACCCCAAAACTTTAAAATATATACATGTCTAAATTGTGTTGAGATTTATAGTCTTTTAACTGAACTTGAATTGCCTTAGACATCTCTGATTTTAGACTGTCATTCTGACCTTTGATCATGAACACTTGCTTGCTTGAAAACTTGGAGACGTCCTGGTAGTGGAACCCCAGCCCTCCTGGTGGGAATTGTGAGTACGGCCCCAAAGTTAGGGGTTGTGAGAACAGTCTGAGGTCTAAATGGAGCCCCTGTCCACTAAGTGCCTGTAGTTGCCTTCAAACTGGATGGTGTTCCAGATACTTTGCGTGTCAGTGGTTGTATCAGGGCCGATGCTCAGGCTCACGGCACAGCCTGGCTGAGGGGAGATGATGAGCTGAGGCAGCTTGTTGACTGGAGCAGATGTCGGTAGCTGCAGGAATGATGCATTGGCCCAGTGGGGGATCTTTATTTACCGTCTCTAGATGAACATTGTGGGGTGTGACAATTTCTAAATCTTGGCTGTGTAATGGAGAAAGACTTTTGTTAAAAAAAAATTGAATTTTAGCTGTACTGCTGTTCTGAAGAGTGGAAGAATGGGGTTTTAAAAAAGGTGGACAGGAAACCCCATAGTACAAAAGCCAGGAGTCCTCAAAAAATCAGAAATTTGTCAAATGCTACATTTGAGTTCTCTTCCCCCGGCCCATTCTTTCTAGCTAGCCACCATGTGCCTAGCAAGGAACTGGACGCTCCTAAAATCTCAAAAGCAGAGTATTAAGACTAGGATTTACTTAGCGAAGACTTACAAAATCAAACAGCACCTTTTAGTTGTGGTAACAGTAAAATGTAATCGTATTAACACGCTTCACTTGAGTTCTTGTGTGCTACTACTTTTTTTTTTAGTTAATGCTTCTGAAAGACATCATAGCAGAGAGTAAACATTGCCCTACAGACTGTACCGTGGCTCAGCCTGGTGCACAGAGTATAAACAGCTCCTTGCTGTGAGGTACCTGCCAACTGTACACTGACCAGTATAAAGAAAGAGAAGTCACAATCAGATGTTATTTGAAATGTCATTCTTTGCTTTTTCACCGCATGTTGAAACAGTGAAGAGGTAAATTGGCTTAATATAAAACTGCCAATTTTTATTCAGCATTGCTAATGGTGTAAAAATAAAAGACGGAAACTGTACACAGGTGAAAACCTAGCTGATCTCTTCAGTGACGTGTATAAGGATGTCATCTTTTACTTACATCGAGCAATAAATAGAACCGGTCGTTGCTTTAAATTGTAGATAGTTTGTCACCCACCATTTCTCTGCTTCTTGCAGCCAGAGCCTGCCACCTTAAAATAGGTGGCTGTTACCTTTTTCTGCCTGTATAAATGGTATTTGACAGCCGTCATTGGTGTGCATGGCAAGTGAAGTATCTTACCACGTTATTACCCTGAAGGGCAGCCTTACTGCTCAGGTAGTTGGGGAGTTAAGTAGAGTCCCATCTCTAGCTGCATTTTGGCCACATGTTATGTGGATTGCGCTGCTTTAGAATTTTAGTTTTGAGGATACAAAGCTTTGAGGATACAAAGTTTTGAGGATACAAAAAGGATACACCTAGCCATGGGCCAGAAGCAGTGTTCTCACAAACCAGTGATGTAAATGTGCCTTTCTCTATTTTTAGAAACTTCAATTTGTAATCTTCAGCAACATTCACTTATTTTAAGCAGCTTGTACTTTTCCACTTAATTTTTTGGATCAGAGTTATGTTCTCACTTCGGGATTTCCTTTCCTTAACATTTGCTCTGTAACATTTAAGGTCTTGGGCAATGGTATCTATCCAGCGTGGTCCATTTGAGACACGGCCATGGGAACACAACGCAATCACGTCAGGCTTGTTCTTGCAGCAGGTGGTGATGAGGACTCGGCCACATGCTTCACTGGAACAAGTACATTGTAAATCCTTTCCTCATTTAAGTTTCTCCCACTGCAAACCCAGATGGACAGTATGAACAGTTTGTTGTGGCAACACAAGTATTTCTCTTCCTGGTGGAGAACTTTGCTTATCCACTGTATTCTATTCAGTGTGGTGTCAAAAAAAAAAAAAAAGGTAACTGAGCACTGAACCAGTAACATATACTGCACCTGGCCTAGTATTACATTTTTAACCTTACTTGTATATCCTATATTTATCTACTAGCTTGGGGTGGGGGGAGGGGGATATCTCATTTCATTTAAGCCAAATGTTTCTTTTCTACTTACTGCTGATCATAGTACACTAACTGGCAAGATTTTTTTTTTTTCTTGCTCGTGACTGCTCTGCAAGCGGCAATTGCTGTCTACAGTTCAAAGACTTGCATATTCTTCACCAAAATTTGTCTGATCAGGGTTGTCCTTTTGTCAGTTATCGTTTAGCCACGTATACAACTGGAGACAAGAGTTATGTAAAACAGAACTGCAAAAGGTCCAGCTCTCTGAATACGTCCGCTTTAGTGTGTTGCGTAGCGAGCTGCTGAGGCAGCGTTACGCAAAACTCCAAAGGCGTTTACAGAGCTCCTTCTCCTAGTATAGTCAGAAGGTGCTTTCCAGCTGGTAACAGATGTCAGTGTGAGATGAGAGTTTAAAACTGTCAGATGGGCAGGGACAGTGGACTTACTTATATCAAAAGCAGGAGGCCATTTAGAAGGATTTTAACGAAATCGATGGAAAGCGTAACACGTGGTGGTCAAAAGTTTCCCCAATAATGTTTCCGTACTGATGTGTCTGTGTCTTACTGATGAGGTAATCAGCACCTTGAAAATGGATTCCAGGGTGCTTTAGGATATCCTCAAGTACTGTAGTGCCATAGTTGTAATTGTTTACCATTAAAATCTAGTGTGTAATTTTCAGTGAGGATTACTGACTGTGCTCATCTTGTGTGTTTCTGGAGCATTTCCAGGTTTGAATGTGAATTATCTCATTCACACAGTGTGTTTATGGAAAATGTGCCATTAAAGTGTCTCCTTTCCTTAGAAAATGAAGCTCCTCTTGTCCTTCTGCAGGCTCGCAGAACATCATTAGTGTGAATCCTTTGAACACAGTTTTATCTTGTTCTGGGGAAAACAAAATAAAGCAAATGGAAGTGTTCCCACTATTTAACACCTCTACCAAAACTTAGCAATCCAAACCCAGAGGACCTGCCTTTCAATTTTAAAGGGCCTTGTCCCCCAACACCTGATAATTTTTGTGTCAGATGGTGGTGTGTGTCCTCTATGTGGTAAGAGTCCATCCCGAACTGGTAACCTTGTCATTCAAGTCTGCTTGTTTATTCTTGGGGTTTTTTTTATAAATAAAACTCCTGTGCGTGTTACAACTCTGAGCAGTCTCCACTGTTTCTGCCTGCTCAAAAATGAAGGTAAGTTCTGAAAAGGAGGAGTGAGAGGTGACAATGCTAGTTTGAGAAGAAAGAACAACTGCTGGCACACCCTTTAAGCCACTGTTTTCCAGTGCCTGCCTTGCCTTGCCTTGTATGTGAAATTATCTGTTTCTTGTCCCTTTCATGGCTTCAATAAAGTACTTGTGCCACTGTCCAGAGCCTGTTTCTGAGCAGGGGTGGGCAGCAGGAATCTCCTTCTCATTTCAAGGGAAAGATGAAACCAAAAAGACCAGCAACTGTTAAGCAGAGCTTACGCTATAGAATAGAAAGTTACTAATGCTAAAGAACTGCCCTTTTTTTGGCGTCCCTGTGTGTAACCGTACACGTTAATCAAGCAGAGATAAGAATCTAAAGTAATCGATGCAGAGTGCAAACACAGTTCAAATTACATGTGCCAGAGTTCTCAAAGCTGAACTTTGGTCCCCCCCTCAACCCCATCCTGTCCAGAAACAAACCCAATTAAAATGCTTAAGCCACTTCAGAACCTCCTGCAGGGCTGTCTTGATGTATCTACTACTTAAGTGACTGTAGTGGTTTCCTGTATGTACACAAGGCAGAAAAAGGCCATAAACTGTCTTAGTCTTGAGCATTTTTGTTTCACAAAGGTGAAAGGCAGAGGGCCGGTCAGTGTGGCTTTTGAGTCCAACCTGCCTTTTGCCGTAGCTTTATTTTTTCCTCTAGAAGAGACTTCCTGCTACAGTTTCTCTCACTACTGCAAAACAAAGACTTTTGTACTTGAAACCAACTCTCCATATCCTTTCCCCATAGAAACTCTCCTCTCTACAGTAATAGAACTAAACCTGTAAAAACATAAAATTAAACATGAAAACTTGGAAAGCTGAAGATAATAGGAGACATCGAGTAAGAGCACAAGCCTAGCAGCAGGTAAAACCAGGTAAACTACAGCCTTGCTGTCCCCATGTGTGTATCCCTGTGAATCATGACGTTCCTCATGCAAAAGCCAGGGAAAGGGCTGGCTTTGTTCACTCAAGTAACAGTGTGCAGGAAACTGCCCTGATGCCTGAGACTTGTAAATTGAAGCTGCAGACGTTGTGCACTGTGCCCAAGGAATTTTCCACCTCATTTCAGAGGCTGCTTGTGAAAGAGAGTTCAGTATCCAGTATAACAGTTCTTGAAGTCAAAGGGCAACCTTAGAAAAATCAATGAACAAGGCAAGGCTAAAATTGTTCTACATTGCAAAACCAAATTTCTGCTCAGAAAGATGAATCTTCCCAACTAGGGAGGCTGGCAAAGCTCCTCCCTGCAGCTGTACCTACACCCACACCCCATTCAGTAACTCGGCACAAGAGCTTTGCTAAATTTCAAGTGTGCCTAAAAGGAAAGAAATCCCTTTTAAGGAAGCATTTCATGAAAGTGAAGTGCTGCTATTCTTACATGCCCGTTCCAGTCCCTTGTAGAAACAGAATTGGAGTTCCATGCAGGCGTGTTTCTTTTCCTTTGTCTGTTCTTAGCTTCTGCACAAGTTGTTTGCCAAAAATAAACACCATTCCACAGCCATATATGTTCAACAGCCTCTGGTACTGCCGAGCCCCCTCCTGCACGGCTGTCATTCCCCAGGGCCAGAAGACTGTCTTCTTTCTCACATGCTCTGAGGGGGCTATGCATATAACCCAGCTGAATCGGGAATGCCTTTTGCATCTATTTTCATTTCTGGACAAAAACAGTAGGAAAAGTTTAGCAAAAACATGTCACAAGTTGCTAGAAGTGTTTCAGGATCCTTTACTGTGGTCTCTGCTGAACTTTCATTCTCCAGCGGAACTAAAGAAGGATAATTTTCTCCTGGGACCTGCTTTAAAATACTTATCCATTTGCTGGTATTCAGAGAGAGTCAAGGTGTGTAACATTGAGGACTGGATGAAAAACAGTCTCCAGAAAGACTTCTGTAACAGGCATGAAAACACTGTCAGTGATTTTTTACTAGAAGTTTGCAACAGGTACGTTCTTTGGCTGTGAATCTACATCTGCTGTAGGGGTTAACTGCCTTGAAATGAGACAATTGCGAGCTGTTTCCTCCATCCATCTTATCTGAAATGGAGCATTAAGTATGTGAGTGCTTTGACTTTGCTGGTTTAATATAGTGTTAAGTTGGTTTTATAGTAGCAATAGTGTATGCTTCATGTTGACTTTCCTTAAGCCTATCTATCTTTGCCTTCTTTTTTTGTTGTTTTTTTGAAGCCTGAATAATGTATAGAGGTGCAATCCTGCCTGCTTACATTGCTGCTTAAACGGAAACCGCTCTGGCACTGCAGTGCACTGTCCTGCGGGGAGGGGCTAGAGGAAAGACAGGATTTCAAATGGTGAAGATGGGTCATAAGGAGACCAAGGTCATGAAACAAGTTACTAAACAAATTTGTTTCATTCTAAGAAGTACTGCTTTTATACTGAAATTTAACTCTAGCTAAGCATTTTATAAACTACAGTAAAGGAAAAGAAATACCACTCCAGAAAAGCAGCTCTAGACGCAGCACATCATTGCTTGTAACTGCTTCACTGCTACAAAGCAGCTCTAAAAAAAAAGTTAACTTACCTTAGGAAGGGCAAACAAGGCAGGGCTAACCCTGGTGTTTTACTAACATGGCGGATGGCTGTGGTCCTAGATTAGAGCTCAAGGGGCACGTCAGTGCCTGTCCTAAACCAGCAACACCTCTGTGTCCCAGCCAGCGCTCAGCTTTGTGCCGTGACACGGAAGGCAAAATGGTCCATTTGGAAGTAATTTAAAAAAACAAACCAACCCAAGAAACGGCAGGATAATGACAGGACACGTGTCTTGGTGAGAACCCCAGCAACAGCGCAATCTCAAACCAAAAAAACTAAAATGGAAGTTCAAAACAGAACGTTAAGTTGCAAGTACAAAATTTCAGCAGTAACTGTTGTAGAACAACCGATAAAAAATTTTGGCACAATTAGCAAAGTATCATTAGGAACCACATCTGTGCCTACAAAGGAGGGCACAGGAGGAAGTATTCTCTTTTTGGCACTGACATGTCTACCATGAGGCCACACTTAACTATTGCCATTTTTTTTTGCCTTCACAAATTGTGATTCAGAAAGCGGCTGCAAGACCACAGCTCTGCAGATGTAATTTTAACATTTAAGTACCTTTCTTCTCTGCAGAACCCGTAACCCCAAACTGGGTACTTGGCAAAATTCACGCAAAGGCTGAGCAGTACGCAATCTCTAAGTCCATAAAAAAATGCAGCAAATGCCTTTCTGCCTCACATGGTTTTCTTTGCACACGTTAATCCAAACAACAGTTTATAGCGACACTGCTCTTCCCCCCATCTCATCCTTTTAAGTCTCCTAAGACAAGGTCCCACCTTTTTATTCTAGCAGCCCAGAGAATGCATTTCCACCCAATAAAATTCCTAGCATTCTGTGCAAACAAAAATGCTAATTAAACAAATATACAGCTTTTCTCCCAGAGTTTTGAGTACTTTTATTATGTTGATGAAGCCACAAGAAACAGCAACTTTCTTGACCTTGCCTGCTTTAAACCATTTATTTTTCTAACTCTTCTGATGCATAAAGGGAAAGACTGAAAAAAAAGATGTGCTTAAGAGGTGAAATCACGCAGCAGTGGAGGGAGGGGGTGGGGTGTAGAGCAAGAGGAATGTACTGTGTACCAGTTTTTAAGGACAGAAGAACATGCTGCAGTGATGGTGGAGCCCCTTGTTTGCCCCCACTGCTGCTGTAGACCTAAAACCCTGATATGGGCTGTAAAGCACAACTCTCTCTATGGAAGTGCTTACAGACACCTTACAATTCTTACAGGATGAGGCAGGCTAATCGTTGCGTCCCTAAGTCTCACAATATCAACATAAACTTTGCTGTAAACACTTTTCCCTGGACCAGCAGAGCCTAAAGATGCCCTGTGCTAACCGACAAACATGGGGCTGTAGTTAGCTAAACTGATGGACAGCTGAAGAGCTGCTCCCTGGAGAGAGGTGTAAGCCAGAAGCCAAACGCTCGGCACAAAAGGCTTTGCCGGCTGTTGCCCAAGGGTCCCTGCAAACACGTCTGGGCAGCACAACAGCTGGTAAGACCTGGTCTGCACAAGGACAGTGAGCATAAGCCATCAACACACTGGCTTGGAACAGGCTCTTTCTGTACCTGCCCAGGTCTACCCAAGCAACAAGAAAGCTTTTTTAATTTGCTGCATCACTGTTTAGCAGTAGAATTCTTAACAGGGTCAATGATTTGAAGGAGAGTTTGAGAGTTGTGTGGGGTTCAAACATCAACACTGGGGCAGTAGCTGGCACCTAGTCAGTAAATCCAAGGAGCTGAAATACACCCACTAATCTCCACAAAATCAAGAATGGCAGTGTTTTACCTGCCCATGCTCAGCATGGCTACACAGCACCCTCCTCACACACTTGTCCTCAAATTCATCCCGATTCGAATCTCATCTCTACTGGATCTTAATTTGCTGCACCATGCAACTCCTTAAGAAAAAAATAATGCAGCTGCAGCTTAAGTAGACATTCAGGTCCCCCTCTTCACTACACTAACCAAGCAATAGATGTTGCTACCAACAGAAAAAGCAAAGAAGGTTAGTTTTGCCATTAGTAAAGCTGAGCGTTAAGAAGAGCTACATCAGTCCCCGCCTATTCATGCTTTCTTACCCCTCCTGACGGTAGAGGAGGTATTTTTCTACCATTCCTATTGATTCTGGACAATACTAGTTTCTCCAGGATGTATTACTTATTTTTTTCCCCTCGCCTCACCTGTAACACTCATGTTTCCAGATGTCCAAACCTGCTGTCTCTGACCCTCTCTGGATGCGGCCACGTTACAGATGATTGCATCTTGCTGCTCCTCATGAACTGCCCGAACCTCAAGACACTCAAACTGGAAAACTGTGTGCGGATCACTGACCAGACCCTAGAAGCAGTGACCCTCTATGGGGGGTCACTGCAAACGCTCCATGTGGATTTCTGCCGGAACATAACACAAACTGGTCTAGAGAGAGTCAGGGAAAAATGTCCGTCGGTAATGCTTAGAGCAGAGAGAAGCGCTAACATGATTCCAGATAGTAAGCCAGAAAAAAAGTTGATGGTTGAAACAGCATCAAGAAAACTGGTTCAGCTTTAAGAAGTACAACAAATCGTATAAACTCGGTCACTTCCGCTCTCCTCTCAGGCTGCATTCCTTCAATGAACTGTGGCTACTTTCCTGTGTTCTGTTTTAAAGTCCAAACCCATGATTGATTGATTGATTGATACCTTTGTAAAGACTGCACTAGGAAAAGACATGCATCTCTACCATAACAATCTTAAGGAAAAAATAACTTTGCTTTCTGCTGCCCTTTGAAGTTGGAAACCCCTGCACTGCTGTCACAAAATGCTGGATCTGATTAAGACTGAAAACTGCAATTTTGATACCCCCTTGTTGCAGATAAGTGGACCGCTCCTCACTCGGAAGAGAGAGGCAGCAGTATGTTTTATTGAAGTAGAATAGTAATTTGACAGAGTTCAATAAATTCTGAATTCTGACTCCTAGAGAAAACATCATAACACATAATCCTGCCCATTCTTGCTGAGTCTGCAACTGAACCTGTATTTACCTTAAATCTCTCTCCCATTCAGTACAATCCACTGAAAGATGGTTAAATCTGGCCAGCAATAACTTGGCTTCCACCAGAGGACCAATGTCCATTCTGGTCAGACACCAGCAGAAGGCTGCATACAGTCCAGTTTGACAAACTGTGTGTCATGAATAGTTCCAGCCTGAATCACAGTGAAGTCTACAGCAATTTCATTTAAACTTAAAATCTTACAGAGCAGGAATATCTGAGTGCTTGCAGCCTTAAAATTAAAGCAAATTTAGGAAGATTAACTTTTAGAAGTACTGTTCTGTTCCATTATGTAACAATTATTCAAGACTTTGTCAGTACAGCCATCTATGTGC
>VWZK01002473.1:0-51850 GCA_013396935.1 Baryphthengus martii | reverse complement strand
GCTGATTCACTTCAAAATTCTTTCTGGAGACATGTGACATACTGGACAAAAATATGTCAGAGAGCATTCCTAGGTCCAGTACAATGAACAAAAATTGTGTGGTTTCAAATAAAAGAGCACTAATCACAATATAGAAACTGTAAGATTTTGTTACATACCCTCATGCTGCAGAAAAATATTAAGTACAATAATTACAAAACTTAATCATATTAATAATTATATGAATATATAATTATAATTATACTTATGAATAATCTATAGATATTACACATAATTATTTAATCTAATATAATAACTAAATATATAAGTATAAATACGTATTATGAATAAATACAATAATTAAATATAATTATTTAATACACAACTTACTGCTAGAAAGAGCTCTCATGACCAGACTGTTGGCAATCGCCTTTACCCACCAAAAATTTCTGGAACAAAAAGTCATGAGAGATTTTCCACATATGCTGTAAGTAAAACAAAATGTATGTTTTTGTTTTTTTTTCCAGTCTAGTGCTTGATAGCTTGGAACAAAGAGCTGGTTTTGATGCCTTTGGAAAAGACTATTACTATGCAGTTAAATAATAAATAAATAAATGGATAATTAAATGTATAAACAAACAAATAAACAAATAAATAGATAGATTCAACCCATATAATTTGTCACAGTGTAAGATACAAGCCTGCAATGTAAAATTAGGATGTTTTCTTGCTCTTCCGTATTAGAATATCTTTGGTCCTCAAGTACTGAATCTGAACTCCCAAGCAGCTCAGATGATCTTTCCAAGTACCCAATCCACAGGTCACAGAATCACAATGGCTGGAAAAGGCTTTTAAGATCATCAAGTCCAATCGTCTAATCTAACTCTACCAAGGCCACTACTACACTGTATTATTGAGCACCGTATCTAGATGGCTTTTAAACACATCTGAGGATGGCAAATCAATCACTTCCCTGGGGAAACTGTTCCAGTCTTTGATAACCTTCTTAGCAGAGAAGTTTTTCCTCATGTCCAACTCAATTCTCTGCATATCTTCAGAAAAGGTGTGAATTCCTCTAACCTTTTTCTGCTGACCTCACGCCTTTCCTTCCTGGGAGTAGTAACCTCCAACATTTCACAGTCTCATTTAGCCAATTTGCATGCCACATATAGTGTCTCATTCATTTCCTCCTTGTCACTCTGACTAAAATCAGAGCAACCATTTTCCCAGTAGCTGCTTTTCCCTAGGTTTTGGATACAAGGGCTCTCCAGTATTTTTTTATTTTTTTTTATTTCTTTTTCAGCTAATAAAATTACCACAGAAGTGTTTCATAACAGAGACAGGATTATATTGGAGAGCTATGCTGGAAAACACTCATGTGTTGGATGTGGTTTTATTATCCAGGATAATGAAATGAAGCAGAGATAAACAAAGGTCGTCTAAATGGAGAATTGTTCAAATGATAAATAATGACTTCTCCTCATGCCTCAGGTCAGAATATTTACAGAAATGTGAAGACTTTTGAAATGAACATTATATAAAATGCCATCATACCAAAAGGCAAGTGTAATAGAAAATTGACTTGGTAAGAGTAGTTCTGCTTAACAACTCCATATGTTGGATTTCATGAAGACCAGCTGAAGAAAAGGAGCGCAGATGTTAATGGAATACTACTTTAAGCAACTACAGTCACCTGGTTTCTGCAGCATTATCTTTTAATTATATTTAATCTTTATGACAAACAGAGAAAGGAGACCTTGAAAGACTGATTAAAAGAGAGAACCTATGCTGTAGATACGATAATTGATTGTTGAGGTCCACAGTGTAATGAAAATATTGATGCCCTGATATGGGTATCATTGTACAAGCACAAGCAATTGAATTAGCACTTCCAAAAAAAGTTGCTTTCCTTGCAAGAAGTTTGTTTTTCCTCAGCTGTCACGGAGTAACCGACTACCCTTCTTGGCTGTGAAGTAAAATGATTTGCTGATGATTATCTAGTGCCACAACATCTATTTTGCTTACCACACAATTTTAATGTGATTTTCAACGCAAAATGTTGCATGTCACACATGGCTGAAATCTGATGTTTTGCTTACAGTTCCATTAAGACTCTTGTTGGTTTAAATAATCAGTTATATTTTATGTTTCGATGGGCTTTGAGAGCCATCATGGTCAGTCTCTACCTCTTAATTGAGGAAAAATGCCTTCTAGCTATGGGGTTTTATCTTGATTTCTTTTGAACATGTCCCTGTACACTGACAATTCTGTTACTCTCACAAAAAGTGGAAAGAAAACTCAGCCAGTGACACAATAAAATAGCAGTATTAATCCCTAGCAGAAACCCCCTTGGAGTCAAGCCAAAAGCTTGTTAACCTCGGAGAGCTTCAATTTGGTCTTAACTAAACACAGAAGCCTGTTTATTGGTTAAAAAAAAAAAAAAAAAAAAAAGAACAAGGAGGAGGGGAAACCTCACTCTACTACAATTCTTCCCATTGCACCATGATTCAGCATTATCTTCCTAGCCTCCAGCGACAGAAATAAGCAGGATATCACCAGGAAAAGGATCAGCTCAGGCAGATGCGTAGGTCTTCTTCAAAAATCAAAACATTTTTTTTCCTTCCCTAAGCAGTCCTATGCATTTCATGCATTATTATCTGTTTAGCTTCGTTGAACATCACTATTGAATAAACAAGGAAATACCTTTTTGGGCTCGATACAACGCTTCCTAATTCTGTGTATTCCTGGTTAATTACTATTGTGAGTCTTAAAGCTTGTGTAAGACATCATTTTCAGACCAAAAGCATGCAAACTGGACTGTGTAAGTGCAATGCAGCTTTGTTTAATGTGACTTAACACTTTCGCTTCATAAAAACTGACTGAAAAAAATGTGGACCCACAAGCTGCTGCACTGGATATGTCATCGTTGTGCAATTCATCAAAATAAAAGAGACTGGAAACTCTTAAACCAGGCTGCTGCTAAATTAAGTTCTCCTTACTTGAGAGCTTTATTTTGTTTTGTTTTCTTTTCTTTTCCCCTGCAATTTATGTATCTACTTCCACTGCATTTACTAAAGCCATTAAATATTTAATTTGTATTTAATTCCTCTCTCATGGCTGGAGTTCATCAGCTACCCTTACTTAGAGTAGGGTACTAATGCTGACACATGACATGCATTTAAAGGAACACTCCTGTAGCCTTGTTACTGCAATGTAATTATTAAGCAATGGTAAGGACAGGGTTTTTTCTGCTTAAATACTATTTGGGCTCAATTACACAACACTAAGATGAGCAGCTCATTATGTTCCCTACTCTATTTATTCTGGTTTTAGCTGAGCTCGATTCATTTTTTCTTGGAGCTCATTTTCTTTGGCTTGAACTTTTACTATGTTATGTGATTGAAAAGTTAGTTTCCACGCAAATTATTGAGAAGGTGAGGCCTTATACTCCTGCATACACCCCAGAATTCAATTTGATGTTAACTTCTGCAGGGCATTTTTTTCTCTTTCAGGATGCTGTGCCATGGCTGCAGCGTTCAGAAGGCCCCAGGAGTCTCTAGGACCCTACTCTTCTAAACTATATTTGTGCTTATGGACTGGAAAGGAGCTGCTTTTAGGAGGCAAGACTCAAAAAGCAGTCACATATGCAGGATGATAAGGATGAGGAGGCTGAGCCACTTTTCAGCCAAGGGGTAGCCATGTGGGGAAGGATCCCAGCTGGTGGGACAGCATCACTGGGAGCAGGGGCTGGCATGAAAGCACTGGTATCATTCCTGGTATAATTCAGCCGAAGGGATAACTTCCCTGATGCTGATGTGGGCTCCGCCCTAGAGCTTCAGAGACTGGGGAGCTGCTTTGGCATGAGGTAGCTGTGGGAAGGACCAGCACAACTTCCAGTACAGCTTCAAAGTTCTTGGGAGGAGTAGGGAGTCAAGAGTTAGTGGGGGAGGCAAAGCTCTAGTGCTGTGCCAATCACTAGGCTAGTAGATCTAACGTTTTAGAAAGGATCCTGAAGTCACTGAGTCCAGTCTCTAGGTCAGGGTGTGATATTGCTGAGAAATCAAATGAAGTGAATATGAAAAAAATGTTAAACACAACATCTCTAGCAAGGTACAAACATACCATATTATATTGCCTAGAACTGAAATCTTTGCATGCTGGAGTGTTTGGCAATTGAAAACAAATTGCGATCCAAATGCCCTTTTCAGCCAGCTTTCTCAGCCGGGAAGATTCTTACATGAATTACCAAAATTTTTACCACAAAAAGGAGCAGTGTTTCTGGGAAGGAGGGCTTGTCATGCTCTTGGCTTCAGAAGTCTTCATCTTTTCTCTAGAAGGAGTAGATGGCTGCCTGGTTGAGATAATTACAGTGTCTTTCCCATCACCATGAAATATGACTGTGGATGATGTATGTGCCAGATAGAAATGTATAAATAAACACTTCCCAGATAAATCACTTGGTGGCCATCTGAAGTTGCCTCTTCATCACTGCACTGACAGGCTGGCTATGAACCTATAACCCAGAAGGGAATACTCTGGACGTGTGAATCCCTTCAACGTTCTGCAGTCAATTTATCATACCCTTGGACTTGTGCAGAAAGTACCAATACCCTCTGCTAGAGAGCAGAAGACCTAAGCTGTCCTGATCATCTTTGTTTGTCTAATGTACAAGGTACTAGAATTCAACCAGACTTTAGCCTTCAAAATGTCAGAGAGCCTGGTGATTGTAAGAAGAGATAAGGATTGCCACTTGGATGGCAGTAGAGGCGGAGAGGAAAGGAAGAGTCTTGGTTCAGTGGTGCCCTTGGATAGGACGAGGGGCAATGGGCACAAACCGGAACTCAGGAAGTTCCACCTCCACAGGAGGAAAAACTTCTTGAGAGGGTGACAGAGCCTGGAACAGGTTGCCCAGAGAGGCGGTGGAGTCTCCTTCTCTGGAGACTTTCCAGCTCCCCCTGGAGCTGTTCCTGTGTGTCTTGCCCTGGGTGATCCTGCTCTGGCAGGGGGGTTGGACTTGATGATCTCTCTTCCAACCCCTACCTTTCTATGATTCTTTGAAGAGCCATTCCCCATCTGTCTTATCATTTGTGGTGCCACTTGCAAGAAAAAAATCAAGAAGGAGGAAGAAGGGACATGCAGGAATGCAGTGCTTTCACTGTTAGTTGGCCGTGTTGCTGGGATGTGAAGCTGAAGTCTTTCAGGCAGGGAGGAAAAGGAATCAATTGCTCCCAATTTCTTGCTGAGCACTCTGTTAGTCTGCTATATAGATTGCTAGTTCAATTATTAAATTGATATAGGAAAAGAGGTTCTCCCTTTTAAACCATGAAAAATTGAGTCAATCAACCACACACTTGTTCTTCACCTCATTTGATACTTTGAACAAAAAAACCACAGATACTGCCTTCAGGGGGCTGTGCTTTCCACCCAGGGCCAGCAAAGATACCTAACTCCCAGAGAGGACCAGGATTTCAAATTCTTCCTTGTTGTTTCCTACTGGATCCTGCTCACTGATCATGCTGACTACAGGGTGGAAACAGAAAGCTTGTTGCTTGTATTTCTTCTGTCATCTCCTCTCTCCCCTTATATAGTACAGTGACGGGCTGCACTGCAGTTCGGGAGAGCCATCACACCACTCCTTCAAGATTCCTAGTGGTTTTTTTGGGTCTAACGCTAAAGCTTCATCCCAGGAGGTAATGTTTACCAGAAGCAGCTCTGTATAAAAGTGATGCTCATGTTCATAGAATCATAGAATTGTCAGAGTTGGAAGGGACCTTAAAGATCATCGAGTTCCAACCTCCCTGCCATGGGCAGGGACATCTCCCACTACACCAGGTTGCTCAGAGACACATCCAACCTGGCCTTAAAAACTTCCAGGGATGGGGCTTCCACCACCTCTCTGGGCAACCTGTTCCAGGGTCTCACCACCCTCAGAGGGAAGAACTTCTTCCTAATGTCCAATCTAAATCTCCCCTCCTCTAGTTTGGATCCATTCCCCCTTGTCCTGTCACTACTCAACAGCCTAAAAAGTCCCTCCCCAGCTTTCTTGTAGGCCCCTTTCAAATACTGGAAGGCCACAAGAAGGTCTCCTCACAGCCTTCTCTTCTCCAGACTGAATCACCCCAGCTCTCTCAGCCTGTCTCCACAGGAGAGGTGCTCCAGCCCTCGGATCATCCTCGTGGCCCTTCTCTGGCCACATT
This sequence comes from Baryphthengus martii, assembly GCA_013396935.1. Classification (NCBI taxonomy): domain Eukaryota; kingdom Metazoa; phylum Chordata; class Aves; order Coraciiformes; family Momotidae; genus Baryphthengus; species Baryphthengus martii. Next base: position 45,674 of record VWZK01002473.1, on the reverse strand, counting down.
CCAGCATGTCCAGATCTTTCTTGTAATAGAGGCTCCAGAACTGGACTCAGGGCTCCAGGCGGGGTCTCACCAGAGTGGAGGGGGAGAATCCCCTCCCTCGCCCTGCTGGCCACGCTTCTCTTGATGCAGCCCAGGACAGGGTTGGCTTTCTGGGCTGTGAGCATGCACTGACGGCTCATGTTGAGCTTCTCGTCCACCAGCATCCCCAAGTTGGTACCACCAAAGATTATGAAGTTACACAGAGACTTATCTTTCTAGAGAAAACTCAGATTTTGTATGCTTGGCAGTTTAAATAAATAGAGAAAGAGCGAGAGAAGGGAAAAATGAGCAAGCACTGACAACAACAGACTAAAAAAGATATTCCAGTCAAGGGCTGCACCTGAGTAAGTTGCATGTAGATGGAAAGCTCTCGCAGTTCTCTCGCTGTTGCAGAGATGTCACTTCAGGTGACTCACTGGAGAGGGCCAAAAGTACCTGCCTGATTTTCAGGACTCCACAGTTTCCCAGTCTCTTTTCTCTCACCCTACTGCATGTTTTTCCTCTTTCCCACGGAGAACTAGAGCAGCATGTAATGAGCCATGTTCCTCATCTACTCCTAGCCCTAGGAACCCTATTGATCTCATCAATGTTAAATTAGCCTTGATAGTGATACGGTATTTTGGACATTACTAAGCTGCAATGCTGCCATTCCTAAACAAGCCATGGGCTTTGTTTCAAATGAACACAGCAACTGATTAATCAATACTGAAAGGTTATCAAAACCTGCCTCCTGATAACAGGCTTTCAGAAGGCCCAAGGACTCTTTTTTTTTTTCTCTCAGTTATACACAAAAAACCCACAAACTTTTCTTTTTTTAGGGCTTTTACTGCTTTCTTCTGGAGCCTTGTTTTCTCTTTCTGGAACTCCACTCTGTTCCTGCAAAGTCTCCTGGTTCCAGTACAACCTTCTCCTTCCCTGCACCCAGAAGGTTCCCAAACTGTTCCAGATACCCCAGAGAAACCATAGTGGGTTAAATACTTCCTAGGGTCCAACTTAAACATCTGTGTATGACTGGCATGCACAAAATGTTCCCCGCTCCTTGAAGGGGGTCTCAGTCTCCAGATCTCTCCTTGCCTGCTCCCAGAGAGAAGACTCATAAAGACTAAAACTCCTTGAGGCCCTCCCAAAATAAACATGGCCATAGTATGCTTCCATCGTCTACTGGGTCTACTCAGAGATTTGTTAGGTTCTGTGATAAAAAAAAAAAAAGACCTTCAAAAGAAGCAAGGAGACCCAAAGGTATGTGTGAGAGCCCCATTAAGCCCACTGGGGCCAGTGGAGTCCCCTGCCCTGTCACCTCCTGGGTATCACTGGTAGCAGCCACCTCATGGGCTGATTGACACCCATCAAAATGAGTCAATGAGAGAGGTTCTGCCCAGGTCACTTGACAGATGGGAGATGACTGTCTGCAGATAGAAGTCTCTGTATCAGGGAATCACAGAATGATAGGGGCTGGAAGGGACCTCTGGAAATCACCTAGTTCAATGCCCCTGATAAAGAAGGTTCACCTGGGACAGGTTGCACAGGATTGCATCTAGGTGGGTTTTGAAAAGTCTCCAGAGAAGGAGACTCCACCACCTCTCTGGGCAGCCTGTTCCAGTGCTCTGTCAACCTTACAGAAAAGAAGTTCCTCCTCATGTTTAGATAGAACTTCCTATGTTCAATTTTCTTCCTGTTATCCCTTGTCCTGTCGCTGGGCACCCCTGAAAAAAGACTGGTCCCATTCTCCTGACACTCACCCTTTAATTATTTATAAGCTGGCCAGCACAGTCTCTCCTGTCTCTGTTCTTGATGGTTTCCCTGGGCAAGGTCTCCCCATCGACAATGCCCATGCAAGGACGGGTACAAAATGAATCACTGACATGCTCACGTAAGAGCAAGTGGTTGCCTCTACAGACTAATTGTGAGAACAATCTGGCATGGAGAGGACTTTTGTCTGGAGCATCACCCTAATGAATGTGTAAGTATATGGCATAAATCAGAAAGGCTTAAAAAAATTTTTTTAAAAAAAAAGGAAAGAAAGAGTCCCTTTATATTACACAGCACTAGTAGATAGAAGCTGGAGCATTCCTTGAAACATCCATCTCCCTGCAAGCACAGATTGAATTTGGACTAAATTCTCCAATATCCAGTAAATGTTGATTTAAAAAGGAACCAGTAAAAAGGAAACCTTAGCTTTAAAAAGGTATGAAGGAAGTACTAACACTCTACAGCATTGTCAGGGCTTTAAAACAAAGGTCTGACTGCTCTTGTACTTTATAAGGGAAGGCATTAAGTACATAATTGCAGAAGAGGATTGATGCTCTGCATCCCAAGCAACACAAGGTGTGTTTTTGTAGCCTAGAGGGTCCAAGGTAGATTTCTTAACTCTTCTCAGCACCCTGGACATGTTCTCTGCATTTCATTTTCTATAAATCCTCTGGTTTAGCACCTAGTTCTCCTCCATGCTGAGCCACAGCACCAAAGGAGCATTTGTGAAGCACACCAGGGAAGTGTGTGCCTGAGAAGGTGTCTTTGCTTTTTCCAGAGAACAATTTACATCACCTATATTACCCTGTTGCTTTGGTTCCCCTTTAGGGAAACCAACTTTTCTCCACTAGGCATAGAACGAGCCCCGTGGTTGTAGCCCCCTCCCCACAGGTGTGTGAATTCAGAGGCAGAGGGAGAGACAGCTGCCCAGGTGCTCCGTGTGATGCTCACACACCCTCACTCAAGACCCACGAGATACTCCGAATCTCAGAATTATCACAGTTGGAAAAGACCTCTAAGATCACCACGTTCAGCTGTCAACCCCCCAAAAAAACCCCTAAGCGAACAAAAAAACCCAACCAAAACCAAAACTCACAAAGCAAAAGAAACCCTCACCATGCCACTGGAGCCTGTCCTCAAGTGCCTCATCTACATGTTTTTTGAACACCTCCAGGGATGGTGACTCCACCACCTCCCTGGCAGCCTGTTCCAGCACCTGATTACTCTTTCAGTAAAGAAATTCTTCCTACTATCCAACCTAAACCTCCCCTGGTGCAACTTCAGGCCATTTCCTCTAGTCCTGTCATTATTTACTTGAGAGAAGAGGCCACTCTCACCTCATTACAACCTCTTTCGAGGAATATCACCTTGTCTTTACTATATAACTTTGACTTAAGTTCTTCTTTCTTACAATATTTTCCTGTCATTATTTATGGTTTGTTTGTTTGTTTATTTGTTTGTTTCTACAAGATTACTAATCCTTTCTGCAAGGTTAATAATCCTTTCTGCAAGATTTTTTAAAGAAAACAAGCGGTTCTTCCTAGCATTCCTCTATCAAGGAAAATATTAGAGAAAAAAAAATCAGCTCCTCTTTTTTGCACGTTGGGCTGAATTTTAATTGGGTTTTTCCTTCTTGTCTGGTCCTAAAACATGCTAAAGGATTCCTTCAAGCACATAGAAATGTAATATATAATATATATTATTGACACATTTTATATAAGAGGTATATTTGTTTTTACAGTCTGTAGGAGCCTGACTGGTCCATAAAAGACTAATTCTCAAACCTTGAGTAATGACGAGGTGACATTGTGACTCGGATCACAATGGGAGAATAAGAAAGGCTGGTCTGGAGGGGAAAGGTGGGAAACGCGACAACGGCCCTGCTCCCCCCTGGCCCAATGCGAGGCCAGCTCCTTGAAGATAAGAAAGTTAACTAGAAGAGATCAAGCTCTGCAAAAGTGGGATGGTGTCTTTTCCTGAGTTAATTTCTTGGGCCGTGGCCACTCCACTCATGTCCCAGGTGTACAAAAAAGACAGTGGTTTATCGATCAGTGGGCATTCACCATGAAAGAATGAAAGATCTGGATTAGTTCTTCAAGACATCCCTGGATTTGCACCCACCCCCCAAGAATTCAAGATGTAGTCCTTTGAGATGTCACTGGAACCAAGGGTGGTGATGTTTCACTCTCTTCTTCTCCCTTTCTCCTTTTCTTACTTACACTCTTATGAACTTTTTTATCCTTAAGCAATTAGAGACCAAAGCTTTCCCAATTACGTATAGCACTTCTTATTTCCAATAGAATTAACAAATTGATGAAGCCTTTGGCATCATTTCACCTTAATTTACTCCAACGGAATTTTCAAAACTTGCAGGATTCTCCACGCTACCCAGAGTAGCTCAGCAACTGGATTGTGACACAAGCTAACAAGTGGATAGCCCTTTGTGCATAAATTTCACAGCCTGCCCCCATATGTAGACTCCAGTTTTAAGGTAATAACACAGGTTTCTGTGGAAGTTTTAAGCACTGTTCTGCCAAGGAGTCCTCTGCAGTACTGACCTGTCTAACAAGCAAACCTATATTGCAGCCAGAGGCTGTCCTGGGTTTGTTGTAATGTAAATAAAAAGAAATTTTGCTCAATCAGGCCCTGTCCCATCTGTTGGCTGACATCCCTTGCTAGTTACTTCCCAAGAAACAACAGCTGTGATCAAAGTGAGGATGGATTTTGGTTCCAGGGAAAAGAGGCTGAAAATTTTCCGAAACGTTGTACCACCTAATTCTGCTTTACTCCACCAAACTCCACCTAATCACACTTTAAAATGAAACTTTATTTCAAATAATGGAGGGAACTCTAGATGTGAAGCTTCTTGAGGGAGAAGAAAACGCTCTTCTCCATCTATACTTGCACCTCTGGCCTTCTGAAAGATGAAAAAAAGGTCTTAGCTGGAAGTTCTTAGTTTGATTTCATGATAACTTTTGGAAACTCTTTTTTTTCTGTAGTTATATAAAAAGTTAAGCTTAGTGTTGTCTCATTACAAAAGTGGGGAAACTGCAAAGTTGAACCAATATGATTTTTAAAGCTACTATTTAATTAGTTTCAGTTGATTAGACAGACATTTGATTTTACAGCAGTGCAGCCTGCTAGGATTAAAGGTCAATAATATCTAAATATATTTTCTGGTCCACGTATGTGTTGTAAGAACATCTACAGATGGCAGGCAAGATAATGAAGCTATGGGAGGATGGTGAATTTACTTACTGAAATGATGGCATATGTCACAGCCTCTCTCTGCCTTATCTAGGAAGTGGTTCGATTGCTCTGTGTTTCACCTTTTGTACAGCAAGACTTCTAGCACAAGAGGTCTTGGTCCAAGCAGTGCAGTGAGACGAGACATGAAAAGGATAACTCTAATACTCCTGGTATGACAGGCTCATGATCCATGAAATAAATTTAACTTCTACTCTTAGTCCAATGCAACTTTTTACAAAAAACATTACTTACAAATAGTGGTGAGATTAGCAAATGCGTCATGTTTGAGAAGACCACCAGGATCTTCTGTTTAGAGTGCACCAATGGTAGAATACTAAAGAAGATTTATCTTTGAATAAATGAGAAGGTGAAAAGATTGCTTAGCATGTTCTTAAAAAACAAACTTTAGTTGTTCCTAAGAAAACCACACTGGTGTAATTGGTGCCAGAGGTTTTTCAAGTGTAATATATGGTAGCAGCTGGGCAAATTGAAAAATGCTGTTAGCTGTAATTTATAAATTACAGATTTCTGTCATTCAGTAATTTATAAATTGTAGCCAACTTAGTGCATAAATTGTAGCCGAATTAGTGCAGTCCCCCATGAAATAAGAGTCAAATGATTTAATAACAAACTACAATTTGATGAGTTACCTTAAAAAAAACCCCTAAAACATTGTGAAAAGAATGTTATCCAGCACAGTTTTCTTCCATCCTACATAAGGCAGGGTCTTGAAGACTTGATTTTTAATTCCTGTTCAGACAGGTCACTTTTTTAACCAGTAGCCTAGAAATGGTGCTGTTTTGCCAGAGCCCAAGCATGCACGGTAGTCCTTACACAGTAGAACTCCCTTTCATTTTAGCAGGATTTTTACCTGAATATTGAAAGACATTGTCATCTTTGGCCTTACTTTAGGATAAGAGTAATTTTTATAGTCTACTAAATCCCTTTCTAGGCTAAAATAACTCAATTGTAATTCTAATAAATGCTTGGTTATGGAGCCTGGAAATTTAACGTCCATGCCAAGCAGACAAAATTGAGATAAATCTGCAGAGAATAAATGCTTCCAGCTTTACAGTCATCTTTTAACACAGAAGCTGTATTCTAGGAAACTCTGATTATCACTGACACATATTAAGTGCCTGGGAGGTCGCATTATCCCTAGCATACCCTTACCATGAGGCTATTCAGAGTATAATTTAGGGCATTGTTCCTGAAATCAGCCCAAAGTCTTCTGCAACAGGTTTCAGAGAGAGGAACTTTTCATTCATTTGGGTATCAAGGCACAAAATCAATAGGAAATCCGAGGAACACATACTTGTAAGTCCAAAGTCCAAAATCAAGCCTGGGATTTCACTCCCAAACCTTCCCTTTCTCTGAGAAAGTATGGAAGAGGCAATCAAGATACTAATTCCACATTATTTGAAGAGTTTTTGATAATGTTGGTCCATTATTTGAAGAGTCTTTGATAGTGTCGGGTGCGAGTGTCGATCTGCTTGAGGCTAGGAAGGCTCTGCAGAGGGATCTAGACAGATAGGATCAATGGGCCAAGGCCAGTGGTGTGAAGTTTATCAAGGCCAAGTGCCAGGTTCTGCACTTGAGCCACAACAACCCGGGGCAACAACACAGGTTTGGGGAAGAGTGGCTGGAAAGTTGCCTGGTGGAAAAGGATCTGGGGGTGCTGGGAGACATCTGGCTGACCATGATCCAGCAGTGTGCCCAGGTGGCTGAGAAGGCCAACACCATCCTGGTTTGTATCAGAGCAGTGTCCTGCTCCAGCCTGGGGTTCTCTATGGGCTGCAGAAGGAGTTCTTTTCCACCATTGATCTCTAAGGGTTGCAAGGTCTCAGCCTACCATCCCATCACTGGCCAAAGAGGAATGGCTGCTCTGGTGTGCCTCCCTGGTTCCTTCCTCACTGACCTCACTTGTCTGCATGGTCAACTCCATCACATCCCACTCCTCTCCAAAACAAAAACTCCTAAAACAAAGAAACCCAACAGGTTTTCACCTCTTAAATATGTTTTCATAGAGGCATTGATTGAGCTGGCCTTGGCCAGAGGCAGGTCCAGCTTTAGAAATGGGGGAACTTCTCAAAGCTTATGACAGGAGCCATCCCAGTTTCCCCCTTCCCCACTACCAAAACCCCACAGTCACAAAACCCAACACAGCAGTTTATAAGATCCCTGTCTAAGGTAATGAAATGGGTTTGAGGTCAGCCACAGTCTGTCTTTGCTTCCCTATCTGACAGCTCTTTCACATCTCACCAGACAAGTTTTGAGCAGTACAGATTTACGATGTGCATTATGGGGAGGGGAAGGCTTTGGTTACTGGAAAGCTACAGATACTGGAAGGCTGCAGAGTAAAAGAGGACATAACGAGAAATGGAAAAGAGCAGAAAGGGGAAAGAGAAGGATCCCCAGTGCTTCTTACCTTCAAGAGGGAAATCTCCCACAGAGTTTCAGCCAAAGGAAAAGAATGAAAATTAGTGAGAGAGGGAGGAAGCAGGGATATATTTAAGACCAGGCTGGATGAGGCTTTGAGCAACCTAGTCTAGTGAGAGATGTCTTTGCCCACAGCAGGGGTTTGGAACTAGATGATCTTGAAGGTCCCTTCCAACTCAAGCCATTCTATGAGTCCATGAAAAAAAAAAAAAAAAAAGCCCTACACCAATACTGCCAAAAAAAAAATATCTTACAATGAATCTTCTCTGAAAATTTTAATATTAGGCAATTTGTTGGTACCATTATCAGTGATTTGAATCTGTCTTTCAGCTGATTCAAATGAAATGCCACTACTATCCTCATGGGACTGTCCTGTCCTACACCTCACCACATAAGCAGCATTGGTGGGAAAGGTGGTAGTCAGTGCACCACAGAAACAAGAGTGCTCCTAGTTGAAAATATTTTTGTTTTTTTTTTCTATTCAAATGCAGTCATTGCAGAAAGAGAATGCGTACAGCAAGAGTGGAACCGCAGGACAGGAATTCCCTTGTTGTCCCAGGTGCAACATATTTTCAGATATCTTCTTGTTAGTTACCTACAAACAGCAGAAATATCAGTCTGCTCTAGACTGATAAAATTCTTCAAGTGTTTATCTTTCCCAGTAATGAGAACATCACTGACGTTCAAAGCGGTGTGTGAGCAGGAACTACCTTGCTGCTCTTCCAGCTAAACGCTACCCACCACCACTCTGTTACTTCAGTTATCCAGATGAGTTGGTAGCTAAACTCTCTTGCCAGAGAGCCTCCCATCAAATGCTTAACGAGCCTGAATTAAAGACCAGTGGTTGCAGACACCCTGCTGGTTGTCTGTGGAAGTCAGTGGAAGGAAAGCCTCAGCTTGCTCACACTGTAAATAGCAGATTGCTAGATCACCTCAGCTCAATGAGACACTAAAACGTGAGACATCAGCCATATGGGTGTCTGTTAAGTCCCTTCTTTGATTGATCAAGGCTTACTTAATAAGGATAAATATGTCTAGCTGGCATATTTATAGCTTGGGCTCTCAAGTCCTGTGTCACAGGGATAGCCTCAGCACACCTCTGGAGCACTGTTTGTTTTTATTCTGGAAACCCTAACAGTGCCTGTGATTAAATCACTACATGCCTACTTGATCACCTTATATCATCCATCTCTGACAGCTGATTTTCTGGAGTCAGATAGCAATGCTAGTCTGGTTTGGTTGGGGTTTTTTTCATGGATAGGAAACAAAGGGAGAGAAATAAGTCCAAGAAAACACCCTTTCTTATCAAATATACTTGCAGTCATAGCTGGTTGTTTCAGGTCCAGATGACTATGGAGACACAACACTCAATGCTTGGAGAGCCGAGCACTCACTTAGTAGAAGTGAGATCCACCGCTACAGAGATGTTTACATCTTAGACCTTCAGCTGCATGACCTCCTTAGTAGGACAGATAACCATCTGCTTAGAATATCTTTTTGAAATGTTCTCCATCATATATCCAGCAGGGCTATGGCTACAAAGCATGTCAAGAATAAACATTAGCTCTTACTTGGGTGCTCACATGCAGACAGTCCTAGTGGCAACAACCAGATGAGCATGAATTTCCACAGGATTTAGGCAGCAAGTGGCTAAACCCAGTGAAAATTCCAGCCAGAAAGGAAACGGAGAAGAGGGTTAATAAATAAGGAGATGGTTCATCTGAAATGTCAGTAATGTAGGGGGTCTCCAACTCTTCCACACTTGTGTGATGTGATTTACAAATAACAATAATAATATTGTTAATACGAACATGTAAGTGCAGCGATCCCCTGTCTAAATCGTTAGCTATGCCCTGACAATGAAAACATTTTACGTAATAGTAAGTCATGACTTACACCACCACTGCAGGCTATGGCGAGGATCCTCTAGGATGAGAGTAAGGGTGGTATCTGCTGTACAGAAATACAGTATGAACCATTCCCATGCATCAGTGTAACTGGGGCACCTGCTTACCAAAGGGGTTAGAAAATTCAAGCCTGTTTTGACACTACAACAGCACAAGACTGCAGTTATAACACTAAAAGGGAGCTCAACATAGGCAAGGAAAAGCCCCTTGCCTGGTAGCCCCTGTGAAGTGCTGAGCTGCTCATGCTACAGCTGTCAGAATGAGACAGCATAAAGACCTGGTGAATCCTTCGGGGTCTGCAGTGCTGGTGTTCAAGACTGTCTGTTTTATACAGAGGATAGTTGTGACAGTAGCTTCCAGATGAGGTAGATTGTAAAATGTCAGAAAGCGTGGTGCAACAATTGCCCTCTCATCCATCTGTCCACCTCTTTCTGACCGTTGTTCAGGATATACTTACATCGGAACTCATCATCTGTAGCAACAATTTCACTTCTGTTGTGTCCTTGACAAGTCGTACTATAAACCGCAAACAAAGTAAACACCCTTCCTTTTCTTAAGAAAAATGTAATTTGGACATCATATCCAAATGAATAAATCATTCCTGAAAGGCAGAAGCAATATTACTGTTGAATTAGTGCTGGATGTTCTTTTCTTAAATTGTATACAATCAAAGCAAGGTGCCAAATTGCCAACTAACTGTCTGGAGGTCGATTTTTAAATTCACGGATGAGCTAATGCATTCGTGGCAGTGATCATAAAGGGAGGAGTTCACCTTGCATTAGCCTTGACTCATAACTATAAATCTACGATGTTACCAGAAATAGATGTCCTATTTCTTGTCATTGATCTGCAAGCCATAATTTAAACATTTACATGTCCTAATGTTGAGCCTTCCAATTGCCTTGAAACATCTCTCTCCAGGGAATGCTCATCACAAGGACAGGGAGAGTAAAAACAAGAGCATCTTCAGTAAAACCTGGCAACCTTTGGCATCTCGAAGTTTATTAAAAGTCTCATAAGTCAATGAGAATCAAAACTGAACAATAAAAGGATACTGATAAGGGTCAAATGAGGACATAACAGAAGTAAAACGAGCGTGTGCCAGATTATAGTGACGGCAGGCAAAAAAAAATTAGAAGTGACAGAATTCTACGCAATGATTAAGCATAAAAGCTGAAGAAATTGCTACAAAATTAACTCCTATATAGTCTTATCTTTCAGTAGAGCTGACGTTGCTACTATAGAACCATTCATTAATCGAAAGATCGGAGAAATGCTGTTACACTTGAAGTAATTCTATCTGCTTTCCTAAAATTGGTATTTTAACAACAATACGTATGGGAAAAGAGTGAGTCACCAGTTATGAGAAGATAATATTCATTCAGGTGATGTAAAGGACGTGGCAGATTTAAAGGAAGTGGTTTTGAGGCTGTAGTGTGAACAGACATCATTTTTGTAGGAGGGTGCATAGGCTGATTCCCAGACATGTTTGCAATATTTCGTAAGTGCACGTAAAAACTTTTTCCCTGTTTCTTGTGAAGTGCTCCCTTTCTTAAAATGTAGAAATTGCTGTTAGGTGTTTAATGCAACCAGTGCAGTATGTCTAAACATCAGAGGAAAATGACCAAATTCCAGTGTGGGTCTTGAGGTGTTTTGAATTCTATCATTCTTAATTTAACGAGTTCAGACATCAGTTCAGAAAGCTGATGGAACAAGAAGCATGAAAAATCATGCAAGCAGTTTATTACAGTGTTTTAGTGAGCTTTAAATCTCATCGGGTTTGTATCAATCTGAATAGTTACTGCTCTTTTTAAATTCTTTTCTTTAATATAATCTTCAGTAGACGTGTGCTGAGTTCTGCTGAGGCCTTTAACTGAGGCCAATAAAGGGATAATGACAGAATTTTTGGAAAAGTCATGAAATTTCGTAAGATTTTTTGGTCTTTCACCATGAGGCCAGTTATGAACTTCAGTGCTGAAGATCTAATGCCTACCTGACTTATTTGTTGGGGTTTTTTTTAGTTTGCTTTTTGTAGTTGTGGCAAATCAGTAGATCAAAACTCTGCCTTCTTTTTCAGGTATATTGAGAATCTAGCACTTTGACCTGTAAGTCTTTAATAGTCGGCAATTTTAAATCAAATTACTTGTTCATAGTTTATGGTTTTGCTACTTCTTTCATACAGTTCTTTGCGCACAAAGAAATGAAGACGTGTCTACGTATGCAATGGTGTATCAATTGTCAACATGGCCCCACGTAAATCTGTTGTATTTAAATTATCTGCTAAACTGAGTAAAAATTGCACTATTTTTACATTGGAACCACGAATATTTCAGTCAATAATAAAACTCTTACCTCCTAAACAAGTATGTGCCCTTAGTAGTGGTCTTGGGGAGCCCTGCAGACTGGGGGACCTGTAGGATCTTGCTCCCATCCTTCCTCATCCTCACACTTGAGTTACATCTAATGAAAACTCAAGCTCAAGAAACTCAGGGAGCTTTGAGCACCCAGATCTTATCCATATGTCCTGGGGCCAGGATATCCAATCCAGGACTGGGAAGTACTCCCAAGCCCCAGAGCTCAGGTGGAGTCAGCAGATGTGTTTCTCAGTATTCAGTTCAATTTGGGAAAGGCAAAACTCGTGCTGACATAGATTCAAACATCACTTCTGGCCGTGTTTGTAAGTAGTACATGACATTTTGATGTAGTTCAGCAACACCTGTGTTCCTATTTCCTAGCAGAAGTTTATGATCTCAGCATGACTTTGAGAGAAACAGAGGGGTTTCAATCCTTTCAGACTGATCAATTATTTAATGGAAAAAGGGAAATTTTCTAAGCAAGGCTGTTAGCTGTAAGGAAAAAAACCTTCTTTTGTTGTTACGTGATGACATCTTTGTTAATACTTTTGAGGTTTCATATATCCTATAGATTTGAATATCATGTCTTTCTGCAGGAAAAACCTGATCCTGTTTTATAAAAACTTGTGTAGACTTTTCTACTGATTTGTAAAGGATTACTTCAGATTTCCTAAGAGAGTGAGACTGCTGAAATCATTCCGCAGTAGACAACTGAGAACTAAGCTGCCCTGACAGACTTGCTGTGAGTTTGTGGATGTTTAGAACTTCTTTAAAACCAAAATTTGGAATTCTATCTCTCTTCTGATCTCCCTTTTCTGGCACTGTAACTATTAAAGCTCTTCTTCGAGGGCTGAAGCACTTCTCCTATGAAGACAGTCTGAGAGAGTCGGGGCTGTTCAGCCTGGAGAAGAGAAGGCTCCGAGAAGACCTTCTAGTACAAGAAGGAGGCCTATAGGAAGGCTGGGGAGGGACTTTTTACAAGGGCGTGTAGTAATAGGATGAGGGGCAATGGTTTTAAACTACAGGAGGATAGAGTTATATTGGACATTAGGAAGAAGTTCTTTACTCTGAGGGTGGTGAGACCCTGGAACAGGTTGCCCAGGAAGATGGTGGAGGCCCCATCAATGGAGACATTCAAGATCAGGCTCGATGAGGCTCTGAGCGACCTGCTGTAGCTGAGGATGTCCCTGCTCCCTGCAGGGGCGTTGGACTAGATGACCTTTAGAGATCCCTTCCAACATAGGGCATTCTGGGATTCTATGATTCTTATTCTACTTTTCCCTGTAACTCACCAGATAACTGTATCAATTTTTTAAAACTGTAACTTTAGTGTTTTATCTAATAATTCATCATACAGGAAAACACTCTGCTTCTATCAGTTTTGATTTTACCACCTCTTATTTTATTGACAGTCCTTGTTTTTGTTATGAGACCAAGAGTAGAAAACCTTCATATCCGTCTTCCTTATATTACCATTATTTTGAATATATTTGTAATATCTTCTTTTGATTAGCTTCAGAATTAGGTGAGGTCACTCAATGCCTTCTCCCACCAGGTGCTGGAAGTCTCCAGGCTGTTCCGTGACAGCCTGGGACAACCTTGTGCAGTGCTAAAGCAACCTCACAGGAAGAAGTTTTTTCTCCTACGTCACAGAATTATAGAATCATAGAATGGCTTGAGCTGGAAGGGATCATCGATATCATCTCATTCCACCCCCACTGCCATGGGCAGGGACACCTCCCACTGGAGCAGGCTGCTGAGAGCCTCATCCAGCCTGGGCTTCAACACTTCCAGGGATGAGACGTCAACAGTTTCTCTGGGCAACTCCTTCCAGGGTCTCTCTAAGTGAAGTTTCCCTTGTAGCATCTTGAGACCACCACTTCTTGTCCTTACACCTTTGGAAAGTGACAATCTCTCTTTTCCTACAAGCCCCCTCTATAAAGTAAAAGAAATCAACTGGATTCCTCTTTTTGCCTTCTCTTTTCCAGGCTGAGCAAGCCGAAGCCCCTCAGTGTGCCCCTGCTCATCAGAAGCTTCCCAGCCATCACAGCGATCCTTCATACACTGTCATCTGCTTATTGATGTCCTTCCTGCAATGGGAAAGCCAAAACCTGTACTCGGTATTCCCTCCACACCCCATCACAAATGCCAAGTAGAAGGGAATAAACACTTGCTGGCTATGTTCTTACCAATCAAGCCCAACCCGTGGCAGTCTTCATCACCATTATGCTGACTCATCTTCAGTCTGTTGCAGGACAGGTCCTGCTGGGTCTTTTGAGGCAAAGCTGTTCTTTAGTCCCTCACTCTCTTCCTGCACTGTTGCATGGAGTTCTCTCATTCCAGGTGCAGGATTCTGTTATTTAATTTTTTTAATTTTAAGGTTTCTTTCAGCCCGTTCTTCCACGCTGTTGAAGTTCTTTACTGCATTCATTTTTGGTCCCTGCTATACAAAAAAAAAAGATGTGGATAGTCTGGAAAGGTTCCAGAGAAAGGTCACGAGGATAATCAGAGGGCTGGAAGACCTACCATATGAAGAAAGGCTGAGAAAACCGGGTTTGTTCAGCCTTGAGAAGAGAAGGCCTATGGGAGATCTTACTACAATGCAACAGTACATAAAAGGTGGCTACCAAGAAGATGGAGACTCGTTTTTCACAAGGAGTCACTTAGAAAAGACAAGGGGTAATGGGTACAAGTTACTCCTAGGGATATTCTGATTGGACTCCGGGAAGAAAAATTTTTGCCATGAGAACAATTAGACATTGGAATAATCTCCCAAGGGAAGTGGTGGATTTTGCTACATTGAACAATTTTAAGACTCAGCTTGACAGGGTGTTAGGAAATCCCATTTAAACTATATTTTTTTTTTTACCTTGAAAGGTTGGACTAGATGATCCATGAGGTCTGTTCCAACCTGGTATTCTATTGTTCTAGGATTCTCTGATTCTTGTGAATGGTAACTACCCAGCAGCTACCCATCAAATTCTCCCTCCAGTGTGGTGTCATCTGCCAACTCAGTGAGTGTCCAGCCTTTCCCAGGGCCCAGATTGTTTACAGAGATCATCAACACTCAGTCTCAGTACCAACTGCTGCTAACTGGCATATAACAGCTTTCAGCTCCTACAAAAATATCTTCCAATTTTTATTTCAGAAGTCCTAATATTCAGACTATTCCTTCTTTGTAAACTAACAGTGTGTACAGAAGCATCTTGACTGCCTATTCGGGCACTTTTGAGACTGTTATGGCACCGATACACCCAGGTCCGGCCTACCTTTGGGTGCCTTCAGCAGCATGTTGTTCTCCCAGGTTCACTTGGGAGAAAATCCTGTGGTTTAGGAGAATTCACTGTTGAAAATTTCAGTATGTCTTGTCTTTTGTTTTGCTCAATGTTCGTTAATGTCACCCTAAACTTTTAAATTTCTCTTTTCTTTGAATGTTTAAGCTTCCATTCAGTTACATTTTTTTTTTCTGTATTCAAAACACAGCTCCGTGCGCAAGGAATGCAAGAATATGGTAAGGATAAAGAATAAACCTTTCAATAGCTTGTGATATATATTTTTGGCTCAATGCTGGCAAGGTCTGCAACAAAGTTCAAGGATCTTTCAGCTGTTCTAGATGAGTACTCATAGTTCTGCTATAACCGTGCAGCAGCTCTTATTGCAAAGCTCTATTTCACAAACATAAACAATTTCCACTTTTACCCAGACATGGATTTAAATTTAAGGGATCTTTCTATAAATAACGCATAATTTGCTATGAAATTGATGCTCCACTTCAGAAACAGAAGGCTCCCTTCCTTAAAGGCTACCCAGTGTCTCAGATTTAATGCTCAGTACATTGCTTATTTAAACACAGAACACACCCTGCTTGCACACATTTAGCTGAGCTTCACCAACTCTGAGCTTCCTTTTGAAACCACAATGTCTCATGAATCCGCCGTGACCAATTAGGATGACAACCTCTAGCTTGGCTTTGCCATTCAATGAACAAATCGGATGTTTAAGTGTTCCCAGACCTCAATATGTTCTGAAACTAATCATGGCCAGCAGCATTTAGTATTCAAAAACCTGGAGTCCAACCCACCAAACTGAATTGCTTTTGGACAAATAATACAGAAATAAAGTTTCAATTTTTATCATTTCCAGGCATGGTAGGTTTCTAACTACAGCAACTATTACTCTCTGAGGTGATATAAGCACTACCTTACCTAAGACAATTCAATCTCGTTCTATAGCGGGAATACAAAAAAAAAAAATAAATAGAATTAGGGTCAGTTCTACAACTATACAATACTGAAGACAGCATTCCCAAGGCACTCACTTTTGTACAGTTGTCAGCAAGACACAGGTGGGTTTTCCTACAGGAACGCTGAGGAGGGTCTTTTTATACGTGCATGTGGTGATAGGACAATGGTTTGAAACTAGAGCAGGGGAGATTTAGATTGGACATTAGGAAGAAATTCTCCACTCTATGGGTGATGAGACACTGGAAGGGGTTTCCCAGAGATGCTGTTGACGTCTCATCCCTGGAAGTGTTGAAGCCCAGGCTGGATGAGGTTCTGAGCAACCTGCTCTGGTGGGAGGTGTCCCTGTCCACAGCAGAGGGTTGGAACGAGATGATCTTGAAGGTCCCTTCCAACTCAAGCCATTCTATGATTCTAGACCCCAGCATAAAAGAGGCCCAGAAGTCCAGGCAGTGCAAATTGTAATCAAGATGATCACTGCAGCTTTTTATCTCAGACAAAAATACTTGAGCCAGATCCATGTTTATATCAGCTTGACAAAGGCTGTTGTAAGTGAAAAATCTACAGCAAATGCTCTTCTCCTTCATTCACACGCTTCCTAAGGAGCTTTGAAAAGTTTTCAGGAGATCCACAAACTCCTGTCTGAAAAGGGAGGTGTTAATAGACCATTTTTGCTTGTGAAGTTTTCCTTCCAATCAAGTAGTTTATGTTACTGACAGTGACTGTGTAGCATGTGGATACACACAGTTCAGAGACAAAGAAACACCAATATTGCACCAACCCTTTTGTTCCAGCTGATGGGTGAAACTGGGAAGTGCTCTAGCAAAACTGAATGGCTTAAAACAGGAGCTCTTAGTCAGCTGCTGAAGGATTTGCAAGAAACTGTTCCAACAGGGCTACAACACAACACACGAGTGCTTGGTGCTCTGGTCTTTTGTCTCTGTTTTTCTTCCATGTCCTCTGGCAAAACTGGATGGAATTGCACTATTTCCAGGGCAGGTTTACCAGACAGACAGGGAAAAAGAGGTCAAAATTAATCACACCGGTGGTTTATCTCATCACTCCTGGCTGCCCACAGAGGGCTCTGCTTCATCTGAGGATCTTAATCGTACTTCTCCTGCCCTCTCAACACATCCATTTTAGGTGAGAGGGAAAAACTAATCTAAAATATTTTGCTTTTGCTACCTGGCAATAAATTCTCTCTGTTTTCACTGCTATACCATTGGTCTCCTTCATAGTTTATGATATGACTTGATTTACAGTATTCATAATTCACTAAATAGATCTGCAGCTCTGACCTATAAATACTGAGGTATGTGGCTTCTTCATCTATAAACGGGGTTGGTGATGAGAGTAAATTGGATAAAGTGTTGTGGGCTGCAGAAGATGTGAACCGAAGCTCTGTCAGTCCGCCTTCCTAATCTAACCTTAATATTTATCACTCAGCTGAAGAGAAGTCCCCTCCCTTCACAATATCTGCGTTGCAAGGCTTTTAAATTGCTAACATTTCCCCTGAACAGTTTATATTGTCCCCTTATTTACTGAGAGGTGACAAGGAGGTATAAAGAATGTAAAAAGTTGACCAATGTCAACAAACACCATTCATTTGAATGGCGAGAAGAATGCCACACATAAAAAGGTACTTCCCATGACTTATTGCAAAATCTGTCCAGGAAAAGAGAAGCTCTTGTTATTAATCGAGATTTACTTATGTTGCAATGTATGTTCCCATCAACAGCATGAGGAACATCTTGATTTCCCAGAAAATGGCCAGTGTCAATAATTTTCAGAAATTACTTCATAAAAATACAGAAACATGGAATTGTCGAGGTTGAAAAAGACCTCCAAGATCATTAAGTCCAACTTCTACCCAACATCTCATACTACAGTGGTGATCATCCCTTGCTTCAAACTATTTAAGAAATGAATGAGAGAAAAGAATGAGAAACACTCTGGACCTACTGGATTATAATGCCTCTTAAAAACCTGTGGGGACAGGCATTATATGATCATGTGAAGGGCTGTGCAAGTTTTCCTGCTACTGGTCTAAGAAACGTCACTAATGAGTAATACAACTGTCTCGAACTTGTAATAAAATTTTTACAGCAACTGATACCATTATAGATTCTTTTTAGCTACATGTTATTTGTAGTTCTTCAGCCCCAGGGGAGTTGGACTTGATGATCTCCAGAGGTCCTTTTCAACCCCTAACATTCTGTGATTGATTCTGTGATTCTGTGATCTGCCAACGCCGATGCTTTAGAAAAAGTGGAGTTATAGAAATTGGGCACCATTTAGCAATCTTATACCAGCAACAACTGACCAGAAGAAATCATTATGCACAGTGAGGAGGCAGCTCAGAAACATCCCATCTAGATACATGTTCCACTTTCCTGAAGAACACTGGAACTTCAGAGGCTTGACTCAAATCTCCAGCATCCCTGGCAGACCTCTCTCTTCTCCTGCTCGACCATGTAACAAGGAGAGCAGGATCATTAGATGCTAAATGGAAGTTACTGCTCCATTGAAATTGAAACCTGCCGCAAAGAAATTCATCTTTCAGGTGGAAAATGCATCATTCAGGTTGGAAAGCACACTTGAGGACGGTTTTTCAACATAAAACTAACAGAGCCCATGAGTATCAAATAGCCTGCAGGGCATTTGTTGTAGCACAACCACAAGCCAGGTCAGAACTAAGAAGTCTGTGGACAAGAACATATCATCTAAGTAGTTTGAAAACTAACCTTCCTTGCCTCCTTTCCAATACTTCCATTCCTTTTTGGAGAATCCATTAAAACTTCAGAGGACGTGACAAAAGAGGAAGATGTCAAAAGAATCTTTGAATTGTCTTGGGCTGCTCTCCTGTCAAAATTGTTAGACAGGTGTGTGGAAAGCAATTCTTAGGGCTGGCTCTCCAAAGATTTTCAGCAGATTCAGTTTTTTCTGTTGAAAGACACTTCAGAATCTACATTATTCTCTGTTTTTTTAGGTGTCATATCAATCAATGGCTGTATTTCTGATTGCATGCTGAGCTAGATCTGCCCAGTGTTCCCAGGCTATGCTCAAGAGTGTCCACTTCTCATCCCTTTCTCTTCTTCCCAGCATTTTTACCAGAACTCTTGTGCTGACCGAGAACAACTTATTGCTTTTATAAAAGTATAAAGCATCAAGTGAAATAAGAGGAGGCTCTTAGAGTTCGAAAGGAGGGGGAGAAGTAAAATAATAACTAAGATGAAATACAACCAGGGAGAATGCTATCAATTATTGTTTACAGTATAGCTGTTAAATGGGAGCTGGTCAGCCATTCCGGCCAAGCCTAATAAAGTTTTCTTCTCTCTCTAGGCCAATGTGTGGAGTCAGAGGGTCACTAATCTACCAGATTTTCTGGTCTAGTGAAAAAGACCAGTGTGTTGGCAGCAGCAGTCAGAGGCGTCACTGACAAAGAGTACATTGATGTACAGCTCCAGGGGTTTCCTACCTCTTCCCAGCTGGGGTTAAGGAACTTGGATTTGAAGAACTTCCTGAGTTGCAGAGAAATACAAAAGTGACACTGTTGAATACTCTTCCTCTGCCTTTGAATAAATAATGTACTGTTTTGAAATAAGTTGCTTTGACTTCCCATGGTAAGAACTTAGACTTGTCAAACCCATGTGAGCCCACAGGGTTAAGGAAGACAAGGAGCAGGGACTTTGGCGGTGGAGAAGTTCCCCATCAAGGGGCAGAAATAACAATATCTTCCACAAAAGAGTGTTCCTGGAATTAAAGGGTCAGAGCCATAGTCCAGACTTTTCTTATCTCTTTGAAACGTCCCCATCTTAGATAACGTTGTCGAGTATGTCTGGCTACTATTGCTTGTCTAATATAACTTTATATCAGTAGCAAATTAAATCACATCCATAAATAAAGGAGAGATTGGCTTATCTCATTCAGATACATAAGGTTTGTCCAAAATGAGCATCGTAGAGTTTAAAATACGGGCTAAACATAGACTGGTTTAATGAAACTGAAAGAAGACGTTTGCACTGTCTTGAGAATTATTTACTTCAGTGGTACTGAAATAACTCATGCACAGGTTAAGTAAGGGAAGGGAAAATTAAATTGAAAGATTATACACACACACACTACTTAAACCACACTAAATCTGTGTGTATAGATAGAGATTTAATAATTTAGATTTCTGACACATTTGAACATTTAGCACCAGGAAAAGCCTCTGCTGCGCCTATTTGCTTCATTTCATTTTTACAGTTAGTTACTGTGCAGAGCTAACAGTGGGGTCTGTATCTGTAAAGACTCTGTTTTCCCTTCTGGCAGGAAAGCTGATTGAAACAGAATTTATCCCCATTTCGTACATGTGTGTTGTGACATTACCTCAGCACCTGGTGAAGAAAAGCGTTATTTAAAATTGTTGTTTGCTGTATTTACAGAGAGCCACGTCCTCTCAAGCCCCTGTTAATCCCCACACCCTGTTTATGTCTGCATAGGCAGTCAGCCTTTCACCGTACCCCAAAGGAATGCGTCTCCTTGGCTTTTAAATGGATGAAATCAACCAAAAAAATTGCCTTTGCAGCTTAAAAAACAAACAAACAAAAAAACCACAAAACCCGAGAGTGCAGCACAATGAGAACTTCATGCCTTGTGGAATATAATTACAACTGTCAGGAGCCTCCTGCCGTATTCATGGGATTTGAATGTTTATTATATAATATCACTACTTAAAAACCAAGGGACTGGCTGTGCCCGTGCAGCACTGAGTGGAAACATGTTGCACAGCATGTACACGTAAAAAAAAAATATATGTATTTGTAGCAATAAAAGCGAATTAAGAGAAAAGGAAGTGAGAAGGGGCAGAAGCCCGGCAAGTCACAAAAGCAGATGGTTTGGTGGGACAGCTCACATGAACCACAACTGCCCTTTCACATCTCCCTTTGAAAGCCTGGACACAGGTGAGCAAGGGATGAGAGCAGCCATGGATGTTCCTGAAGGAAGGACCTGAAGGGTTGTCAGGAGATACTGAGCTCTACATGACCTGGCAGTTTTAGGCCACCCACCTTCCCCAAGCAAGATATTTTGGTGCACCTGAGACCTGTCCCACGGGCTGCCAGAACAAGAATAGCATTTTATGAACAAGGACTGCTCACCTTGCGTAAGAATTAGAGCTGGCACAGGGGCAGGGTTACAGCTGGGACTCCTTGTTGGCTGCACCTACACTACAAAATTCGTTTGCTCTCGGAAATGTACTGCAGTTCCTGGCCAAGTGGTGTGGAGTGGCTCGGAGCAGAGTGCTTTGCAGTCTCCTCCAGAGGAGAACAGCTGGGTCCACATTGTAAAGCACATTGTAAAACACATAGCCCAGGGTCAGTCCCAGGCTGCATGGTGTATCAGTTTAGCCATCATAGAATCATAGAATGGTAGAGGTTGGAAGGGATCTCTGGAGATCATGGAGTCCAACCCCCCTGCCAGGGCAGGATCACCCAGGGCAGGACACATAGCAACAGATCCAGGTGGGGTTGGAAAATCTCCAGAGAAGGAGACTCCACCACCTCTCCGGGCAGCCTGGGCCAGGCTCTGTCACCCTCACAGCAAAGTGAGTTTTTCCTCCTGTGGAGGTGGAACTTCCTGGGTTCCAGTTTGTGCCCATTGCCCCTTGTCCTATCCCAGGACATCGCAGAAAAGAGACTGGTCCTTTCTACTTGACCCCCACCCTGCAGAGATTTGGAAACATGAATCAGATCCCCTCTCAGGCTTCTCTTCTCCAGACTAAACAGCCCCAGGGCTCTCAGCCTTTCCTCCCAAGAGAGATGTTCCAGTCCCTTCATCATCCTCGTAGCTTCTGTTGGATTCTTCCAGCATTTCCTTGTCCCTGTTGAACTGGGGATTGGACTAGATGATCATTTGAGGTCCCTTCCAACCCCTGACATTCAGTGATTCTGTGATTAAAGTAAGTTGGGCAGAGGGATCCAAGCCTGGCACTGACTCTTCCACACCATGCACTGGAAGTTGTCTCTGGGCTGGACTTCCCTCAGAAACAAACCCAGGGGTTTGTTTTCATTTGTTTTTATTAATGAGGACATCAGCTCATTTCAAAAGAGCGTGTTCCCATAAGCAAATTAACATTTCTGCAGCATGAGCAATTATGGGATCAGTTCACCGAGGGGTGAACAGGGAACTAAATTATTAGATAGGGTAGAGGTACCGACGACTCTGATCTGACTCCAATAATATATTTACTGCATCATTCAATTACATTTGGGAATATTAAAACATTCTCAGTTAATTGCTTCTCGCCCAGTAACATTGCTGAAGTGAGAGACTAAGGATTTTCACACACATATGTATTTTCCTTCACAGAAGGACAGTAAGAAAAGGCCACTGTAAAATCAGATGGTGGTTAGCAGTGCTCTCCCCATACAGCCCCTTGCTTTTCCAGATCAGGACACAACATAGACCACATCCAGCTTTCAGCAAAAAAGCCTCTGGTTTATTGCTTAATTGCAACCCTTTAATAAAGAATCAAGACAGAGCAGGTGCAAGAATTGAGACTGGGGAAGGAATCATAGAATTATGGAATCATAAAATCATAGGAAGGCTTAGGTTGGAAGGGACCTCAGTGATCATCTAATCCAACCTCCCTGCCATGGGCAGGGACACCTCTCAACCAGATCAGGCTGCTCAAGGCCTCATCCAATGCGGCCTTGAACACCTCCAGGGAAGGGACATCCACAGCTTCTCTGGGCAATCTATTCCAGAGTCTCGCCACTCTCATACTGAAGAACTTCTTCCTAAGATCCAGTTTAATCCTGTTCTCCTTCAGCTTAAAACCATTTCCCTTTGTCCTGTCACCGGACACTCATGTGAAAAGTCCCTCTCCAGCCTTCCCATAGGTTCCCTTCAGATATTGGAAGGCAGTGATAAGGTCTCCCCAGAGTCTTTTCTTTTCTGGGCTGAACAATCCCAGCTCCTTCAGTCTATCCTCGTAGCAGAGGTGTTCCAGCCCTTGTATGGAGAAAAAGGGCTCTCATGCAGTAACAATGACACTTTCTACCAGAGGAAAGTTCTTGATGCAGTGTCTCATGAATCAAGCCATGCAAACGCTCCTATGATATTTGTGATGTAAGAATATTTTCCGCCTTTAGTATGTTTTATACAAAAGTAATGTTTGCTACTATCTCTTTTTCTAACAGCTAAATACTTGTTACTATGAAACCAGGAAATGTTGGGCCGATTTATGAATCATATNTATTGAACTTCATGGGGTTGGCATGGGCCCACCTCTCCACCTGTCCAGGTCCCTCTGGATGGATCCCTTCCCTCCAGCATGTCAGCTGCACCACGTAGCTCGGTGTCATCACCAAACTTGCTGAGGGTGCACTGAATGCCACTGTCCATGTCTCCGATGAAGATGTTAAACAAGACTGGTTCCAGTACTGATCCTTGAGGAACTACACTTGTCACTGGCCCCCACTTGGACATGGACCCATTGACATGGAGTCCATCCATCCATCTCATGTTTTACCAGCTTGGAGACCAAGATGTCATGTGGGATGGTGTTGAAGGCTTTGCTCAGGTCCAGGTAAATGATGTCACTTGTTCTTCCCTTGTCTATTGATGTTATGACGTTTTCCTAGAAGGCCACCAGGTTTGTCAGGCACAATTTGCCCTCGGGGAAGCCCTGTTGATTGTACCCAATCACCTCTTCCTTATTCTTGTGCCTCAGCAGTGCCTCCAGGAGGATCTGCTCCAGGATCTTACTGGGCACAGAGGTGAGACTGACTGGCCTAGAGTTCCCTGGCTCATCCTTCTTTCCCTTTTTGAAAATGGGGGTTATGTTTCCCTTTTTTCCAGTCAGTGGGGACTTCACCAAACTGCCATGACTTTTGGAACATGATAGAGAGAGGTTTAGCAACCTCATCCACCAGTTCCAGCAGAAGAGAATTGCTCCTTTCTTCTCTGGAGTTGCATACCATGCTCAGCTTGATTCACCCTCCACATCTCTTAAATCACATACAAATCGTTGAATAATAACAGAATTCATTATATAAATAACTTAAAATTGAATGAGTTCATAAAGACAGAAAAAAGTTTCATAAGCTAGTTAATATAAAGATATAAAATAACTTCATAAAGAAAAAACTTCCTAATGGTCTACCTACAACCAGTAAAAAGTTGTTCTGTAATATGTAAGCTGAGAGATGTGCCAATCATTTGATGGTTTCCAGGCTGCTCTATCTGTGTTATACACTTTGCTCAAAAGGCTACACTGAAAGTGAGAGANCAAGACTGGTTCCAGTACTGATCCTTGAGGAACTACACTTGTCACTGGCCCCCACTTGGACATGGACCCATTGACATGGAGTCCATCCATCCATCTCATGTTTTACCAGCTTGGAGACCAAGATGTCATGTGGGATGGTGTTGAAGGCTTTGCTCAGGTCCAGGTAAATGATGTCACTTGTTCTTCCCTTGTCTATTGATGTTATGACGTTTTCCTAGAAGGCCACCAGGTTTGTCAGGCACAATTTGCCCTCGGGGAAGCCCTGTTGATTGTACCCAATCACCTCTTCCTTATTCTTGTGCCTCAGCAGTGCCTCCAGGAGGATCTGCTCCAGGATCTTACTGGGCACAGAGGTGAGACTGACTGGCCTAGAGTTCCCTGGCTCATCCTTCTTTCCCTTTTTGAAAATGGGGGTTATGTTTCCCTTTTTTCCAGTCAGTGGGGACTTCACCAAACTGCCATGACTTTTGGAACATGATAGAGAGAGGTTTAGCAACCTCATCCACCAGTTCCAGCAGAAGAGAATTGCTCCTTTCTTCTCTGGAGTTGCATACCATGCTCAGCTTGATTCACCCTCCACATCTCTTAAATCACATACAAATAGTTGAATAATAACAGAATTCATTATATAACTAACTTAAAATTGAATGAGTTCATAAAGACAGAAAAAAGTTTCATAAGCTAGTTAATATAAAGATATAAAATAACTTCATAAAGAAAAAACTTCCTAATGGTCTACCTACAACCAGTAAAAAGTTGTTCTGTAATATGTAAGCTGAGAGATGTGCCAATCATTTGATGGTTTCCTGGCTGCTCTATCTGTGTTATACACTTTGCTCAAAAGGCTACACTGAAAGTGAGAGAAGAAGAATATAAGAAAGAAGAGGGCATTTAAGAGCAACATAGAGCTGTACCTGTCCCCTAAAGGAGTCTGTGCACAACGATTGCTGTGCAGCAGCCTCCTAAGAAAGCTTCAAAGATCCCCCCACAAAGCTCTCCTGCTTGTCTGTGGCACAGACAACATCTTCAGCTGGGTAATTAGAGGGCAACATGCTGGCAAAGAGTCTGTGTAATCTATATAACAATAACATTAAGGAAAAAAAGTCAACATCCTGGGGACGGTGCCAGCGATCATGGCACTATAATTGCTATAATTAAAAGCAAGGCAAATATTGCGGGGAAAGTAGGTCACTCTTCAGGCTGGTGTAGCCCTGATGCAAATGGAAACGAGATAAAGAAGATTGTGTAATGTGATCTAAAGCAGACAAAAACTCTGTTGTTCTGAGCTTGCGAGAGACCCTCCATTAAATCCCTTCGGTTTCCACATGCCCTCCCAGCAGGCGACGTTTTCATAAACAGAGCGAAGCTGTTGCAGTCTAGTGCAAGGACTATTCAAGGAGTCCATCAAAAAAAAATTCCAGTGAGTGGAGTATAATTAAGACTTATTTTGTACAAGGATGGTTTTAAGGAGACTACTATACTGCTTATTTCAGAGCCGGTGAACTTAAGCGCTGGTGTATTTCTGACAAGTGGCTTCAACCACTGAATTTTAACACAGGTGGCTTTTCACTTCAGAGATATTGAGGCTCCATCCAGTGTTTAACATCCACCTGGGAACTGATTTCTGTAAT
This sequence comes from Baryphthengus martii, assembly GCA_013396935.1. Classification (NCBI taxonomy): domain Eukaryota; kingdom Metazoa; phylum Chordata; class Aves; order Coraciiformes; family Momotidae; genus Baryphthengus; species Baryphthengus martii. The sequence continues at coordinate 19,790 of VWZK01002473.1, read as the reverse complement.
AAAATAGAAGGACATTTCCTTGCATCTTCTCCAGCATCACCCCAGTGGTGGGTCGGGGATGAGCCTGTCTCCTCTGCCATTGATACCTCTCCTTCTCTGCTCACCTCCCTTCCACTAACTTCTCTCTTTGCCTAGGAGATGTGCAATTTTTACAAAAAAAACTCAGTAAAAGGAGAGGCTTATTCACATGAAGAGTGATTAGAGACTGCTGTGGCCCTACCGCTCAGCCCATGTAATTTCCATTTTCTTTTGCCCTCTCTGCCTTCCCCACTTGACTTCTCTCCCATGTAAATTTACTTTTCGTCTGATCCCTACAGGCAGGTAATTTTGTCCCATGTGCTAACGCAGAAGTGTACAAATGCCGGTGGATCAAGACATTCTTAACATGAAGCAAAAAAAAATAAAATAGAATAAAAATCATAAAGACTTTAAAAAATATTGATTTTAACTTTTCAGTAAAAAGATCTCAAAATTTCAAAAATCCTTATATTTCCTTGCCTTCCCATGCCAACAGAAAATTAACTCTACACTGAATTCAGAGTTACAAGAAGCTTGCAGTAAGAGTTGGGAATACTTAAGTCTAAACTGAATTCATTTGAAGGAATTAAATAAGTGGGAGCTCTTTGTCTCTTCATTGTAAAGATTCATTGATATGCTTGGACTCTTTTTGTCAGTATCCACCTTTATTGTTGATAGGTTGTAAGTTTATAACGTACCTAATAAAGTGATAGGAGTCACAAGCAGGTTTCAAAACGTGCAGATGCTTTGCCTTCATAAATAGAATAGTGAATTTTTTTCTCTGAAGAGAAATGGGCTTGGTTTAGCTCACAGTCTGTAATGAAACAATTTAAATAATCAATTCAAATCAAAGTACAGAGTTCCTTTCTTAAAATACTGGGTTGTTTAATCTTAACGACATCAGTCTTTGGAGATCTTCCTTTTTTTTTCCTGCTATTAAACTGAACTTATTAGTGTCTAAGGTAAAAGTCACAAGTGGCTTTTTATACTGAGGAATGTATTAAAGTTCGTAATTAAACACAGCAATCACGTAGCACAACGTGAGGGATTTGGGAAGTTTTCTGAAATTTAGAGATTTACAGGGGCAAACTGATCCTACTAAGCTTTTTCCTCAAGATCTCTCTGCTGTGATTTGGCTTAACACACTTGAGCTAGCAGGAACATGTAAAAGTACAGAAAGAATTGATAGATACAATTATTTCAACTACACTTGTGGAAATCATGTATTTTGCAATGCCCGACAGTAAAAGGCAACCATAGGTAGAACTTCAACGTGATAGTTGAGTGTACCTTGGCTGAATGTCTACCCAACCACTCTCTCACTCTTCCTCTTCAACAGGACAGAGTCGAGATAAAGGACACATCCACCTGCTGCAATGTGGGGTCCTCCACAGGCTGCAGAATGGATATCTGCTCCAGCGTGGTCCTCCATGGGCTGCTTGGGAATCTGTGCTGGTGCCTGAAGGACCTCCGCCTCTACTACTTCTCTCACCTTGCTGTCTGCAGGGCTATTTTATTCCTATCTTGTACTCTTATTTCCTCTGGCAGTCATATGCCACCTCCCTATCTTCTGTTTGGAAGAAGTCTAAAATACATCATCTTCTGCTGTTTTTCATAATCATTCCAGACTCTGGTGAGTATTTAGGATAAATTGCTTCCACAGTGGGAATAGTTCTCCTTATAAATCATCTTTCCTACTTAATCTCATAAATCTTGGGGTAAAATGGACACTGATAGAACGATAGTCTCTGCAAGAAGGAAAATCCAGAAGTGTTACTACTCCAGACCTGAAAGTTGAGTTATTTTCCCTACTTACGGTTGTACTGACTGACTAAAGCAAGGAAAAAAAAATGAAGACCAATATTTCAAAATGGGACCGTGGAAGAGGACAGTTACAGGACACCAAACGTGACATCTTTCATTGTTCTGCTGGCAGAATCTTACAGGTCCCACGCAGAGCCTGAGAACCTGTGCTGGAACTAGAAAGAACCTCCAAAAGACCGAGAATGTATCTACATCCCTTGGCAAATTATCTTATGTTAATTTTACCCCACCTTTCTAACCACATCCATTTTAATTCCATGAGCTGCAACAAGTCTTTGTTTCTTGATATGTCTTTTCCTTTAGTGTATTATGTTCAAGCACAGATATTTACAGCAGGTTGTTAAGTTGCCTCATAGTGTCCTTTTTAATGTTTAGCCACACTTGATTTTTCCTTATTTGGATTCAATCTTGTAACTGATCTCTACATGTTCTACTATTTTTCAGTGCCTTTATTAACTTAGAGACACATAGAATGGCAAGACAAAATTATTTGATTTAGGGACTTTCAATTGATCATTATGATAATAAATTCAGCACTAAAATTTCTGAGGACCAGTCATAGAATCATAGAAAAAGCTTGGAAATGACCTTCAAGATCAAGTCCAACCATCTACTAAATAGCCATTAAACAATGTCCTGAAGCGCCACATCTACACATTTTTTGAACTCCTCTAGGGATGGTGGCTCCACCCCCTCCTTGGGCAGCCTGTTCCAAGGCCTCACCACTCTCTCAGTAAAGAACTTTTTCCTAATATCCAACCTAAACCTCCCCTGGCACGACTTAAGCCCATTTCCTCTCGCCCTATCACAGAGTTTTTAGCCCAAGGATAAGGAGAGTCAGAGGAACAGTCTAAGTATAATTAAAGGACTGTGCAAGTAGGAGAAGAATATTTTGTATATGCATGTAATGCATATGATAAGAAGGAATAGACCTTAGTAGCAGTAAGAAAACCATAATTTAGACTTTCTAAAAAGCTATCTAATGGTAATGAGAGCAATGGAGCAGAAAATGCAGCCTAAAGAAACAGTGGCATTTCCATTTTTACAGCAGAGACAAATACTCAGCAGCTACAATGTACATACATTTGGTCTTGCCTTGGGATGGGGATGGATTAGATCATCCTACAAGGTCCTCCATGGATGTGAAAATCTTCAGTTCTATCGCTGAGGATTGCTCTTGTGAATCAAGATCATTTCTTGTAGTCCACAGCTCAGCATACTTCTTCTATAACGCCCCTCAACAAGCTTCCGTTTATACAGTTCTGCTCCTTACTGTTTGTTCCTGTCCAGCAGTTCGAGGGAGGTTCTCCTTCCCCTCTACTCTGATGCCCTAGCAAAACCACCTCTGGAGTGTTGGGTCCAGTTCTGGGCTCCCCAGTTCAAGAGGGACAGGGAAATACCAGAGAGAGTCCAAAGGAGGGTGCGAGGAGGAGGAAGGGAACAGCTCTCTTGGGAGGAAAGGCTGAGAGCCCTGGGGCTGTTGAGTCTGGAGAAGAGAGGCATGAGAGGGGATCTTATGCATGTTTCCAAATCTCTGCAGGGTGGGAGTCAAGTAGAAGGGGCCAGGCTCTGGAATAGGATGAGGAATAACTGGTACAAGCTGGAACACAGGAGGTTCCACCTCAACAGGAGGAGAAACTTCTCTCCTGTGAGGGTGACAGAGCCTGGCTCAGGCTGCCCAGAGAGGTGATGGAGTCTCCTTCTCGGGAAGCTTTCCAAACCCACCTGGATCTGTTCCTGTGTGTCCTGCCATGAGTGATCCTGCTCCGGCACGGGAGTTGGACTCAATCTCCAGAGGTCCCTTCCAACCCCTACCATTCTGTGATTCTGTGATTCCATGATTCTATGAAACTCTGACTTTCTGAAGCCCATTTGTGTGCAAGTGAACTGTTTCTCTTTCAATTGCACCTAATGTGAAATTAGAGTTAGATTACCCTTCTTAAGACCAAGGAAAATCAAGGTTAACATATCCATGATGGGAAGAATACCCAACATAAGAATTACACTGCTTCTTAACTGAAAAAAAATGACGCCCTAGATCAAACAGGCCTGGGAACTTCTGTATTTTTGAAGACACAATCCCCACATTTCCCATTTTCTGACAACTCCATTTACAGTAGTAGCTGCAGCTATCACAATATTTTCAGTGCCTGCTGTCATGTGTGACAAACCACTTAATAGTACATAGAAGTTGTTATGGTTGTCAATGGCTGAGACATAACCACGGTTGTCTTGTGGCCTCTTTTAGCTGATTATCTTGGCGCAAGAAGCAATAGCAAAGGCAAAAATCCTTCTCAACGAGAAGCCTTCTGCTGTTCTAGCAGAAGATGCTGCTCTTCACCACCAGACTTCAGAACACTACTTAGTGAAAGTAGATTTAAGTAGATTTCTCTCTATCAATGTTTAACTAGGTAGACCCACCTTTAGAGTCTGATCTTCGAGATTTTGCTCAAAGGAAGCAAAGACTCCCGGGAAAGTCTTCAGTGAACAAAGAAGAACCTTTAATTCTAGCAGCTGAATGTCTGCGTTTGCCTCACTTCAAGTAGGATTTACTGTGGAAAAAGAATTCACAGTATATAGAGCTCTGGAGAGCTATAATTCAAAACAAGAAAAAAAAAAAGTACAAGCAAAAACCTGCTTCACATGAATACAGCAAGACAAGCAGCACCTTCAGTGGTTTTTCTGCATAAAAAGAAACCTTTCAACGATTTCTTGTCTGGTTAAAAATCGTTTTCAGCACATACTGGCAGCAATGTTTCTTTCCCGTGCTCTACCACTAAGGGCCATACCCCAAAATCGAAGCATTCAGAAAAGTGATAAATTCTTTCCCTGACCTCTGCTTTGCAAATCTGAAGCAACGAAATTAAAATGTATTGGAAGATACATGTCTTCTGAAGATGAAACATCAGTATTGCTTCCCCTTTCCTTTCCCTTCTTTCAACACACAAGTCAGACCTACTCTCATTTAGCATCTTTTAATTTAAGTTGGAGGGCTTTTTTTTTTTTTTTTTCCAAAGTCTATGACAAAATAAATGTGCTGTCTTCTACAATTACCAGAGAGCACTGGTCAGTTGCCCAAGTAACTAATCAACATGAAACTTTCACCAAGACGTACTGCAAAGGATATCAAGTGTTATGTGCCAGATTCCATCGTTACTTTTAAGGTGATAAGATGAAATCTCAGCCACAAATCAGTTTCTCGCTGTTAAGCTTTATCTCATTTGAGAAGATGAGAACTAACATCAAATTCCACCAGCAAGGAAATGTTTTGCAAATGCTAATGTCCTCATAGAAGCGAGTACTGTACGGTTCTCTTCATTTATTGCTATCCCGTCCTTCAGATAAGAAAATAAGTCTTCTAGTTTAATTGCACAGCAACGTAACCAGGAATAGACCCAGATAGTGGGTCTATTTTCTATTTTCTATTTTTTTCTATTTTTCTATTTTCTAATTCTGCACCAGAATTTCTCAGCTAGCCTGAAAATTTCAAACAAGGACATAGTACTGTGAGTGGTTCCCTGCTTGCTAACTTGATGCTGGAGCACTTTTGACTGAAGAAAATTCATGTGCTTAGTAACATCCCATTTATCTCCTTTGCTCTATTTTACGTGTTTCCTTAGCAGTCCAGGCTACTAAGGATCTTTTTATCACCCTCCATAGGAGCATTCAGTTCCCAGATTTACTTTCAGTTTACAGAAAAAAAATGGAATCGTTTTTTTTGTGGTTTGTTTGGTTTTTGGTGTGGAGACCTGTCAACTTGGAACCACAGGAATTTTTTGTCACCACCTCAAAACTGGAACAATAGGTGCAACACTTTCCAGGCACACACGGTAAGCAGCCTGTATGTGGCCTTTTCTAGACCAGTTTTGATTTTTGTGTCTTAATCAAGAAATAAGTTTTCTAGCATATTCTCCTCCTTGAGTTCTTTTGTACGATGGGCCTTATGAGAAGGAGAATTCATTAATGGCACTGGCTGCATCCCATAAGGCTCCCTGACAACCTACAAGCGCACAATCCAAAGATGCACAGTTATTCAGTCCCTGGAAAGAATGCCAGGTGCTTTCTTTAGCTTTGGGGGGTCTTCTGAGTTCTCCAGCTGCTGCAAAGTGATTGCTGCATCTGAGAGGCTCACTGAGGACTTAGATGTATGGGTAGTCTAATTAGTTGTTGGCTCTTTGGGTTTATGACAAGCTTTGAATTGTTGTGGCATATAACTCATTGCTCTTTTCTCCCCCAAAAAAGAAGTTGTTAGAATTTTTCAGCAGGCAATAGTCTACAGCAGAGCACGCCAGAACATCTGTGCTGATAGTCAGGCGAAAAAGGAAAACAAAAAAAATATTCAAAGAAAACTACCTGAACACTTCATTTCCCTCTGCAGTTCTCCTTGTGGCACTCTGCAGTCAGATCCTGCTCCTCCTCCAAGCCACCGGTCTACTCCCTGATGAGAAATCATGTTTTGTTTGAGTAGCAGACTTTTTTTCCTCAAGGTGTGCCAAAGTCACTGACTTACACTTCAGTAGCTGGTGACAGCAGCGTGCCCACTGGCTCCCGAGGATTGCAGCTGTTTGTACTCTTCGCTGCTCAGACTCGGATGTGCCTGCGGGACCTCGAGGTAAAATGTTCATTGGAATATCCGAGGCTGTGTTGTACAATATGTTGTCTAATTTCAACTCTGCGGTCCGCTGACTTCCCTAAGAGGCTTCCTTAATGTAGTCTTGCTGCTCGATATACTCCGGTGGCTGTGACGCGCTGAGCTTGCTGCGAAGGTCGCAAAGCAAAACCACTTGAAAACAAATGGGGAGAGGAAGGGGCAAGTAAATATAGACCATGCTGGTGGCACAACAGCGGGTGTCAGGCAGCTTCTTCTCTTTCTGTGGCGTCAGCAGCCCCTCACTAACCAGCTGCCTGGTCCATCCAGCTGTGAAGCAGGTGGTGGCCAGTGCCTGTCAACACTATTCTATGATGTTATGTCAGCATCATAGAATCATAGAATCATAGAAAGGCTTGAGTTGGAAGAGAACTTCAAGATCATCTTGTTCTAAGCCCCCTGCTGTGGGCAGGGACGCCTCCCACTAGAGCAGGTTGCTCAGAGCACCCAACACCTTCTGTGCACCAGCTGAAAGATGCAGCTGGTCCCATTGTGACTTGTAAGGAAATGAGGTGTTGGGTTTTTTTCTTTTTGAGGAGACCAGCAATGCTGTAATGACATCACCTCAAGTGTTTTCATCTGATGGACATAAAAGAGAAAGAAAGAAAAAAAAATGTATCTTTTCCGTGATGCCAGTGCTGGTTACAGCCATGTTTTGAATCAATGTATGACTGCAGGATATTGCCTCCATAATATATTGCACCAATACATCAACAAAGCAGTGTAATTCTGATACTGCACTGTGCCATAAATCATCCTCCCATCACCAGCTGTAGAATTTATTGATCGGCAGGATGGATACCTGGGAGGAGAAACAAATAACACTCAGGATGTTTTTGCTTAGTGTTTAAGTAATATGTGGGAAACAAACTTCCAATTTCCTTTTAGAGGAGCACGTGCAGTGTGTCTGGGAAAGAGGAGCAGTCTGACACCTTTGTTCCCCCAGCTGCCATGTGCTGTTGTCTCTGCAGAGGAGCATTTCCCATCCCTATGGCAACAGGGGGAGGAACACTACTTGGCTTTCCATGGAGGACCCTCTTGATAACGCTGCCCAGAGGTTTTGACTTCCCACAACTCAGGTGGCAGTGTTAAGGTTCCCCTTGGGACCAGAGCTACCCTGGGACAGCTGAACCAGCTCCCCCCAGCAGAATTTTCCTTCCCAACATCCCAGTTTTTCTCTTGAAAACGAATAAAAGTATTTAAAAGCATTTTGGCGGCACATTTGAAGGAAAGCCCATCCCTTCTCCCAAGGCAGCAGCAACAGATGGAGAGGGTAGGGCACGAGGAGTCTGGTTCCCAGCAGGTGCGTGGGTGAAATATATGGTGGCACAGCTGGGCTGACTGCGAGGAAGCTCCTTGTGGTGTCACCCAGCTGAATCGGCGCTGGAGGCATGGATTTCAAAGCTCCTCTACATCTTTTCTCCTCTCTTTTCTCCCCTCACTTCCAGACACAAAATCTCTTTCCATTACTTTCCTTCCACCTTCCGGAAGTCCCACCACAGGACATAAAGTAGTTATTACTTTTCCTGTGAAGCAATGAGGATAGCTGCCTGAAGCCTTTTCTAGCAGTCCACCTAACAACATTTTCTCCCTGGATATTTCACCCTTTTTGTCTGATCCAAGGCCTGGAGGAGGATAATGTTTTCTATCGGGCCTGAAGGAAATAGCACAAAACTGTATCTTGGATGGTACTCTCTAACTGTGGCTCAGAATAAATTAAATTAAACAAACATGATCACCGAAATCCTGACTGGCAGGAGATAATGGATCCAATGGTCGGTCTCTGACCATTTTATCACTCACACATGTGAATGATAAAATCTCTTCTGTGGGAGAAAAAACAGAGACCCTTTGTGGTGCAGGAAGAAACGAGGTGACGCACATTTCAATACTATAACGTCCTCGAGATGTTCTTAAATATGCGATCAAATCTTTAACAACGAAAACTCCAAGGAAGAACCAGGTAATCAGCACATTATTCAGAGGTTTTCTTAACTTCTCCTCTGTCCACAGATAATTCTGACACAGAGCACTCCCTCTCTGCACTGCCATTGTCTACACAACTGTTCACAGTTGTGCTCTTTCTTTCAAGAAGAGATGATATATGTCAATCAGGTCAATGACTCTCTCATGCTGATACCTGGGGCCAAACAGCTTGTGATAATTTTTTTTTAGAAACATGAGTTTCTGTAATATGCTGTCAAAAACAGTGTGTCCAGCAGGAGCAGGGAAGTGATTGTGCCCCTGGACTCTGCACTGGGTAGGACACACCTGAAGTATTGTGTTCAGTTCTGGGCACTACAGGACAACAAAGACCTAGAGCGGGTCCAGAGAAGGGCAATGAAGCTAGTGAGGGATCTGGAGAAGAGCAGCTAAGGGAGTTCAAAAAATGTGCAGATGAGGTTCTTCAGGACATGGTTCAGTGGTCACAGTAATGTTGAGTTGAGAGTTGAACTTGATGATCTTAGATCTTTTCCAACCTCAATGATTCTATGATTCTAAGTGAAGTCAGTTGTGATTGCTTCAAACTCTACTTTCCTCTAGGTAAATTCAAGTCTTAAGACTATTCAGAAGACTGAAGAAGGTTGGAATAGAATAACCTTTCAGATTAGTAAATCAGCCATTAGGTGGATTAAGAAAATTAATAAGAGGGGGCTATTAGCATGAAAGACAGTTAAAGGAAATGCATAGAAATGTAGAATCAGAATGGCTTGAACTGGAAGGGATCTTGAAGATCACCTAGTTCCAACCCCCCTGCCATGGGATATTTATGCAAAGTATCTATTCTGAATTAGCTTCAGATTTAGGAAACTCTTCACTATAAATGAAAATAACACAATCAGAACAAATCTGAAGAATTCATGAATAAAACATGAATAAAAAATGTTGTCAGAAGTCAACAAAGGAGAAATTAAATTCCAAACAAATTTGTGGTTATTATGCCGTTGGTAACTAATAAACAACAAAATTAATTGATTTGTTAGATGAAATGTTTTAATTGAAATAACTGAAGTAGCATCTTACTACTTCTTTTCAAAATAATTTGTGCTTCTGTATTTATTTTCAAAAGTATCAGGCTTCTATGTGGTCTGACTTTCTTAATATTTAATGGCCATAATATTTTCATTGACCAAAATTTACTGGAGTAAGATAATAAGATACACAAATTTCCAAATATTTTAGTAAACTTGCTGTTATTTTTATTTTTGGCGCCAAAAATATTTGGTCCCATTATCTCCACTTGAAATTTAAGTCTAATATGAAATGGCACAAATTTAATATGTTTCATGGTCTGGTTTTATGTATTTTAATAGTTTCAATGATTAACTTGCTAAATGGCCATAATATACTTGCTATTGGAAAGTACCTTTTCTTGTGCTGGTAATTCCCTGATTTCTGTATCACAATACATGCTGCTTTGTCCTTACTCAACCATTTTCATTCCAGAGACACAAAATCCATCAGCAGGTGTAGGTGGACATCCCCTGATGGTCTCTTTAATCATCTATCTCCATTTCCTATTTGTGTGTCTTTGCAGACCACAAATGGAGATCAATAAATAAACGTATCTCATCTCTCATCCTCAAATCCCCAGTCTGGTCTGTGGTTCTAACCCAGTCTGTGAAGGAACAGGTGAGCTAAACCCGATCTTTGTTTGACAACATCCCTCAGGGGACAGCAAGAACTTTTAAAAAGACTCCTCTATTTGCTTAATCTTCACATATACTTCCAGAGATGTATATGTGAGGATGGATGCAGGATGGATGCAGGATGGATGCAGCATTGTCATATGCTGGTCACACCAAAGGTAATTTTAATTTACAAGTTATGACCATTTTCCAGTTCCCCTCTAGACGCTCATGTGCAACATCAACCGCACTTTTCCGTTCATCCCATTCATGCCTGATTAATTTCTTGAAGAACAGGGCCATGAATCTTTATGAACTCTGCAAACATAAAAGCAACTAATGTATATTCTTTTTATTCTTTTATATGCAGTTTGGTGAATGAAGTCGTAACTCTGCTCCCAACAGAGGAATCTTCACCAGCTCAGATGTTTGCTCCGTGTGCCAAGTCAGTATTATACACTTCTGCCCCTATCAAGGCCTCAAATTATGGAGAGGACCGAAGAAAGGTTGATGTCTGCTCTCTGTTCCAGGTCCATTTTTCCTTTTTGACAGTTTGATAGAGGAGAAGAGAACATTACAACTTTTCTAACTACTTCAGACTACCTAGTTTTCTTGTTGCCTTCAGAGTAAAGATCCTTGGGAAAGCAAAATTTCAGCTAAACTGCTGCTGCTGAGAGACTCAGAGGTTTCTGGCTTAGCTAAGTCCAGTTTCACTCATTTTTCAGGACTTATTTTAGTGGGATGGTGAGTTGTTGGGGTTTTTGGTTTTTTTTGGGGGAGAGGGAGTTGCTTGCTTGTTTGTTTGTTTGGGTTTGTTTTGTTTTTTTCGTTTGGTTTGGTTTTGGAGTTTTTTTTAGGGGAGATGGGTGGATGATCTTAGAGGTCTTTTCCAACTGTGACAATTCTGTGATTCCATTTCTCCTGTCTTGAGCTACACCTGTAGCTTCCCACTACCACATCAGATGGTAAATACACGACCTCAGTGTTTATCAGAGGGTGTGGAATCGAGTGCGAGAACAGGAGGAATGTGCAGGAGTTAATTCTGTTGCTTTCTGTATGTCCTCTGGGTTTTGTCTGATTTCATTCTATTTTGGAGTTCCATGGGTTAAAAATAAAACTAAGCCACCACCTGCTCTGCAAATCTGAAAGTGACTTTAGTGTAGTTAAGGCCAGTGCTAGCTTCCTTGGGAGACTTAACTTCTTCAATCTGTATTCTGTGGTTTGACCAGAATACATAAAAAAAGACCCTGTAAGTGTTTTTCTGACTGTAACCACCTCTACCTTTTCCTTTCACTAAAGCTGCAGATATCTGCATTTTCTTCCCTGCAACCCAATCTGACCAGGACTTACCTTTCACCTTTGCTATTCTACAGCTCAGAAAGGATTGTCACTGTTTGAGAGCTTAAAAATGGTAATTCTATAGCTGCCCCCAGCCACCATTATTTTCACTGGAACGTAGTTTTCCTTTTTGTGGCCTTCTAAGGTATGAGCTATTTCTCCGAATCTGTGTGTGTGCGCACATTGTTTCAGAGAAAAGAAAACACAACAAAACCAAACCTGCTCTGATCATAGAATCATAGAAAGGTAGGGGTTGGAAAGGACCTCTGGAGATCATCGAATCCAACCCCCCTGCCAGAGCAGGATCACCCAGGGCAGGACACACAGCAACAGATCCAGGTGGGGTTGGAAAGTCTCCCAAGAAGGAGACTCCACCACCTTTCTGGGCAGCCTGGGCCAGGATTCGTCACCCTCACAGCAAAGAAGTTTTTCCTCACACTGAAGCGGAACTTCCCGTTTAACTCAAAGGTGTTAGCTGATTTACTAACAACATGTCTCTGACCCTCCATTCCCACATGTTGGCCGCATGTTACCACCTGAGCTGCTGTGGTTTTTCTGGCCATTTTGCCCCAGCTGGACTTGGTGTATAGACCATAGATGGTAGGAAGTGGTGTGCTGACTGCTTCCCCATCACTGCATCAGGGAACTGCAGGAGCTGAGAAGATGGGACATGCCAGTTTCTCCAGTTCCTCCAACAGGGCAGTAAATTCTTGCAAAGAGCAAGGGCACAGACGAGGTGGGAGCTTCACCCATGAAACCCTGGAGCTGGTCTGCAGACATCATAGCCTTTTGAGAGCTGTTCAAATTCTGGCTTCTGAGAAGAAACTTCCTTCAAGATAGTGCTTGAGATGCACTGAGAATTCACTAGAGCTAACTTTCCTTTTATTTCAGTAACGTTTATCTATGACCTCCAGAGAATGAGGTAAGTAGAGCAATCGAAAAATTGAGCAACATTATGGGTAATGCTGCAAATTATAGTTTATAGCAACCTAAGATCTGATTAGCAAGTGCCTAATCTTTAGCACAGAAGAAATTCCAGTAAAAAACAATCTGTATGCTCAAGTATCCTGCTGAGTTTGAGTCTGATTGACTATTTTTTTTTCCCGTTGATCGATATGTATCCTGAAATTTGCTGATCACCCTCACTGCAGGACACCATCAGAGAACTTAATCCAAACCTCACAGAAGGTTCGTGTCCCTTTTTTAAACATCGATATGTATCAGGGCCACAACAGGGATTTTGTCTGAAAACAGTTTATCAGTTAATTCCCACATTTATATATCTGTGATAAAAGCTTTCAATAGAAATTCCTGTCAATATTCTGATGTCGTTTCTCCAGGTGTAAATGTGGAGCTGATCTTGTCCATTCCCACAAGCAGCTGTTGTACCAGTTATTTGCAATCACTCAGGGCAATTAATCTCATCTAACTCTGGTCACCTAGAAGCTATTCTGGACATTATATCTCATGAGTGAGACTCGCTAGTTAATAATGGGAAAGAGATTCTGTGAGATGTTTTGATGTCTCTCTCTACCTCAAATGACAATGGAAAGAGTCTAGATACCGCTTTAAACACTTCATATTTAAACAGCTTAAACAAAACAAGACTATGAAGACTGGAAACCACAGTCAGCCAGACTTAGCTCATTAATGAGCTGTATTTCTAAATCACAGGCATTCTGTCTTCCCCTTCTCTGAAATCGGTAGAAATTTTACTCTGTTTTCACTTGAGTTAATAGGAAGTTACTCTGATTAAAAGCAAAAAAAAAAAAAAGTGAATCCCTTGCCTTCCTTTGGTTCATTTGGTGTTAGAGCTATGCGTGAAAGACAGTATTCAAGTACAAAATTCAGCACCAGTTTTTATCCAGTGAGGTGTCTACAGCGTAGATATCTACACATGAGTAGGTGTTTAAACTCTTGTAACAGTCCACGGAGAACAGATTGAGAAAGCTTAAACAAAACAAGACTTACATTTGTATCATCTGAAAATCTGAGATATGTAATTGTCCAGTCTAGATAATGAGACAATTCTGTTGCCTGAATATTTTTGCCATATTAGATATATTCAGATACTGCTTCAAAAAAGGTTGGACCTCCCAAAAGTCCTAGATGTGTTTGATGCTCCAAAATATCTCCTACAGCAGCAAGTGACACATTCAGGTAAAGAAGTCCCACACCATTGACTTCAGCACCATTGGTGTCACTGTTTAGGGTCAGGGCCACCCGCTAGACCTATAACAGACGCTCTCTGTTAACTCCCCTCCCTCCCCAAACGGGAAGAGAAAGGGAATAAGGGAGAGAGACTTAGTGACTGCAAAAGGAAACCAGAACAGCTTGAATGAAAATGAAAATAATAATAATAAAATGGAATATATTCAAAACCAGTATCAAACCCAACCCCCCTTGATGGCAACTACGTCACTGTCACCACGGATGCTGTGGAGCAGGCACCTGGAAAGTCCCAGACTGGGCCAAGTGACAGATGGGAACTGAGTTCAAGAGCTGGATTCTGGAGCTGGATTGAGGAACACACAGATCAGGATCAAAATCAGAATGGACAGAGTCCGCTTTGGATGCCAGACAGTGAGGAAGAGAGGAAGAAGACGAGCAAGGACCCCAAGGAGTCGAGAGTAGCCAAGCCAAGCTGAGAGCCCTCAGTTTTATTCCAAATATGATGTCTATGGGTTGGAATGCCCTGTTGGTGAGTTTAGGGTCAATGTCCTGTCTGCTCCTCCCTGCAGGTGTGATCTTTTTCTTTTCTGCACCCCCAACGTGGGGCACAAGCTCCAGCAGTGGCCTCGGTCTGCACACCCCAACCCTTGGCAGTGACTCCAAACACAGAGCGTTATCCCTGCTGGAAGCAGAAACTGCCTGTGGAAACAGGCTGCTGACTTCAGACAGGGCAGGGAGTGAGAAAAGACAAAGCTGAAAAGTAAAATCCTCGAACAGAATTAGTTCTGTTCTTACTCAAACCAGGACAATTGGCTATGCTGGAAGCCTAGGCACATATTGACACCCATAAGCAGACACCTGAACTTTGAGGCATGTAAACTGGAACAGAAGTGCATCCCATTTTATATGCATAATAATACGCTGTATCATTAAAAGTTGAAGTCACTGCTGTCTTTAGCCTCCCCATGTTTGATTTCTGTGCTTGCTTCTTAAGTGATGCCACCCATAGCTCTCCAGGAGGATGTGAGTCAGGTCTCTGCTCCCAAGGACATGACCACTGGGAGGTTAATTTGTCAAGGAGGGGTTGGTAGAGCAAGTCAAGCAAAACCAACTCGATGATTTGTCAACTCAGAGGGCTGGCTGGGATAGTTTTATAGACTTCAAAGTTCAGGCCAGCACAGACCAGAGAGAAGATCATCAGAAAGCATTATACATACGATACCCCCAGGCAAGGATGTTGAAACAAGTAAAGGAACTCAGAGAAACTTCCCTCCCATAAACCTTTTTCAGACTATAGAATCTTTCAGATGTTAAAAATGCGGTTCCCTTCTTGTCACAGTGATAACATTAGCTTTAGGTTGGTTCCTGCTGCTGCATGACAGCTGGCGCAGAGATCAGTGGGAATGCACAGAACATAAGTTTGTCATATAAGTTGAAGCTAACGAATCACTCATCTCGGTATAAAATCTACCCTGGTCATCTCCAGCGTGATTTCTGGGCACTGGAATGTTAAAGCAGCTACAGCAGCATCTTGGCTAATTGCATCCATCAATGAAAATGGATTCCACACAAAAAGGCACCAATTAAAACTACGAAACTACAAGAAAGTCGTCAACTTTTAATGCATCATTTATCACAACAACCTGGTGTTCTTTTCTTCTACGATTTTTAGAAATCCCGTTGCCATAACAACCGGATGCAGCCTTTACACAGTGTGGGCCAAATCCTGCCCTTGGTGACACAGATGCAAATTCAGAATAACTTCGTTGAAATGCCTGGAATAACAGTGATGCAAAAGCAGCATAACAGAGGCAGAATGGGACCCACTATCTCCTTTGTGCCATCACTCTCTTCTCCTTCGCCTTGTCAGGTAGATAAGATGTTTTTCTCCGCTACTCTAAGTAAGCTCATAATGTAGTGGAATAATCAGACATAATGACAGGTTAAACCACAAAGGACTGTTGCATCCTAAATACCATATTAAATTAAATTTTAAATTCGTGTATTAACGGTTATTTACAATGCCCAAGGAAAAAAGCAAGCCTGAGATCGGAATGCATTCTCTCTATTCAGAGGCTACATCTCAACCATATAATGCAATTAATATCTTGCCTAATAAGAAGGCATAACGAAGCTTAAATTTAGACTTGTTTGTCTTAACTCAAGATAAACTCACAGAAAGTAATGGGAGGGTCCTGGGTCTCATTACCTTAAGTAGGCCTCCACGCAGGCAAATTCTATCTTTCTGCGTGGAACTTATTTCAAAGATATCATCATAAAATGTTCTCAGACTTGCCACTTTTCTGAAGGAAATCAGCAGGAATTTGCTGCCGCATCAAGGTCTATGTATGGATCACTACACACACACAAAAAAAGCAGAGTCCAGAAGGAAAGCGTGGATCTGTTCTGTCTGAATTATTCTGTAGAAGTGTTTTTCCAGACCGCCAACCAAGTAACATTTTAATTAATTGTAATAGAAATCAGAAACCCAGTTGAACAAGCACTTTGGAATTGGTAAAGCTAAATTTGGTAGAGCATTACTCTAATGAGAGTTTTAACCTCCATTCATTCCTGTTACAAAACTAAATGAAGCCACCAGGCAAATTCTGTAGGTAGGCTGAGCCTACCTACAGAATATGCAGCATTTAAAAGGCAAGGAATTCTTTCCACGCAGCCTGCACACGCAACCATCCTGCACAATTCTATATAGTGAGATACATTTTCCTTATTAAATTAAAAAAGTACAGAGCTGTCATCCTTGACAAGAGCACTTCACATTTTAAAAGGCTTTCTCTGCATGAAAGGACAGCCAAAGATCTACAAAACTCAGCAGCAAGGATGTGACATACTACATTCAGAGCAAGCTTAGAAGAAGGGCATTTTAGAAATGAAAATTTTACCCAACGAAAATGCAAAATTATAAAGATAAAAAATGCACCTGGTCGGGACATTAAGAGGTCATTCACTTTATCTATCTGCCCAAAGGCAAGATCATCTGTAACTATATCATTCCAGACAGCTCTTTATTCAGATTACATTTAACAGCCTTCAGCAAAAGAGGCCTCACAATTTCCAGTCGTTCAATTTCGATGGCTCGTTATCTTTATCAATAAATGGCTCTATGGTGCATTTGAGGCTGTGATTCCAGCATGTATAGGTATTACTGCGTTACCTTTACTGCAAGATCAGGCATTAAGAGCAGTGAAGCTGTATCTGGGGTGCATAAAGAAGAGCGTGGCCAGCAGGTGGAGGGAGATTCTCCTCCCACTCTACTCTGCCCTGGTGAGGCCACATCTGGAATATTGGGTCCAGATCTGGGCTCCTCAGTTCAAGAGGGACAGGGAACTGCTTGAAAGAGTCCAACGGAAGGTATGAGGAGGATGAAGGGACTGGAACATCCCTCTTATGAGGAGAGACTCAGAGCCCTGGAGCTGTTCAATCTGGAGAAGAGGAAACTGAGAGGGGATCTTCTGCATGTTTCCAAATCTCTGCAGAGTGGTTGTCAAGTAGAAGGGGCCAGTATCTTTTCAGTGGTGTCCTGGGATAGGATGAGGGGCAATGGGCACAAATTAGAACCCAGAAAGATCCACCTCAACAGGAGGAGAAAATTCTTTGCTGTGAGGGTGATGAAGCCCGGAACAGACTGCCCAGAGAGGTTCTTCAAAGTTCTTCAAAGCAAACTCTGTTTATCAAAACAGTAGTGGAAGACCAGCACAACATTTTTAGTCTAAGACAATGCCTAATTGATGGCACATTTCTGGCATTAATATGGGGATAAGGCTTCACTGGCAATAAAATATCTTCTTGGCATCTTACACCTGCGTGGTGTAAGGGTCCAAGCTCCTGCTTGTTGGGTAATCTTACCAGACTCAAAAAGGGTGTGCAAACAGTGAATGTAAATGGCAGTGAAAAGATGATGATTCAAGACAGTTGCTGCAGAACCATCTGTTGGTACTGTCTTCGTGACAGGCATAATAAAAACAAGGTCTGCACTTGACAGTGCTGATGAAAGTTTAAGAATAGAAACATTACCTGTGAAGAAAGAAGCCACAAAACCCATTGAAGGAATGGAGAAAACATCTTACAGAGGAAATGTAAAGACTAAATCCCTCTAAAAACCAAACATCAGGTAGAAATTCCTAGGTTAGAGGTTTTGACATCTGGATTTCCCTACATACTCATTGGGGGCAGGGAGAGGGGAATCACCTCTGCAGGGCAACGCAGACTTCACAGACCTTCAGCCATCACCTGAAGGTACCTCCTTCTTACCCCTTTAGAGAAGGGATAAGGAACCTCTCAAGACAGGCATCTCAGTTCCAGTAGGATGTTCTCAGGGAGCAGAGTCAAACCTGAATCACTGACCAAAAGCACTGATTTTATTACACTCTAAGTACTTTCGGAAGAAGAAAATAGGAAATGCCACAGAGTTCTCCAAATGGAGCAGAAAGACGTTGCATAGACCGTGGGGCGTGAGGGTGATTCACCACTTGAACAAACCACCAAAGGCTTTTTAGTCCAAAAGCCTCAGAGGCACCGATCCTTTAATGCTCACCGAGTAGAACATTTAGTGCAGCGGCACCATTCTTCGTTGGTCATTAGGCGCTGCCGTAATGAATGTGGTGAAGGGAATCTTTATTTTATAATGCTTTTAAAACCAAATCAGAAGCCAAATATGAGTCATTACATTTTGTACAGCAGCAGTGAGTAAAATGATGTGACCTATAGATTAGAGGAAATCATTAGTTTGGAAAAAAAAAAAGAAAAAAAAATAATCATAGAAAATATATCTGGAAGGGATTTCAAGAGATACTCTGCCTTCCCTTTCCCAAATCAGGATCTGCTGCTGCTGCTTTTGATGTTCCTGAGAAATGTTTATCTAACACCTACCCTTAAAGATTGCTACTAATAATTTCACAGTCTCTGGAGATGAACTATTTCCCAATTTAACTTGAAATTCCCCTGCAGACACTTAAAAAGGTTCCATCTAACCCTACAATCTACACATATTTCCTTCTTGTTATTCCTGTTCTTTTGAACCCAGCTCGCTGAATAAGTCAGTAATATACTAATTTATACTCTTCATACTCCTCCTGAAATCAGTTGCTTCCAACAGTGCAAAACTCAGCATATAATTAAACCTGTAAGATTCTATCCTAATACTGAAATAAAGATATAATTTCATACAGACCTGTTTCTTTATGCCCATCTTGACATCTCTTACATAATTCTGTTACAATTTATCCACCATGTTTTATAGTGTCAGATGATTTATTGCCTTCTATCTCTGAAATCTAAGCCTTCAGTAATTTTCTATTGCAACTGAATTTCTTTTCCATACTTATATTTTTCTTTTTCTTTGTTTATGATTTTGTGGGTTTTTTTAACACAAAATGACTTTCAGCTGAACTTCTTTACATGGCCATCTGCATAATTACTATGACTTTTATTGAACTAGCAGCTTGCAGGTTATTATCTGGATTCTGCTCCTCCTGGTATCATTGGGAGTTCTGCCATTGACTTCAATGGATGCAGGACTAGACCCTCTCAAAGAGCCTTATTATTGGATAGCTCCAAGCTCTGGTGAGAATCGATATCGGTATATTGACAACTTCTTTATTTTTTTTTTTAATTTGGAATATTTTAATTAGCTTAACCAACCACTTTGTTTTGTGTGATGATTTTGTATCTCTGAATGCAATTTTCTGTGATTAACCAGGAAATGTGTACTTCTTCAATTGACATATAACAGCAGCGGTAAGCAGCTTTTGATCAAAAAGACAAATTCCAACTTGCATGCAGCAAAAGTATATTTTCACAAGTCAGAAATCTCTGTCTGAAGAAGGAAACGTGGTAGTTGAGGGACTGGGCAGAAGGAAGCATGAGGAAGAAGGAATTCAGTCTGGGAACTGGGAATTCAAGAAGAATTAACTCAGTCTCTTTCTCTAGGTTACGGATTGACCTGTTGGAAAGCAGCTCTACAGAGAAGAACCTTGGAGTCCTGGTGGACAATAAGTTCTCCATGGGACAGTAATGAGCCCTTGTGGTCAAGAAGGCCAATGGTATCCTAGGGGTCATTAAGAAGAGTGTGTCCAGCAAGTCGAGAGAGGTTCTCCTCCCACTCTACCCTGCCTCGGTGAGACCACATCTGGAATATTGTATCC
>VWZK01002472.1:154704-181698 GCA_013396935.1 Baryphthengus martii | reverse complement strand
CTTGGCCACCTGGGCACATCGCTGGCTCATGTTCAGCTGGCTGTCAACTCTGTCTCTGCCAGGCAGCTCTCCAGCCACTCATCCCCAAGCCTGTATCTTTGCGTGAGGTTGTTACAATCAAAGTGCAGGACCCGGCACTTGGCCTTATTAAACCTCATACAATTGGTCTTAGCCCACTGATCCAACCTATCTAGATCTCTATGAAGAGCCTTCCTGCCCTCAAGCAGATCAACACTCCCACCTAATTTCGTGTCATCTGCAAACTTGCTGAGAATGCACTCAATTCTCTCATCTAAATCATTGATGAAGATGTTAAACCAGTACTGAGCCCTGGGGAACACCACTAGTGACCAGATGCCAACTAGATTTAACTTCATTTACCACAACTCTCTGGGCTCGGCCATCAAGCCAGTTTTTAACCCAGCAAAGAGTATATCTGTCTAGGCCATGAGCCACCAGCTTCTCTAGCAGGATGCTGTGGGAGACAGTGTCAAATGCTTTACTAAAGTCCAGGTACATGACATCCACAGACCTTCCCTCATCCACTAGGCGGGTCACCTGGTCATAGAAGGAGATCAGGTTGGTCAAGCAGGACCTGCCCTTCATGAGCCCATGTTGGCTGGGCCTGATCCTCTGGTTGTCCTGAACTTGATGGGTGAGCACACCCAAGATGAGCCGCTCCATAATCTTCCCTGGCACCGAGGTCAGACTGACAGGCTTGTAGTTACCCAAATCCTCTTTCCAGCCATTCCNCTTGTAGTTACCCAAATCCTCTTTCCAGCCATTCCTGAAGATGGATGTCACATTGGCAAGCTTCCAGTTCTCTGGGACCTCTCCTGTTAACCAGGACTGCTGATAAATGATGGAGAGTGGCTTGGTGAGCTCCCCCGCCAGCTCCCTCAGTACTCTAGGGTGAATCTCATCTGGTCCTGTAGACTTGTGAGTGTCCAGGTGGCATAGCATATCATTGACTACTTCCTCCTGGATTATGAGGGGATTGTTCTTCTCTCTATCCTTATCCTCCAGGTCAGAGAACTCTCTACCTTCAGAATAAGAGCTCTGTCTATTAAAGACTGAGGCAAAGAAGACATTAAGTATCTCAGAGTTCTCCTCGTCCTTGGTGACAGAATTCCTCCTTGCATCCAGTAAGGGATGGAGATTCTCTTTGGCTTTCCCCTTATTGTTAATGTATTTGTAAAACTGCTTTTTATTATCTCTAACAGCAGTGGCCGCACTGAGTTCCAGATGGGCTTTTGCCTCCATGACATTCATCCTGCATGATCTAACTAAATCCCTATACTCTTCTTGGGTAGACTGCCCCTCTTCCAGAGGTGATGAACTCTCCTCTTTTTCCTAAGTTCCTGTAAAAGCCCCCTTTTTAGCCAGGCTGGTCATTAAAAAGGGGGCAGGTGCATCCTAAAGAAGGCATCCTAAGATCACAGACTTAAAAGCTGTATTAAATATTGTTTTTCTTTCATCGCCACAATTACATTATTTCACTTTGCAAGAAAACAGAATCTAAATAAATAAGCCGTGGTATTCAACCAGACACCATTACCTTCAATCAAAATAGTATCTCATCTAATTACGGGAAAAACATAAATAAAATTCCTATCCAGTCTTACACTGCCTTCCCAGCAATAGAGTACAAATACTGTGTTCTAACTGTGAAGTTTATTTCCTCCAGATTTCAATGTGTGGTTATTTTCTCATATATCTTATACCTTGAGCTGAGCAGAGATCTGAAACTGTGACGACGAGATAAAATTCATAAGAAAGGAAAGGGCTTGTCCGTTTAGAGGCTTTTATAACCCCTTTTCTCTATCATTGTGGGAAGAAACAACTTTTGGGGCTTTGCCACATTTGTGAGACATTCATTGGTAAAACTCTTCCCCAGATAATTTTATTAATTACTTTATGTGAATTTAAATGCTATTTTTAAACTTGGGTTTTTTTCAATTTTATGTGATTAGCCCTTGAAGATGATACAACTTTTTTTGTCAGAGGCTTTCTTTTCTGAAGTTGTGTCCATAACCAAGAAAAGTTTCCAAATTAATATCTGTGTTTACTCCTAAAGCAGTATCATGAGTAACTCGATAGCATTTTATGACTGTGCCATATATACATAAAGTTATTAAATATTCAGTTAAATAACAGGAAATGAAGATACATAGCACTTTCAAGGGCTCAGCTTAGAGAAGTGGGTTCTAATTCATAAAGATCACTACATTTTCCATCTCTGCGAGGACACGTAACATGATGCAATTAATCAGTCTGAAAGAACCCTTCCTCATGACTCTCTGGGTGTAAAGGTTTAAAAAAAAGAAATTAACAAGACTTTTAGGTATTTACACTGCTCCAAGAAAGGAGCCTGCACGGGGATCTCAGCTTCCACTTGGCTGCTTCCAGCATCCAAACTCATTTGTCCTGAACCAGCTGCACATTGCAGTGTAGACTGCACTCCAGATAATAAGAAGAGACGACGGGAAAGGAGCAGGTTTATGACATGTTTTTATGGCTAGTGATAATATTCATTACACAGAAGTCCCTCTGCAGCATACTGAGTAAAGTGTCCATAAATATTTTAATTTTCTTAGGTAGCAGTTTTCCAAAACATTTTTTTCCCCAAAAGGTAAGATGATAATCTATGATATCTTCTCTCTGTCCATGAAATTCATCTTATTCTTTAATAAAACCAAAGCAACAACTTCACATTTGTTTACCTCCTGACCAAATATGTCAAGATTTATGACCTGACATTTGCAGTCTGTTTGCAACCTTGAAACTAACAGTTTCTGTTAAAGATTTTTGTATAAACCACAGAATTAAAAAAATGGTTATGTGCATTTTTCAAAACGCATAGTGAAAAAAATAATAAAGAAAGTTAGGGCTCAGTTGGATTCTCTAAAAACTGCCTTTTAGCATCTCTCCTCAGTATACACTGCTGTAATAAATACTATTTTATAACCAAAGAAACATTTCCCTTCTAGTCGTTTGGATTGTTCCTGTGAGCTAGTTAGCCAAAAATTTCTAAAATATCTCAACAGTTAATGAAACAAGCTATGAAATCTTATAGGCATGCAAATTACTCGATTTTCAAACATTATATGTATATTTTAATTTTTTTACACTGCATAAATGTTCCAGTAAGACTGCAATGACCTAACAAGGAAGACCAAATTATAATAGGATAGTTGATTTTGTGATGTACTAGAGCTCAGTCCCTGGCAGATTAATCAACCTGAAGAAGAAACCTTTTCCTTGAGATGGTTTCACTAAAGAAGTAAAGCAGCAGAAGACTCAAGGGGGTTTGTACCTTTATTTTATATTCAATTATGCAAGCAGCAAGACAGTGAAAATTTCATGTGCGCCATGGGATAAAGAAGGTAACCAGGAAGCAGAACCAGCTAAGAGAACAAGGTTGTTCCAGGGCTCACCAAAATGTCCCTCCACAAATGTCCGTGTCATCAAAGGTCCCTTGAGGGTAGGCTCTGTGGAAGAGTCAATTGATTGAATGAATTCCTATCTCTTTCCAGGTCATTGTTGAGATATTTTAAAGAGTCATATTGCTAAAAATGTTGCCTGCCTTTGAGTAGAGAATAGCATCTTATCCTGGGCTGTCAGTCCAGTGCTTTCCATGAATATGGTACATGATTGCTTTGCAGTAACGAAGAATTGAATTTAGGCTTCACTAAGTACTTTCATATTCCTTATGGCAGATATTTAAATGCAAATCAACTGGTTTGCTCTGCCTTTCTTTCCAGCCTTACCTCTTCCAGAGAGGTAGTCCACATGTAGGTATAGGAATAAGTACTGCCATGAAGTCAAGGTGAAGATGGTTACCGGATCACGGCAGTCATTCTCAGGGTGCGCTCATGGACTTGACTTAAACTGAAAGAGCTGGATGAGCTATTTGCCAGTCACAGAGCAAATGTTTAAACAGAGATAGGTTAATTTATCCTACCAGCCTATTGTATGTTTCTTTCCTGCTCTATGGGGTGGTTGCACACCATAAAGGAAAAGAGGAAAACAGAATATTGTTGTCTTGTAATTGCCTGGTGCATCCAGTACACAGAAGCTATAACACAGACAAGTCTTACTTAGCTGAGCTTTAGGGAGGAAAGAATGCAACACACCCAAATAAGAGGCATCAACACTGATTTGAAGGAGCATAATCCAATTTGACCAGGGGAAAAAAGTATTTTGGAGTTGTCTGGAGATGTGAATTCAAACAATTTGCCAAGATCTGCTGCCTTTCAGTAATGAATTTGAGGGCAAGTTCATCTGTTTTGATTTCCATGAGGTGAAAGTTCAATCCCATAGGTGGAAGTTAAATGAAGGCAGGGTTTATATTGTTATTGCAGATAATAAATGATTTGGTAGCTTTGTTGAACTCGGTTTGCAGCTGGTGAACACTCCTAAGTGTTGCTGCAGAACCTCTAACTTGTGCATAGGCCCATTTTGAGAAGTGGAATGTTACACTAATAATGAGGGACTGGGCTGTGATAGAACAAGAATTCAGAAAGTGTAGCTGAATTTATGACTGCAGGGTCTGAATTTTTTAAAAGACACAGACATCTCACTTGGTACCAGGCCAGACTTATTTCTGTATTACTCCATTGACTTAAACCCACACACAGGTTTGATTCACTGGTTTTAATGAGGCTGGCTTTTCTCTGGAATGTTTATTGCAGCGGTCGTCATCTGAGGCCCAGGAGGAATGTACCCAGTGTTGAGAACAGTACAGAACAGGCTGGCTTCAGCCAGGATGACTCTGTGTTGGGTTCTCACTGACTGGTCTCATGTCTACTTGTTACTGCGTTCAGCTTCGTCCCTTGAGAGTTGTGGGGACTTAAGAGAGAGTTTTTGGAGACATTGCCACAGCTGAGAAAGATCACAGATGTCACTGACAAAGTGGGAGAGGAAACAAACCTAGTGTCAACAAAGAGCGATCTCACGCATCTTTCCACTGGGAGCCTATGGATGCTGAGAAAGGTAGAAGATTAAGGGCATAGGTTGTTAAATCTGAGAACTGTCAATTAGTTAGACATCCTCTCAAATATCCAGCTGGATGCTTCAAACTCTTTTCATCAGATTGTGCATCAGGAAAAATTATACAGTTCTGACTGGATGGGATTCAAAGCATTTTCACGTTTCTTTGCAGATACGGGTCCAGTTTGCTTGCTGGGAGTGTGTGGGAATAACCCAGCTACAACAGCCTGCAGCATCTTCTGGCACTGGTGATGATGATAACTCCTTTAATGTCTTCCACGCTCACATTTTAGAAACTGAAGGGCTGAAGTGCTCTGGTTTAACTACTCTGAAGATAGTCTCTGGGGTTAGTGAGCTATGGTTTAATTACTTAGACCGAACAATCTAAAGATTGCTCCTAGTCATAAATTCCTGGAAACAGTATAACTCATAACCTACAGGGAGTCAAAACCAGTCTAGCTGGACACCTTATAAATTTTTAAGAAATTTGTTCTAACTGATTTATTTGTGAACACTAAAAGCTCTTTCCTTCTCTGTGATGGAGAGAAACAGGCAGAAGACATGTGACTCACATCCTTCTCCTGCCCTGGTGCAAATCATGTCTGCATCATCATAAATTAATTCTACAGGTATAAACAAAAATGCAATCAAGTTATTGGACCAGATTATTCTCTAACGTACCAAAATTCCCCTGGAACAAGTTTGAACAATGAGCCTACGTTAATAAATGTGCTGAATTCTAGAGAAAACTGCAAATATTACTTTCCCTATAAAATTCTTCTTTCAAAATTTTATTCAGGAAGAATTCATAAAATATCAAAAAGTAGTGTTCTTTCTTCATAATCCTCCCTCTTTCTTTTCTTATTTGCCTTATAAAGAAAAAAAAAATATTTAAAATTGTGAAAGTAGATATACAGAGACCTGTCATCAAGAAACATTGCTACATTTGTTTATGTGCTCAAAAAAAAATCTGTAATTGGGAACTCAAACACTTTTCAAAACTCAAAGCATTCCTACATAGATTCTATAAAAAGTCTAAAGGAGTCTTGGAAAGGTTGTATTTGGCAAAATACTCTTTTCTGACAAGATGTGTTTTCTTGGGAAAATGGTGAATCATTTTTAATGTTTTTCAAGATGCTGACCTCACTGGCGATGCCACCCATACAGCCACTTTTCTCCTCATTCAGTAAGGAAGCCATCATTTCATTTATTACTGTGATTAGTGGTGCTATGTTATTTTTCAAGCCCAATGTCTAAAACTTTCTAGTTCTCTAATTTTAGAGTTCAACATAAAAACATGAATACCAAGAGCTACAGAACAAAAAGATAACTGTTTAGGAGCAAAAAAAAAAAAAAAAAAGAAGAAAAAGTAGCACGGAGGGTAGTCTGGATTTACCAGATGTACCACAGGGTCCAAATTATTTTCAGGTATCTTCCAGTCAGATTTCTGATCCCCACAGTTCACAAGTGAAGCGAAAGAGAGAACCCAAAGGGGCGTGCAGAGCCTTTCCCAAGTGGAGTTATAGGCTTCTCCTGACCTCGGACACTATCTGTGGGGACTCAAACGTCCCCTAATGTGTGGAGGATAACCTTCACATTTTTGAGAAATTACGTTGTGAAGGACAGAGGGACTGCAGAGTCATTGCTTATTATACAGTCAAGCAAACGTTGACAGGACAGTAGGACAGTAGTGATGATGGACTTTAATGATAATGAAGACAATGCTTACAAATTAGCACATCTCCCTGGAATTTACTGAGGCCTTAGGCACCCAGAGCCTAGGAACTCTTCTAACATGAGGGCCGTTGAAAAACTCATGTTTGACTAACCAAGAAACTTGCTGATGAATTCACCATCTTTGCTGTAAAAGAGGCCTAGAAAAAGTCAGTGAATATTGTGGAAGCTGGAAAGCTCACAGAAGAGATTAGAAAAGTATGATCTGACTAAATTGCACTACCTAAGACCCAAAACTCCTGTTAACTTCCAAAGCAGTGTGTTTAAGTTTCCCAATCCTTTCTCAACTCCAGTTATTCCTTTCAATTCAGTTCACCATATGGAAAATGATGAAGAGATGGACATTTCTACATACCAAACATTTTCTGATTAGGGCATCATTTAGCTGTGTTCCTTTTTCAGAGCATCCTAGTTTACTCTAGTTTCTGAAAATTACTTTGAAGAGAACAAAAAAAAATTATCCCATACTTTTCAACATAATTCAAGTCTAGGAGCAGAGTTTTTTAGGTGTAGGAGTAATTTTATTTATCAGGCTGAATACAGGAATAGCTCAGAGCACAGCATACCCGTCCAAATTTCAGGGCAAGAGTATAAAATTTCTACTCAATTCTGTCTCTCATTTTTATTCAGCTGATGAATAGGAAGTCAACACTGTATGTTGTGCTGCAGGGTGTGTTCCTCATAAGACTATTTGTATCCAGAAGTGCAGATAAACTAAACCTCAATTAACCAGATCTGGTTATAATCCCTCCCGATGGGCATTCAACCTATTTAAAAAGAGGTAGCACTGTAACTTGTTAATTTAGCTAAAAAAGATCAAAAAAACTGTCTGCTTAGGAAGACAAAGCATGGCTAATGATCTCTGTGTGCTAGTTCCTGAAATCTTCACCCTCACTCATTTTGTATTCCAGGGTTGGTCTTTAGATCCAGATACTCCTCATACCTGCGTGATTCACAAACGAACGTCCAGTTTTCTTTTTATCGAAACAGTTTCACCTATTTCTTATTTTTCATTAACTTTGTGCAAGCAGATTGAAAATATTTCAAAATAAGAAATATTTCAAATACATACCGTCTCCTTCGGAGTCTGAACTCACTTCTAATGTACGTAGCACTCTCTATCCTCTAAGAAAGAGATCTATTTCTATGGTTTATATTTTAGTTATGGAGCACAGCCATCAAAATAGACCCGTATATTTCAACATGCCTTAAGGATGCACAGTAGCCTTTACAACCTCTGTGGAACGGGATAGAAATAAGATTAGTCCTGTTACACAGTGGGGTTTTTTATTCCAAGCATCTCTAAAGACCCATTTTGACCCTTAGTAATGTCCTTGCTTCTTCCTTAAAACTACTGCTTCTATTAGTGCAGCAGTTGTATTATACCTCATGAACTCACAACACTTTAGAGGGAGAATTGTCCCCTAGTCCTAGCACAAAGCCAATGGAATGCAACTGTACTGTTAGTCAGTTATATAATTACTTCTTAACAAGTCTTTCTAAATCTAAGTTGCTTTGGAAGTAATTTAAAGCTGCATTATGCTTGTCAGTACTTGTTAGAAAGTTGTTTAGTTTATGGCTGAAATCTGTGACGTCGATGGACTAGAAAGAGCTCAAATCCTCAGCTATACAACATGATGAATGAAGAATCTGGTCAAGTAAATTACCTCCTCATGCCAACTGCTCTCTCTAATTTTATTGTGAATTCCACCATTGTTGCATACATAAACTCTTCTTTAAACATTTTCTTCCTCTTCAAAAAAAAGCTTTATGAAATTTCCATTTAAATTGAACACCTGATAAAGTATTGCATTTCAAGTGTCTGATTGTTGCCTCAAATCAGATTTTTGCTGTAAATGATAAAGCCCCGAGGAGATTTAACTCTAACATTATCTCTGTCAATTTGAAGTTTATTTGCCTGCAGGTCTATGACAAATACATTTATATCTCATTGGATCTTGAGGTTTTATGAGTGATTCTTGAATTAAAAAAATAATTCAAAAAAAAAAGCACTAGTTAGGTTTTTCTCAGACTGCTTTTTATAGGGAAAAAGTCATGTGGTTTGGTTATTTCAAACTATCCAGTGTAACCTGGATAGCTTTGCATTTTAGAGTTATACTGCAGCAACTCTTCTTGGATCCTTCTCTGCTGTAGTTTTGAATATTGAAGTTATTTATGAGATGATGCTAACACTATGGAGAGATAGAAAAGTTTCCAATCTCATCCTAATCCAACATAAATCAAGAGCAACTCCTGCTAAAGCTCATTATGAGATTGGTGAAACAGAGAGCAGATTCCAGCCCAGTATGATTCCTCTTAAACAATGCACAGTGCTGAAGTGCAGAAGCACTTTTAATGGCTTTGGATAACCACTCATCTGAGCAGTGTGATTCATGGCTCTGCCAAATGTGATGTCATGCCATCCTTCCCTAAAATTATTTCTATTTTGTTATTTTTTCATAAAGACCAATGCAGCGTTTGAATCAGAATTGGCTTATGGGTAAGAAAGGAAAGATGTTTTCTATGAGGATACTTAGGTGAAAATTAGCAACTAATTCTTGTCTGAGTCAGCTAGTTCAGCCCACACCAGGTATAAATGAGTGTGAGAGCTGTCCTTGGGAAAATACAAACTTACGTAAGAGTTCACACAGTCTGGAGTCTAAATTGCAGTTGCACCCGCCTGTCTGTGGGATATAGTGTCAGTACTGAGAAGAAAATATTTTATAGTCTAGACTTGCAATTTTTTAAAGTTCTCTGAAGGAAGGAGAGGTCTTCAGGAACTGTCAGAAGACAAGTATTTGGCTAACACCAGGCAGGACTGCACTGAAGTCTGGTCTGCCTCGTTCAGTGTAGGAAAAGGAATTTCTCCTGATAGGAATATTCTAGAACAGTGTTGTAAGCATATGAATCATTTCTATTCTCTGATTAATTTCTAATATGGCCTGTTGTTCTTCACTAGAGACTAATTTTTTCACAAGAAGTTTTATTTAAACCAGTGCAGTTCCCAAAAGGTGTCGTTTTGATATAAAGGCAATTTGTCTCAAAGTTGCCGAACAGCTGCAGTTTGGGATACCAAATCAGAACCAACACTTTCCACAGGAGATGACACATTGATATTGGTCTAGATAATGGAGCAGACAACACCCTCAGCAAGTTTACAGATGACACAACCTGGGAGGAGCAGCTGATACACCAGAGAGTTGTGCTGCCATCCAGAGGGACCTTCACAGGCTGCAGAAAAGGCCCAACAGAACTTCATAAAGTCCAACAAGTGCAAAGTCCTTCATCTGAGGAAGAAAAACTACATGCCCAATATATGCTGGGGGTTATGGAGCTGGAAAACAACTTGGCAGAAAAAGAGCTGGGGGTACTGGTGGACGGCGAATTGAACATGAGCTGGCAACGTGTCCTTGCTGCAAAGGTGGTTAGTTGTATCCTTGGCTGCATTAAAAGATATATTGCCCACAGGTTGAAATCCTCTGCTTATCACTGATGAGGCCACACGTGGAGCAATGTGTCCAGTTCTGGAATTTGCAGCACAAGAGAGACTTTGACGTACTTCAAGGGAGTCCAGCAAAGGGCCATGAAGATGATGAAGGGTCTGGAGTCTCTCCTATAAGACTGAGAAATCTGGGAATGTTCAACCTGGAGAAGAGAAGGCTCAGTGGGGATCTTATTAATATACCTAACTACCTGAAGGGAGGGTGCAAAAGAGAAGAGGCCAGCCTCTTTTCTGTGGTGCCCAGCGACAGGATAAGAGGCCACAGATGCAAACTGAAACACAGAGGTTCCTTCTGAACATCAGAAAATGTGTTTTACTGTGGGTGAGACTGAGCGCTGGCACAAGTTGCCCAGGGATGTTGCCGAGTCTCTGTCTTTGGAGACATTCATAAACTGTCTGAATCCGGTCCTAGGCAACCCACTTCAGGTGGACATGCTTGAGCAGGGTAGCTGAACAAGGTGACCTCTATAGATCCTTTCCAACTTAAGCCATTCTGTGATTTTGTGAGATCGGAATGACTTCTGGGTCAAGGATATTCAGATAAAATGAAAGCTGCCGTTGCTGTCCTGAACCAGGTGACACATGCTTGTAGCACTCTGTTGTCCTGACTACTGCACAAAGGAGAGCCTATCACTTGATATAAAAACAGGTCTTTCAGCCAGGTACTTGGGCAAAGCAAAACAAATGAAGATGATCTCAGATACCACTAGTCCTGGAAAGGTGGATGTTATTTATTACTCATAAGATATATAAACCCTAGTTTCCTTACTGTTGGGCTTTTGAGTCCACATTTCCCTCAACAGTCTATTCACAGAGGCTCAGACAAATATCAATTTAATGTACAGCATGACCAGTGTTGGGATTACGTCTGTTCACTGCCATTTTCCAGGCTCCAACTGTGCTTCCTCAGCTGCCCAGAAGGGCAACTATTCCTCTTTTATTGTATCTCCTGCAGGGGCAGGTTTTGATTCCTTGGAGAGTCCAAGTACAAATCAGATCAATGGTCTGTTTTGACCAATAGTCTGTTTGCATCTGTGGGCAGTGCAAGAATTTTTCATCAGATCTGCTAATTCACCCAGATTCCTTTATCAGGGTAATTCTACCTGGTCCTGGACAGCAGCTGAATATGTCAGTCAGTCAGAAGTAGTTCTCATTTACAGGACAGATTTTCACTCAGCAGAAGATACACAGTCAACTAAATTTACAGAAACTGAAGTTAGACAAGCACTCCATTCATATAAAAATTTGCCATTTCGTAAGTTTTAAATCTCACATTATGGAACTATCTCGAATGAATAGAAGGATTAGATTCTAATCCTCACAAATATTTCTATGAACAGATTATGGGTAACATCCATGGATGCTTTGGTTTGAAGCTGAATAAAAATTACTGCAGAAAGTGTCTGCTTTTCTCAAAAACATTTTATTTTCTCTCTTCAGCAGTACTTTTTTTTTTTTTTTTTAATTTGAATAAAGAAATTGCTTAGTGTTGATGAAAATCATCCAAAGGAAAATACCTCTGTTATTTTGCAAGCTGAATCAGGCACTGTGGGACACAGTAGGCAGTAGAGAGAGGTAAGCTCTTCTACAGTTTGTCCCATTTAGAGACAACTTCAGGATGATCATGTGACTTACACTCTGGAAGTGCCTCTTTCTCCATTGATGACAAAGGGAAGCTGGGTGTCTTGTAAACTACACCCCATAATTAGATGCCTTAAAGCAAGTGAAGTAAATCCTACTCTTAAGTGTGGCATATTTAAAGTCTGACTTACATTAGTAATGTTTTACAATCATTTCTATGTCTTCATTATATTATTTTCAAAGGGAGACTAAATCAGCACAGATCATTGTAGGGTGCTGATGACACAGGAACAATGTCCCTGTCCTTCCCTCTTTGATCTTCCTCCAAAGGCAACAGCAGTAAAATTTCTGTTGCAGTCATAACAGAAGCTAAACACAGATAAACTTAGTATGGCTGTGTAAACAAAAAGATTTGCAGCATTATAATGAGCAAACATCAATATATGTTGTGGTTTTTTTTTTTCTTAAGCTGTCCAAGGTAATTCTGAAGTTGCAAATCTTCTGATATCCTCCTACAGTGTAATGTCCTCTATGCTTCTTGTTACTGTTAATGGGTAAGCTGGAAAATGTTTTACCCACCAGTGAACAGTGTCCTTTTGAAGCACATTTCTGCCTTTACAATAATGTAATGCTCTTTGCCTTTTAGACAGGATTAGCATCTCATAAGGACTGCAACCATCAATTCTCACACAAAGCCTGCTGCATAGTCCAGACTTATTTTCCAAGCTAGAGTCAAATAACCCCAGGAGAGTCCTCACTTGAAGCTGCTTCCTAAGCCAAGCTGTGCCCATGAGAACAGCTCCGAGAATTGGGCAAGGCTGGAGATGGACCAGAGGAGTCAGATACTGTAAGAGCTATAGAAATACCCACTGCAAATAAAGAAGGGCAATTTTGCATATTGTGTAGTGTCAGGCAGAAAGGTGGAAACTTTGGGCTTAGACAGCCCACACCTCAAGATTTTAAAATGAAGGAAATGCCCGGCAAGGGGTTAAAGGGTTCTCTGTTACATGCCCAGAGGAACCAGCCTTGCTACATATGCAATACAATCACCAATACACAGACCAGATATGTGCTCTGGTCCTTCCACATTTTTACACAGTCTTGTGTGGGAGACAGGGGCAAGAGAAGAGAAGCAGTTTGCTAATGACTGTGCAAACCGCTGCTTATATTGTGTGTACACTTCCTTTCCCATCCTCCTCTCTTTTTTAGCACCAAAGAAAGCCCGATTATGTTAACTCAGCTATACATATGAAATTGTCCATCATGTTCTCACGTGGGGTTTTTTGTGGACGAAGGAGTCTATAAATAGCAGGGCTCTAAGCTGCCACTGTAAAACGCCTCGTAAAACACAGGCTGTTTGTAAAGCAGTGCAGAGCGGTCTGTGCAGATATGCTGCCTGTGGGTTGCCTGCGCTGACTGAGGGGCTGCAGCGGAGAATTCACTCTATCACTTAATTATAAACATTCCCTTCTCATACATCATTCTACTCCATGCTTCCGGGCTGTGTGCAGTTCTGCTTTTCATTTACATACAAGCTATATTATTTCACAGGCTATGCAGCACTGACATTAGCAGAGGTGCTCATGTTGACCCCAAAAACTTATAAAACTTGTCATTAATTCTCTGCTAAGGCTTCCAGAATTTAAGTGCCTTTCACCAAGTAGAGGTTTTTTTTCACTTTTCAAAAATCCTGATTTTTTTAATGTTTTACTTCCCTCTGTCTTCATTTGATTCTTCAGACAAACTCCTCCGTAGTTTGTTTGGGTTTTTCATCTTTCAGTTTTGGAAAACATTTTGTCAAGCTCAAATTTTGAAAAACATGAATATGTTAAAGTGTGGGAGTGAATATTCATTCTTTCCTAAAACAGCTTAATTTCATCTTTTATGGTTACAGAAAAGCATAGAATTTTACTATTCAACTTTCCTTAGCTTTATGTAGAATCATATTCAAAAATACTTGTGGGCTTTTAAAGTCACTGTTACGTCTAAAACAAAATATCTATAATACAATAAATGATTCATCTGGAAATAATACCTCAATAGTCAGCTTAGAAAGAGAATCCTTAATTCTATAACTTGTTCCTTTCTTATAGAGGATTATTCTTGAGATTATTCTTGTCTATTTTCAAATATTTGGACTGTATTGCCTCATATTAAACCTGCAACGTTCTTCATAGTATTAATCCCATGATTTCTGTTTATATCATGCTGAGACAACTTTTTTTTTTATGCTGCACACATGTCTCTAGACCAGTGCATTCCTTGCTTTTCATTTTTCTGCCAAGCACTTTGTCTTCCAGGTTTTGCTTTCATATATGAGCCCATCAGTTAGGAGGTCACTACACCTAAAAAACCCATCTAGATTTCCCTGAGCAGCAAGATCCTTCTCAGAAGAGTCTGTATTTCTTCTGCTCTTGACCACAGTCCCAAACTATGGTCCCATAAATTTCCTCCTTTGGTTGTACTGGTACAATCACTTGTGGGGCAAATCCTGCACTCTTGGACAAGTAAATAGAGCTGGGTAAAAAGACTTTCTGCCTATTAAAAAAAAAAAAAAAAAAAAAAAGAGGCTGTGATTTTTTTCTAAATTCAGATTTTCAGTGATCTTGTTTCCAGCACAATGTTATGAACAGCCTCACTGGCAGACCTGAGGGAGAAGGAACCTACTGCATGTGGAAAGAAAATGAGCAGTTGGGTCTATGAGGATGGCATGATTGTCTTATGCAGCTTTACCATCACAGAAAATCAAGGCTGTGCAAGCACACCCTTAGGAGTGTGTAAGCATTCTCATAAATCTTACCTCCTCATCACTGTCAGCACTTTATTCTCAACTCACTGTAATTTTTCAGTACATTTTCCAATAATAAGAAAAGCAAACAACAAAGGCTTTAACTGTGGTATCAGATAGAAAAGGAATTTTTCTTCTTTTAACAGAAAAAAAAAAAATGTAGCTATACGTAGACCTTAAGTAAACAGATTCCTATATGAAAGAAAAAATAATAGGCTTCTCGATTTTTTTGTATTTCACAACAGTGTCATGTTACACGCTTATGCTGAACTCACTGCTCTCTAAACCTCACCTAAATCCCTTTGCAAAGGGCTGCACGGTCAAGTTTTGCTCTCTGACTAAATAGTCTCATTTCATATTTTTTGGATCAACATATAGGTTTTTGAACTACATCCCCTATTTTTCCTTTTTTTTCTTTTTTTTTTTCTTTTTTTTGAGATCTCATGCTGATCTTTATTTGGCTGTGTCTGTCTTAATTTGCTGTCTTCCTGGATGTTCACAACACTTCTCAATACAGCACCGCCTGCACGTTTTCATCCGTTTGCAGCTGTTTGCTCCGGCTTCCATTTCATTGCAGTTGTTAAAAGCAGTCACAAGGCACAGCCCTTCTCCTCCCACTACCTTACTAATAGGATTTGCTGCTGATCTCACTGGCGTGCCAAGGTATCTGGGCTTATATTTAAACAACGACATTTCATGGATATATTAGTTTTCCCAAATTCATCCTATTATTGTGGACTCTGATTAAAGCTTTAGACTTCCAATCTTTGTCTTTTAATTTTTATTGTAAACTAAACATATAATCAGATTTTTCAAAGAATTCTTCCTTCCTGGAATAATGTATTACAGAAAGGGACAAAAGAGAGTAAGGCTGAAAGCACACAAATGCAGGAATGTTCCTCGAATGTAGTAAAATATGTTATTGTATTAGTTGATATATTTGCTATTGGGAAAGATGGATTGAGGATTATAATTTAAATTTAAAGTGAGAAATTTTTTTTAAGTATATATTTGGAGGTTAAATTAATTTAGTCATAAAGTTAGACAGAAAGTTAGGAAGCTCACTTCCCATGTGTAGGTTCTAGTTCTGAGTGCCTTTTCATCTCCTCACCTTTTTTTTTTTTCTATTTTCATTTTTTCACTCTAGATAAAAAATGAATAGGCCATTAAAAAGGGGAAAACCCAACTAAACAAACAAGGAAGAGCCTGTAAACTTGCAAATACAATTTGGGGAAATATATATATATATTTAATACAGGAAAAAAAATGGTTGGGAAAGTACGAAAATTGTAATGGGGGATTTCACATAGAAAATGAAGCTTTTTCTTTATATTCCAGTTAAATCTTAAAATCTGTCTGGAAATAACTGAGGTTCTAATAAAGAAGTTGTATATCACATTTTATCTTGCAAATGAAGATGAAGAAATTATTTAGGAGCTTTAGTACAGGAATAAGTCAGCTCAAGATAGAAGAAACGTCTACCTCACATATCCACAGAACCCAGACTCATTAGGAATTCCACTCTAATTAAGTCTTCTTTTCTTTTCAAAGTTTAAGGAGAATCTGTCTCTTCATTAGACCTTCATAAAAGCAAAATGCCTTTCAACACGCAGTTTATTATTGAACACTTCAATGATTGCATGTGACTGAACTTTCTACCTTTATGTCTTTTCTTTAGAAGATGAGGTATAAGATATGGACAAGCTCATGAAGGCAATGAGCTGCACCCAGCACAAAGCACCCATTATCCTTCGCCATGCCGAATCTAACGTGCTAGCCTTCCTCTGCTCCTGCCGCAGGTCCCAACAAGTTGGTCAATGGTTCAGCTGATGTCCGCAGCCCTTGCTTGGGATCTTTAAAGTTTCAGTTTATTTCATGCGAGAATCGTTTTAGTTTTGTGATCAAAAGGAGTAATGTACTGTAGTATCACATAAATTGTCGTGACTGAAATAGATTTAGACTTGACAGACTGTGTAGTATCCAAGTTACTCAAGTATAAAAGCAACGAATGGCATTACGCGTATCACAAGAACTGCGGCTGTCAACTGCAATCACTTCCGTAGCATTCTGGAAACAAGGACAATTCAAATCTTCTAATCATGAAACATCTGCTTCTGTATTGCTTTTTTCTTCTCCAGTGTTTACCAGTGAACTTCTTTTATAACTATGGTTTTTTTACGTCCTCCTGTAACTTTGGTCATTTGCCTTGAAATATAAAATATATAATTGTCTAACCAGAATATAATTATATAATTAGAATTGCGTTTACATTGTGCACAGTCGTAGGGGAAAATATCTTTTAAAATCACAGCAGAATAAGCTGATAGAAGGACCGACATCAGGACTGTCACTAGGAGTCACAAGAAGGAGAATTAGAAAGCCTGTAAGACCTCTGCATTTCTGTCTCTAAACCCATGCAGAAATGTCATTAACGGGAACAGCTTGTGTGACAGTAAGCTCACGGGGCACAGGGTACTGTATATTCTTAAAACTTCTTAAAAATTCTGTATTCAGAATCTTCAGCACAATGTCACTTCCTGGAGATCGTGCTAGCAGACACAGACAAAGGATGTGGTAGAGATCAGTCCCTGCTCAGGTACGTGCATGCGTGAGAAGCTGGTGCTGACCTTAGTTTAATGAGTATCCTGTGCTTGAAAAGCCAAGTAACCCCACACAGCTGTGCCGGGGGCCTGCAGGCCAGCTCTTTGCTCAGTTCAAGTAGCCCTTGGAGAAGGGATTGGCTTCACCAATGTCTTCTGGAGGGGCAGCTGTTCCTTCACTAATTGAAATCATTCTCTGCTTGGCTTGTGCTGAGTCCACCAGCAGCTGAGGCTGGTTCTTGGCCAGGGAAGCAGAAGTGGAGTTGTGCTCCACAAGTACTGTATGCCGTGGGGAGAACGGCCGCAAACTTAGATTTGGATACTGACCTTCTGTATGGCACAACATTAGGTAAGGCATAATCCAGTAAGAATGGTGGGATGGCACTTTTTCTTTCTCCAATGTTCAGCGTCTGACAGCGTCTCTCTTTTTGTGGCCCTGTGCAAAACACTCAGTGCATATCAGCTCCTGTTGAAGTCAGTGGAAGTCTGCATTGCGAAGCAATTACGCATGTCATTCCTCAAACTTTGGCCTATGTTGAATCTTGGATCACATTGTGTTTTGTTCTTCAACAGGCCATTTACTAAGCTGTAGCCTTCCTCCCTCCCCACCCAAGGAACAATCTTTATCCCCTCAATGTGATTACAGTCCATTTCATTCCATAATAGGTTTCTTTTATTATTCCCTCAGGCATGCAAATCAAATTATACTCAGTACCAAAATCTTTGTTCTACAATTTCATTGTTCTACAATGCTGGCATCAAGTTCACTGAAAAAAAAATAGCTTTGCTATTGAATATGGTCTGTGTTAATAGAACTTCACTATCTTTTTTACTTTGAAAGTAAACATCTGTCAAAGTTTATTTGCTCTGTTGGAAAGGCAAGAGTGTCTTAAGGGAAAGCACATGAAAAAAGCAGATAGATTATTCTGCAATTATACCTTTCTCTGTCTAAATGTTTAATTAGATAAGCTGCCACAGAGACAGAGATTACTTTGGCACCCATCTGTCCCATTTATCAATGTTATAAATGCAATGGAAGTCTTGGCAAATTTGATCACAGCAGCCACAGCAATAGCAGGGAGCTGGCAATCTCAAACTAGACCAATTTCAAATAACTTTTCAGCCCAGCTGGGTGGCTTTTTTTGGTAGGACAGCTGCCAGTGGTTGATCTTGTGCTAGCAGAGTTTGGGATGTACCAACTTGAGTGCAAATGTATGTATATATATTTGAAGCCACAGAATCTCTCACCCTTCTGTGGTTATTACTCTTAAAGGTGTTTCTATGCTTAATTTCAGAAGCAGATAAATAGTTACATGTGTCCATCACAATATTAGTTTAATTGCAGATATTTTAAATGCAACCATAATGCACATTTCTATTGCAGCCTTGCTTCATGCCGAGCTTGGAAAAAGCACAGAAGAAAGGACATGATTTCCATCACACACAGCCTGCAAGCTCCGGCAGTGCATAACACAGAGCAACAAAAAAAAAAAAAAAAAAAAAAAAAAAGAGAGGAAAAAAAAATTGGTAAAAATAGTGAATAANAAAAAAAAAAAAAAAAAAAAAAAAAAAAAAAAAAAAGAGTGAGGAAAATAAGCTTGTAAAAATTACAGATATATGAGAGTTTTCCTACTTGATATGTAAGTCTAGCTCAACACCCTAAAAGCGCAGGAATATTCAGAGATTGGGCAGGAAAGATTTTGACTTCTAAATAACAGAGCTGCGCAGTCCTCTGGTTACCAAGAGCTTTGCTGTGTAGAAAGAAAAGTAGTGCTTTGTACAAATAGTGTGTTTTCTAAAAGTGCAGTCAATAAATATTTAAGTTTAAAGGCTCCATTACCATTAAAGCTCACAAGATTATATGTATTTATTTTCACAACATCTCATAAGGACTCTTTATGGGTAGTATTAAACCCCCATGCAGCCCACCTAGTAGACTTGAGCTATGGTGTAAAAGTTAATCATTCAAGATGGCATTCATAAGGCCAAACGTAAAAGTCAACTCAGAATTAAGAAATCTAAATTTAAACGTTTACCTGAGAGTCTAAGCTTCCATTACCAGCACAGACAATGGAGATTTAGTCCCTCTAGAAGAGGATAGATTCGGATGCCTATGAGTGATGAGCTGAATCACACCCAAGAACTCATTATGTACTCTAAGCATTCTTGCTGAGCTCCATCTTCAGAAAAGCACACATCACATATAGTCCTGCATATTATCTAGCAGCCCAATGTGGATATCTCAGATATTTGAGGCATCTCAAATAGAGAAGAGGATTTTCTGGGCTATGATTAATATTCTTCCTTTTTGAAAAGGTCACTAGGATCTAAGTAGTTAACCTTTATCACTTTATCATGTCTAAATTCCAAAGTCAGTTAAAGCAATGGTGTAGGAAGAATCCCAGGTATTACATCATTAATTTACTTAGCAGATTCTTCTTATGTTATTCTTTCAACTTATTATTATTTATTTATTTATATTTACTCTTCTGGGTTTTGAAACTATATTCATTAGAGCATATCAATTGCTTTTAAAAGAGACAAGAAATTATGAAATGTAGTGGGGGACACTTCACCCTCAGCAAAGAGAGAAGAGATGTTGAATAATGAGTTACGAGATGAGGTCTTACAATCCATTATTTTCTGGGTTTACCAGTTTTAGATTGCTATTTAATGATTCTTTCAGTAGTAATTTGGAAGTCAGGTCTTTTATTTTTGAAGCCATTTGGTAAAGAGGTTTGTATAGGAAAAATAGAGGGAAATCTAAGAGACATTCACAGTGAAAGAAGAAAGAATGTGAAATAGAGCTGTTTCAGACTTGAATTCAGGCCATGAGCATTGATAAACTTGTTAATGAATCTCATCCAGTTTCTGCAGTATATTGAAAGCACTCTCATTTGTAGCTTCCACTAGTCTTACTTCAATTATACTTAGGGGTATATTTTGAACCAAAAATTGGGATGTGAAATTTGTGTGTTATTATTTCTATTTGCTTAACACACCAAAATAGGTTGCTGTTGTGTTTCCAGTGTCCCATAATCTTTATCTGTATGCCTACAGCCACTGCATAGGAATTTTAGAAAAATAATCCTTCTTTGAACTACTCATCACAGTTATGTTCCTTCATGTCGTTATAGGGCAAAACCACTTATTTTTTAAATCAGAGAGATGGAGAGATTAATGCTTCTGCATCATCTGGTTTTGCAGATGTTAGTGAAACACTTTATGAGAGGCAAATGTCATTGTAAATCAATATTTGTAATTGCAGAGTAGAACGATCTGTTTCCAATGCTGAGGAGCAGCTAAATTCAGACACAATTACAAAACCATAACATAGCAGACAAACCTGCCCTCTGAAATGAGTGCATTACTTGCCACAGATTTGTTTTCTGTATTGTACGAAGAACACTACTGAAGTATTAGCCTGTGATTTTCTCTTTTCATTCTCCTTATAGAAACGCACTCTACTACATTTGTCTTCTTCAATCATATCATCCTCATCTGGACACTAATATTGAACATACACAATATCCCCAAACCAGTGGGTTTTTTCTGTATGCCTCTGTTCTTGACCTCAATTTCCTCCACCAATTTTATTATTGCAGTATTTGTACCCTCAGTCACTCCCGCCCCTCCAAAACCCATGGATGTTGCAATCTGAATTCTACTGCTGGATAAAAAGCAAGTTCATAAACCCTAAGCCTTTTACAACACAGTAGACAAACCATAAAATATGCATCACTCACAGGACCAAGATATTCTGGTTCCAATTACCTGTAGCAGTTGCTACAACAATACTTTTATAGACATGCTCACAGAGCCACATTTGGAAGAAGTACAGACCTTTTTTTGTCCAAAAATACTAAGTATTCATAAGCAACAGCATTCATAAGAGCAGCAAAGCACTTCGGAGTGAACCATCAGGTTATATGTTCAATGGCATGTTAAGTGCCAGCCAGAAGTACCAAGAAAAAGATATGAATCTTAATGATCTGTTTTGTTGTATTGGGCATCTGAAGACAATGAGTTCAACAAGACAAAATATTTGCCTGCAAAATAGTCTTTAAAAATCTATCTGGAAAAAACCTAAAGTTTTACCAAGGAGAGAAACTAATTTACCAAAATATACAAGTTTCAGAAAGTTGTGATTCTTTCATGAGCTCATTCAAAATTATTCTCTAATTTAATTGCCGCGTTTCAAAATTAATTTATAAACTTTGATTTCAATTATGGCCGATTGCCACTGTGTTCTCACTGTTGTTGCTGAGGACTTTTTCAATTTGCATAAAAAGAGAAAGAAAGAAAGAAAAGCTCTGATTTCAGCCCTGTTCAGGTCAAAGCAAGCTCAGAACACTTAATTTCAAATTATTTTCTTGAAAAATCAAAGTACTCTTTCACCTTGTGGTTGTTTGTTTAATGTGACCATTTTATTTTAATGAGGATAAAGGCTTTGCCTCTTCTCTGTGGTAAACAGCCAACAGTTAAACATTTTTTTCTTTTGTGGAAACAATTTGTTACACTTCTTGTAAAATGATTTTTAAAACTCAGTCAATGTATTTAGTTCAAATTTCAGCTTTATTTTCATTTTTAACAAGCTCAATATTATTTTAAAAACGAGTTATTGTAAAGTCATTATAATACATATATTTTGAGCAATAAAAATATAAGATGCCTCTACTATCTCATCATTACTCCTTAGACTTTAATGGATTTTCAGTTGCTGAATCAATAACGACCAATGATAAATCAAAATGACAAAGTAAAATACAAGAGAAATGAAAAAAAAACTCTAAATGTAACTCTTGAAATGAATTACATTTAAAACTTGAAAATGAAGGTATTCTACTTAGTAATTTTTAACATACTTGCGTTACAATTTAGTCCGATATGCTATGTCTCATCTGTTAGAGCTGGTACCAAACTTCTGATCTATGTTAATTCTCCCTGGGATGAGTGGAAGTTGGAAGAGTATTCTGGGAGAGTCACCTTATTTTTGCAGTGCTCCTCTGACCTTTTCTTATATTCTGTAGAGATATCTACTGTTAGCAGCTGCTGAAAGCAGGGTGGTGGGGAAAACTGGTCTTCTTTCTTTATTAATTTGATACAGTGTCTCTCATGGTCATGAGTTAGCCTAGGAGGAGCAGGCATCATTGAGATTTAATAAAGTGAGCAATGAGAAGAGGTTAAGAAGAAAAAAAAAAAATCTTATTAGTTCATCTGTGATATTTGTAGTGGGCTTTGAGCAGAGTATCACATTATATCCACGTCTGTGCAGAAAAACCTCTTTTTTTTTTCTAGGGCCCATTTGCTCTGATGGATAATACACTCTCTGATGTGGTCAGAGAGACCTGTGTTTGGACTGCCTAAGTCAGTTTTGTCAGTTGTCCTGGGTCGTCTTGACATGTGAGAAGTCATCTTACCTACTCTTGGTGCAGCAGAGGCATAGACACACACACACAGAATTTGGCAATGGTGTGTCTGCCCTATGGCATCCCTAGCTACTTCTGAACCACCATCTGAGAGAGAGCCTGGAACGAGTTAAAATCACCCCTGGAGTGTGTTTACAGCTGGAAGATAGTTCAGCCTTACATGGACACAGTCTTGAGATCCAAATTCTCCTTTCCTGAGTTTTGCCTTGGTCTTTTTGCAGCACAGATCTCAGTTGGCAAAGAGCAGAAAGGAATAGAAATGGAGGAACAAGTGCCCCTGTGGGGCTGGCTGTCCCTCCGGTTTCTTCCCAGAGGACTTCTTGCCTAGCTTTCCAGATCTTCCCAGAGAGACACTTTTTACTCCCAACACACAACCATCTGATCCACCACTTATAGCCAACCCACATGTCAGCATAGTAGTTTCATAACCCTTCAAAGGACTCAAACCTATGACACAGAGGACATGTACGGTTGCTTTAGCACTTAATGGCACTGCAGAAAATGCCTCAGATTTCTGAGACAGCTTCATGCCGCTCAGTTGTGACACAGGAGCTATGAGTGTCAGCACCCAGCCAGAGCAGCAGCTCTCAGGTAGGTCGTCCTGTGGTACCTCAAACATACAAGGGGCAGAGCAAAACTCAGTAGCTGTTTCTCCTGATTTAATGCCTTTTGCTTGTCTCCTTAGGACTTGCACCTTAATTTTATTTTTTTGCTGTAGCCAGTCCTGCAGAACACTTATTCAAGTGCTTTAAGTTCATGCATCTGACTAATCTTATTGAATCCTCTGAACTGCAGGAGAGAAAGAGAAGGGTCAGTTTTGCTCTGTGTCACTTATCCAGAGTGACTCAGGAATCTGGTAGGTACAGCTAACCATGCTCTGCATTTGAAGAATCAGAGGCTTAGACCAAATTCTCCTGGGATAAGGAAGAGGATAGGAATTTCAAAGATTTCAGTTAAATATATCTTCCTACGTTGAATGGATAATTTTAAAAATTCTCCTTCCAGCATCCTTATTTTTTTTTGCAGTGCCGCACAAGGTTTGTGGTATTACTAGTGTCATAAGGATTCATGGAAGGACAGACAAAACCTCATGTGGGTTATTTGTCTAGGTTCCCTCCATAGCTAATACCAAAAAAGAGAGTCAGCTACCCTCTTGTCTGGCATTAACTTTAAGGTGCAGAGAATTATGCTTTCAACTGGTATTGTTTCTCATTGATTCCAAAGTGAACCTGGACGAGATCACAATAATCTAGAATACAAAATTTGCCTTTAGACAGACAAAAGCAGGCAACAGGAATCCCACCTTAGTTTACCAGGGGACAGACAATAAGCAGGACTACCTTTATGTCTTCTTTGGAAAACAGTCAACCTAAATTTTATGCTGGGTCATGGAGAAGATGTTGAGATGTTACCCCTCGGGCTCTCGGTGTACATGGGCTCCTACAGATCGTGTGGTGAAATAGTCACGTTTCTCCTTTCTGTATTGTGATGCCGCTGTTACTAGAAGAAAAATGTGACTTTTGCTCAAGTCCTAGATCTCCTTGAGAGGAATTGCATTAAAATTTTGTGTGGATTCCCCAGGAGGTAGGACTAAAACTAGTTACCTGTGTGGAAGGAAAGCAGATGATTTGCAACAGACCTGCACAAATGTCAGGATCCATGTATTAAGACAGAGTAATCTATTGAAATTCTTTGCTTCCATAAATGTCTATTCCTCTAGAGACTCATGGATGAGACTTAGCCAAAGAAAAATTAAGTGACTATCCCTGTTGGATTCAGTAATATATTTCAGTAGAATGGAATTTAACTTGATATCTGAACAAAGTAGTGTGTGTGTGAGAGAGAGGGAATGTTTAGTCTATGTTAGACTGCCTGTCAAAGATCTTGAAAAACAAGATCTTGTCTATCTCACCATAGTCCTATCAGTTGAAAAGGTTATGAAAGCCTGGACATTGCCTTCTGGCTGCCCAGAAGGAAATAAATTCAGGCAAGCTATACCAGATAAAGTGGGAATTCCTGCAAAAACAGAAAGAGTCCACATTCCTTTAACAAGCCGTAATAGCGTTCTTAAATAGGTCAGTAGTCTCAGAAAAGTTCAAGGCTCTCGCAACATTTCACATAAAGGTCTCAAAGAATACAGGAATGTATTTCCTAAGTTCCCGTTCCTAAACAGGACCCCAGCCTCCTCCTCCAAAAAAAACCCAACAAAACAAAAAAGCAAGCAAGCAAAAAAAAAACACCAAAAAAACCCCAAATAAAAAACCCCAACCAAAAAACCCCAACCAACCAAAATCCCAACCAAA
The DNA here is from genome assembly GCA_013396935.1 of Baryphthengus martii. Lineage (NCBI taxonomy): Eukaryota > Metazoa > Chordata > Aves > Coraciiformes > Momotidae > Baryphthengus > Baryphthengus martii. The sequence goes on along the minus strand of VWZK01002472.1, from coordinate 156,769 downwards.
ACTCACTTGAGACTTTATATAGACATATACAAGGACATAGTAAAAGAAAAGAAGAGAGAGGATCCCCATGCAGTTGGCAACCAACTGAACGAGAGACTACAATATACCAATTTTTATATTTTTAAATATATCTAGAGATACACACAAATATATATATAAAACTAATCTTCTTAAAGAAATAGTTATTGGCATAAGAGACAACTATGCCATATAACTTTGAAATGTAATCTTTTAGAGAATGAAAACTAATCTTCCTGGGGAAATTAATTCTCTTTCTGAATGTGTATAATAAAAAGAAGACATGGTGATTATGATAACAGTTTATTCAACCATATAATGCTTGCTCTGCAGAGGAAAGCCAGCAGCATTTTTGCAAAGGGCATCTTTGCTAAGGGCAGAGGTGGTCTGACTCCCTGTGAGAGCAGAAGAGACTGGCATTTTGAAAAAAACATCACTTTATGTGAGTGTATCCTACACAAGAAAGTAAATTGTCAGCCACTTCTAAGGAAAAAATGTTCAAGTGCATACAAAAAAAAAAAAAAAGATTTAAAAAATTACCATTAATGCCATTAGAAAAGCAAAACATATTTCTCACCGAATCTCAAGTCTATTCAGGAAAGACGCCAAAAAAGGAATCTCCAGAGATACTGAAAAGACAAAGGGAATATGGAGGGAAGCAGAAAGAGGCAGGTAAGAGGGAGGAAGGACAATGTGAGGCATGGGACATTAAAAAGAGCAATCTCTCTGTGTACCTGGTGTTTTGACAAGTTCCCTAATAAGCAGGAGTCACAGAAAATTGATTGGAACTGGTTTTAAGAGGAAAATAGATCTGCATCAGCTTTTCTAGAATATAGTGACTCGGCCTAAGCATATCTGCGTATCCAAAGCCTCCAAAGTTAAGCTTAAACTCACAAAGTTGCAAAGGCAGCATATTCCATACCTTTGAATCTTTTGATAATTTGTACGACAATGTTTCTTTATGTTTGTGGCACCTAAAGACAAATTTGTCTTGAGGTTTCTTTTTCTAAAGTGTCCTTTTATATTGCTCATGTATAAACGTTTAACTATTATAACCAAAGTAAGTCCCTATATTAAAAATTACATTAAATTAGAATTACATTTTGGGAGTATACTTTAATAACTGCAGATATTCTGGGAGAATTGCAGTTGCCTAATAAAAATGTATTGAAAATGAAGGCAATGCAGAGTCATAGCTAAACTTAAAATAAACGCAGTTTAAAAAGCGAATTGGATAGTTTAGCTATCTCAACAGCCTTAATTCAGCCCTAGAAGAGTCCTTTGAAGAAGCCATGTAAAAAATTCAGTAATCCTGATGCTAAGAATGTCGTCATGTTTGTTATATACCAGCTACAATAATAAGCTGAATTATCTTGTCATGGTCCATGTCATGATGGGGGAAAGGAAGGATTTTTTAGAGCAAGTCCCTGGTTGCACTCCCAAAAGATACTGAAAGACAGACCTTTAGTCAAGTGCACATCTAATATTAAAGACGGGAATTTTCTATTTCGATTCTTCATGTGCCCAGCAATATTATGGCCGTTTTTAGTTTGTACATTCCCTTTCACAGACACGTCAAGTTCCTCACTGCAGAGGAGGAACAGTTGTCTCACCATAAAACCAAAAAATACTTTTGTGTAAAGTGCATGGACATGACATACAATTTCATGTCACACATATATGTGGTGTATGACACGAGATTTAATCGCGGGCTAAGGGAAATTAACTGTCAGTGGCCGAGGGGAGCGGCTCCGGNGAAAGCTGCGTGAAAGAAAAGGATCTAGGGGTGCTGGTGGACAGCCAGCTGAGCACAAGCCAGCAGTGTGCCCAGGTGGCCAAGAAGGCCAATGCCATCCTGGCCTGTCTCAAATATAGTGTGCCCAGCAGGACTAGCGAAGTGATCGTGCCCCTGTATTTGGCACTGGTGAGGCCACGGCTTGAGCACTGTGTTCAGTTTGGGGCACCACAGTATAAGAAAGACACTGAGGTGCTGGAGCGGGGTCAGAGAAGGGGAACGAAGCTGGTGAGGGGTCTGGAGAACATGTCT
>VWZK01002472.1:0-154647 GCA_013396935.1 Baryphthengus martii | reverse complement strand
GTGAAGAGAAGAGGGGGCTGAGAGGAGACCTTATTGCTCTCTACAACTATCTAAAGGGAGGTTGTAGAGAGGCGGGGGTTGGTCTCTTCTGCCAGGTAACTAGTGATAGGACGAGAGGAAACGGGTTCAAGTTGTGCCAGGGGAGGTTTAGGTTGGGTATTAGGAAAAAATTTTTCACTGAGAGATTGGTTAGGCATTGGAACAGGCTGCCCAGGGAGGTGGAGGAATTGCCATCCCTGGAGGTATTCAAAAGCGTGTGGATGTGGCACTTCAGGACATGGTTTAGGGGTCATGATAACGTTCAGTAGATGGTTAGACTTGATGATCCTGAAGGTCATTTTCAACCTTAATGATTCTATGATTCTATTGGGATCATGCCCTATGTTCCCTGGGACAAGCCAACAAGACATGTGACATGGGGGATTCCTCCTCCTCTCTTCCTGACTGGACACAGTGACTCAAGGCACAGCTTGGTGCATTTCAGCTGTCAAGAAAGCAAGTGAAATGTTAGCAATTCTTAGAAGAGGTGTAGAGAATGAAGGAAGGAACATTACTATGCTACTGTGGAAATCCATATTTTGCTCTTAGATGCTTGAAATACTATATGCATTCTGGTACGTGTGTATATATATATATATATTGGTATTTCCATCTTGCAAGGGTTATATAAGGCTAGAAAAGATTCAGAGAAGCATCTCAGGTGCAATTGATGTGAGAAACTGCTTCTGTACTGTGACTGACTAAGCTGAAAATCTTCAGTCTGGACAAGAGATAACTTAGGATAAGTGCAGCGTGAGGGAAAAGAAGGGGATATAACTCTAAGATCTGTAAAAGTTCTTGTCTGCATGAAAAGGTTTGTTAGGATAGATTATTTACAACTTCTTTCACTAAAAGTACTATGGACATCAATTTAAACTGAAGGGAAGGAAACTGACAGGAAACAAAAAGTATTTTTTCTTCACACGGCATGTAGTCCATCTGTGGACCTCCGTCTGTAGGATGGAGCAGATGACAAGATTTCCATAGACTTAAGGAAACACTGAACAAGTTAATGAAGGACAAAGTCACTGAGCATTCATGAATTGTAAGAAATGATACTGCAAAGTGAAACACGACCATTCCACTGAGGAATCCTGAGATAGCTTTCATAATGAGTTCATTGACACATCATGAGTATCTGTACCTTTTGTCAATGTCTTTCAGGCAAGGTCGCCATCTTTGCTGGATGCCTGACACAAGTTGCTGGAAGGCTGGTGCTACAAAGGAGCTCTATCCTTACAAGACTGAACCACATGATTCCATTACCATAACTGCACAGGGAAAAGGAGCGGTCATACAGGGCAGAAGAAATAGGAAGTAACAGAAATTGAAGAGATAGCAGCAAGGTAAGAACAACATTGACTAGAAAAAAAAAACCAACACTTTTTTTTTTTTATTATTTGCCATGGATGGTGAAAAACTTTGCCCTTGGAGTCAACCTGTAACACAGTCAGGTAAGTTCTTTAGCCAAGACTAAGTGCAGAATAGTGATGGGACTTTGTGGATTTTGAAAGGCAGCTGTTTTCATGCTTTTCCTGCCACTACAATGATTCAAGATTGCAAACAGATGGAAAGTTGATTTGCATAACAACAAGGGAGGCATCCATGAAAACACATTTCTTAATACATGACCATGCTGTAAAGAAAAAACCACCTGATTGCTGGGCTGAGGCTACGCAGTTTCTGTCAGAACAGTGTAAGCAGAAAGCGAAAATAATTCATTTGGACAAGAAAAAAATAGAGTTAAGATATAAACAGACTCTTTGGCCTTCTGTTGCCTGTCCCATCTTCATACCTCTGCCTGCATGACACCACCAGGTTCTCTTCAAGCTCTCAAAGTGCATAGGACTCTCTGCCTGGAGGCCCTGGATGCAATCTCAGTTTCAAGATACACCTCATACAAATGCCTTTGATGAGATCAGATACTTGGCAAGTCACTTGAAAAATATCAGAAGGACTTCAGTGAGATTAGCACTCCACTTCCATCTAAAAATCCTACTAACATAGCGGCCAGAAGCTAATGTTCCTGAAGAATTAATGTGAATTACATTAAACTGGGATTAAACTAGACAAATTTTCCTTCTTTGGGCAATTTCCCTATATCTCCATGTAGGTTCAGTAGATCCACAGCATGATCACAGCATGTCACCTGGCCCAGAACAACAACTCCTGGACACGCTGCATTTAAATCTGTTGTGTCCAGTGTGTCAGCTACAGGACCTGAGAGAAGTGTCTTGTACCTCCACAATGTCAAGGCTGTTGGAGACTGTTTTTCTGAGCCCCAGAGTCCCCCAACTTTCCCTCTCAGTTTGGCAGTGACACACCACCCCACCACCCCACATTCCTCCAACTCTCATGCCGTGACACCAGCCTTATGCTTAATGTGACTTTTTTCCATAAAAAAAGGCAAGTCAACACAGCATGTGCATAGGGTCAGAATGAGTTCCTTCTACTCTCATCACCTCTCACATCCACCTCTCACAAGATGAAGGATATCTTGTTACCCATGACATAAAGAAAAATACAGCAGGTAATGGCTGATAGCAGTGGCTTAGGCTGTGTCCCAGGGAGTGGCCATGCTCCTGCCGTTACTAAGGCAGAAGCCCATGCGTGGGGCTTTTAGAAACCATGAAGCACCCTTTAGGGCTCCAAGATCTTTAGCCACGAGCTGTCTCTGTGGTGCTGGGAGGTTCAGCCTTGGAGCAGCCACGCCATATACTTAGATACAACATCCTCCAAATCTTACAGTGACTTCTTGGAGCACATTCCCAGCCAGTGGCCAGACAGTCACCAGATGAACATCTTGGCATCTGCACTTGTGTGCTGAAACATAATCCACATGTGAAAAGGGCATATTAACAGGGGAGGCTTTGAATTCAAGCCCCCAAAGACGATGTCACAATGATTTTGGGGCTAGACACTTACTGTTCTTATTTCCTTCATAAAACACTCTGAGATCAAATGGTGAAAAATAAAGGCTGAAAATTGCCGTTGGAGGGAAGAAAGAGATGGTTGTTCTGTTGTCTGAAAAGAATTGACTAAAGCATGCTATTACAAGATTATGGGGTTTTTTTTACAGGCAAAAACATAGACAAGAAGAGCTACCTTAAGGACTTTTTCACAGAGTAATTATTTATGACTTTATACAGTGCAAAACAGTTCTTCCACTGGCAAATCAAAACCTGGGATTAGAAAATTTCAGGGAGTGGTGCTTCACCAGCTGAATGCTGTAAAAGCATAGTGGAGAATGAGCAAAGTTTTTAGGGCTAATCCTTTGTTTTATGAGGCCAAAGCCCATTTTCAGAAGGAGTAAGTACTTAGAAGGCAGGTATTGAGAAAACTTCTCTGAAAATGAAGCCTTAGATTCTAAGACACTTAAGAGACCTGTTGAAAATACTGACTTCAAAGTCCATCATGTGGAGGGAGAAAACAGATTTTGCTCCCTTTCTTATGGAACAGAGAAAAGACAGATTTGCCCATGTTACCGTGAATATAAAGCTTTCTGCATTTGGCCAGTTCTGGGTCACATGAGCGATGTATTGATTTTCACCCCACACGCACCCTAATGATATCCTTTAATCTTAATCAAGCTACATTTTTACACAAGAATGGCGGGNTATGGGGGGGGGGGGGGGGAAACAGTTTATTCCTTTCTGGAGTTACTGATTGCTTCAACAGCAGTATCCTGGGAAATAAAATGTAGGCACTTCAGTAATATGAAAGGCAGCAACTAACAAATGTACTTCTTATTCAGTCCATGAGTCTGGAAATTCATCAGGCACAGGGTGAAATGTGGTCACTCTTATCAAAGTATATTGTCTACTCAGGGAACAGAATCTTGGATGTGAACCAAAACTGTCTTGAGGGCGATAAGCTTGTTATTCAGACAGTAAAATGTTATGATTAACACCTGATGAAGCATTAAAGAATCATAAAAATTCTGCTACCTGGGACAGATTACTTAGCAGGAGGTTGCCTGCACTTTGGCAAGCAAGTGCATAGCAGGTGAACTTCATCTCTCAGCTTTCAGTGCAAAAGTGGATTTACACAGTCACTTTGTGGTGCAAAGAAAAGCAGAACCTTCCAGTCAACTGCAGACAGGAACAGACAGATTCTACTTCTGTTCTCACTGATATACCCCAGTTACAGGAATTCTTTCCCCAGCTATGGATGACAAGTACACAAGTACAAGTGAAGTGGGATTTTTGTTTGCTTTCACAGCTTGTCAGACACAGTTTATTTGTAAATTTGCCTGTTTCTTTCATCATGTTGAGTAATAGGTATGACTTGTTCCCCCTGCTCACAGTAGCGGTATCTCCATACACCCCAGTATGTTGTATTGCCTGTGAGTTCCCATCAAGGCCATGCCTCTCTTAATCACACTTGAGGGGATGATCCATGCCCAGGTCTAATCCCAACAAGTATCAGGAACTCAGCAAATCTGGTAAAGTGGCAAAGCAGGTAATTTACTGAAAATGCAGACCTATGCACACACTAGAGCCTGTAAATGCGTCTTGTTAGGACCCATCCACAGACCCACTGTGGATACTGTTGAATTAGAGCCTATTGGGTCATTTAGGATTAAGCCTTTGACCTTGCATACACTTACGCTCTTTGAAGCACTTTAATCTAAAATGGCAGAAGTTCCATTAGGGACTATTATGTAAAAGAGAAAGGAGTCTTGAGAGATGCTGACCAGCCTCATTAACTGACTCTGCTGAGCATCAGCTGCTGAGCCACAAGCTTGCATTTTTTCAAACTGAATAGTGATGCTGAGTAATGCTGTTACTGATTTTGCATAATCAGTTTAAAAAATCTTAAAACATCTTAAGGTAACTAGATAATGTTTTTGTTTCTTTTGTTCTCGAGTCTTCAGAGGAGAAAGAAAATCAACAGCCCTAGAAAATCAAGGTCACTGGTCCTGAAGGGAGATTAACATTGAGTTATGGTTTTGTGCAAGTGCATAGACCCATGAGTGAAACTGAACCCAGATCAGTTAGCACCTGGAAATTTACTCCTGCACAAAGTGAGCTCAAGTGCCCGCTGCCCTGCTCTGAGAAGATGGGTGCGGTAGGTGCGGCCTCCCCCCCAGCCAAAGCAGGCAGAGCGCACAGCGGGTGCTGAGCAGTTTGGCGCCTCAGGTGGAGCAGTTTGAGGCCTTGGCCATTCAGCCACACCTCACGGTGCTCAACTGGTGCCTCCGGGGCTGGAGCCCTCAGCAAACGGGCTCAGGGTTTGTCCGAGCTTGTCCCTCAGGCAGTGAGGATGACCCCAGGGCACCCTCGACTGGGGTATAAATGGGGCCCCGCCTGAGAATCAGAGGAGTTGGTTCTTCTCAGAGCAGCAGGCCTGGTAGCTGGACCCTCCCCTTGGACACACCACCCAAGGATGCTTCCACAGATTGAGGGAGTTTCTGTGGATGGAGTGAGCCTCGCCCCCTCCTTTTGGGTGAGTGGTGTCTCGGGCACTCTGGTGTGGGAGGTTTCCCCTTTTATGAGTGAGGGCTTGTCCGTTTTGGTTTGTCATTCCTTAAAGTTAGGAATTTGTTGTTTACTAGTTAATTTCTGACAGACATCCGAATCTGTGTTTAGTCAAAAGGAGTGCTGGCAATCCTGCTTGCAGTAAACCTCATTTTTGGATAGTGGCGCTGTTTGTTTTGTAGGTGCCTCTGTGACAATGGGCGATTAAGGTAGTGATTAAGAGGGGTGACCCAGTTTCAGAGGATGACTTTGCTGTGTATGAAAATGGTTAGGAACAGTACAGACTTCTCCAGAGCTCAAGACTTTGTGCCTATTACTGCTTTCTGTCAATAGAAGTTATGTTACTTTCCACATGTCCTGTTTACACAGTAGACCACTGATGGCTGTGCAGAAGCTGATTCTCGTTATGAATCATTATTGTAATGGTCTCCAGCTTCTTTCGGGACCTCCAGCAGAGCAGTAATCCAAATAATACTAAGTTGTTTTGCATGGGGGTGAATGATCCCACAGAATAAGAAACTGAGAAGAATTATCCCCTGTGTAAGAGCTTCAGGGCAAATGTTAGGCAAGGAGTTCTGGCAGCTCTGTGTGTTCTGTAACTGTCCTATGTTGGTTTTGGTCAAACGGGCAAGTTTGCCCATGCACTTCACTAATATCCTCTCTAATCATCATGTTTCCTGGTTGATGTTTTGGGTGCTTTCATGGTTCTATAATCTTATTTGACTGACTATGTGGCATGAGTATTTGCACCCATAAAAATAATATTTTTGTTGAATGCCAATTCTATTCTAAACTGTGGACGGGTTCAGGAGAAGAAAAAGGGATCTGGAATGAAAGAGAAGTGATACCCAAATCCCAGATAGCTCTGTTGTGTTGATTGATAATAATGGAGAATAAAGGGTCTAAGACAGTGTGTCTGCCAGTAAACAGACTGGATTTAGGTTGTAATGATGAAGTCCTGGAGTGTACTTCATGGCACACTAGGAGATCATTAGTCTCATGGGTTGGCTTCAGTGGAGTTTTTCCTCTGATTGAACTTTTTCCATTGTTTGCAATGTCTGAAAGGGCTTCCTTGGTCATAGGTGGTGAATGTCATAGATGGAAATGCCTTATTGCCTTACATGGAATTATTTTCCCTGTTCTATAGTGGAAGTGCCTCTCTCCCCCCCCTTCCCCCCCCCCCCCCATTTCTGGAAGGGGGGGGAAAGGCAAATATAGCTTTGTAGAAGTGAACCGTATTGATTCATTTGATTTCAAGGACTCTGCTTTGTATCCACCCGATTTTATTTGCTGGATAGGAGTAGCCATTGTGTGTGATTCTCCTCTGAATGCGAAAGTGCTGATCCAGGTTTGGGAGGGCTTCGAGTAAATTTAAAGTAGTTTGGAATGAAGTAAGAAGGGAGCAAAACAGACAAGTCTAGAGATTATGTGTAGGGTTAAAAGTTGCTTATGGCCAATATATAATAAAGAATGATATGCCAGGGGAAAGATCCTCAAAGGAGAGCTACTACAATTAACAAAGGAAAGTAAGATTTACAGGGGTACTTCTGTACATTGAATCACAAGAAATTATGAGTATCTAGGAAAAGAAGATGATGTCGAGTGTACTTAAACCCAGACCACGAAATATGTATTTTGGGCCCTCTTGGATTTGGAAAGAAGAAGGCGTTATTTTTCTTTCTTGGATCTTGTTAGCAACTTGATGCACTTCACTTATGCTCTGTGGACATATTTCTCTATCCAGTAATGTCTCTGGAAGCAAAGACATTACTAGTCAATCTAAGCAATATGTATTCCATATTCTCACCATCTGTTTGTGTAATTCAGGGATGCAAATCTTGTTTCTGCTGTTCATAAGCAGGGAAAGCTCAGAGATGTACTCCTGTGACTTTATAATCTGATCAACAGCATACATCAGATGTCCATAAGAGCCCTCCAAATTCAGCCAAAGTAAATCTGCATGTGGTCTAAGGGTAGGCCTGGGAGCCAGAAGTTCTTGCAGTCCTAACTCTTCAGATGATTTCCTCCATGACTGAGTGAGTCACAAAAGCTGCTTACATTCCCACCTGCACATCTGGAAATTTATTCTTGCTTTATCTCTTTGTAGTTGATCTCTGACTACAGTATTAGTGACTAGGCCTTAGGTACTTTGATTGGTATTGTGTATCAGAATCAAGCAGCTGTGGATACAACATAATCCTGATCAATACGAATTGTTTGTTCTCAAAGCTGATTTTTTTTAAGTGTATTACATTTGGTGTTGTATCTAGCCAATTGGCGTTTCTTAAAGATTAATTGGGACCTTTTTACAGGACACGTCCTTCTCAAGTTTGAACTCTCATTTTAGAGACATACTTGAAGAGGGACTGTATTGATCGTTTGCCTTTCAAATCAAATGAATGCTTGTTAAATAGTTCTCCTCATTTTTCAGTTCATGGTGTAATGCATGAGGAATGTACATTCTGTTCATCTCCAGTTCCTCTCTGAACTTCATGGATGGTCCAGCATTGCAGGTGCTGACAGTTCAGAAACCTACTGGATGCCTTATAAATCAGGCACAGAAATAGTTTTGTAGAAGTGTGTAGCAACCAGCATGGGGATATGGCTACAGGCACATGCAGAGTTCTTTCCCACTCCATATAAATCAGTTGAATTGCTGTTGGCCTATCTGTTCTCTTTGTGCTTATTTGTCATCCAGGCATTGAAGGATCTGATATTTGTCAGTGAAATAAATCAACAGCTATGCTGTCACTGTTGTGGTGCAGTATTTTACACCATTGCCTCTAAAGTTAGATACAATCAGTACCAAATTCCCAAGTTTATTTACAGCATCAAAGGTTAGGGAAGTCATGGTGTATTTTGTGTATTCTCTGATATTTTCCAGCTGTTTTCAATATATGCATCTCTTGCAGGGCCCTGTATGAGTCATCAGCTCAGTCCACAAAGCTCACTTTTCAGTGTTAACTCCTCCTAATTCACCTTAGCAGTGTCTGCTGCACTTTGCAAACCGAGGTGATGCAGACAAATCCATTATGCTAAGAGATGATGTAATACACTGCTGCTGGAAGATGTGGGTTTGGAATTACATTTATTTAACACAGCTCAACATATTTTTCCATTTGGAGAGATGGCAATGCTTATTAGGGCAATCACTTGACAGCTGCTGCCATAGTGAAGGTCACAGCAGGAGACAGGGAATATTTTTTTGGAACATTTAGGCAGCAGAGACAGGTCAAATCCCTTAAATTTGGCTCGTCTATTGTATCAGGTGGGCAGCTGGAGGCAGTAAGTTATACTTTCTTCTTGTCTCTCTTCTCCCTAACTCTTTCCAGAAGCATTCTCAAACAGTTTTGCTCTTTCCTTATGTATGAAGCATAGGGGAAGCTGAGCATGAAGCTGCTCTATCTCCTCTAGGACAGGGCAGTGGGAGAGAGTGAGTCATAGAAAAGTCTCATTTAGAAGCAGAAATTATCTGGTTGAACCTTCTAAGCAGGACCTTAGGTTAGGTTATCCAGGGCCTTGTCATGCTAGGTCTTGAGTATTTCCCCTAATGCTCTGGACAATGTATTCCAAGGTTAACTGCTCTCTGTGAAGCATTTTTTTTCTTACATCCAGACAAAAGTTCACCTGAACTGACTTGTGCCAACTGCCTCTTGTCCTTGACCATGCATTTCTGTGTAGAGAGCACCTAGCAAGACCAAATTATTTATTTATTTTTTTAGCAAAACCAATTTTCAGCCTTTCTTCACATGTTAAGTTCTCCAGCCATCCAATCATCTCGCTGTCCCTTCACTGGACCATCTCCAGTTCTTCACGGTTTCTCTTGAACTGAGAGGACCAAGTCTGGCCGAAGACATGTTGAGTAGAGTGGGGTGATCACTTTCCTTGATCTGCTGGCTACAGGCTTGCAGATGTGGCCCAGGGCCTATGTTGCTTTCTTTGCTGCACAGGCACATTACTTCTTCATGTTCAGCTTGGTACCTGGCCAGATCCTATGTCCTTTTCTGCAGAAAATATTATTTCTGCAGAAAATGATCTTTATGGGCAAATCAAGTACAAGAGCTACTGTTGTGGGCAAACATCCAGAACAGAGGAGCCGCCCCGTGAGAACAGAGGAACCGTGCTGTGAGAGCAGAATGTGGGAGACGGACCTGGCTGTGTAAGATAGATAAGACGTGGCCAATTGGAGGGAACAGTGATCCGCGTGTGCCTCGTGTGAATAGTGTATGTTACCAATTAGCTTTGACCAGGGCGTGTGTACGAAAATAGAAGCATTATAAAAAGCCTCGCTGTTAGTTAATAAAGTTCGAACATTCAGAGCATCATATTGGTGTGCAGTGTTCCGTGTCTCGCATGGCCGTCTGCGGCAGCTACCACTTGATCAACACTGGTGGTCATAATGTTGGTGTCACAGCACCACAGAATTGTCAGGGTTGAAAGGGATCATCTAGTTCTAACCTCTCTGCCACAGGCAGGGACACCTCCCACTAGATCAGGTTGCTCAGAGCCTCATCCAGCCTAGCCTTAACTTCCAGGAATGGGGCTTCCACCACCTCTCTGGGCAACCTGTTCCAGTGTCTCACCCTCATGGTGAAGACTTCTTCCTAACATCCAATCTAAATCTACCTTTCTCTAGTCTGAATCCATTCCCCCTTGTCCTATCACTACCCGACATCCTAAAAAGTTCCTCCTCAGCTTTCTTGTAGGCCCCCTTCAGATACTGGAATGCCCCAATAAGGTCTCCTCGCAGCCTTCTCTCCTCCAGAATAATGTAGTGCTCCACTAGAGTATGATATCTAGGATTTGAATGTGAAATGTTTAATATGAGTGTTGCTGTGCCACATCAATTATAAACTAAAAAAATGTCCTTGTGGTGGGAAAGCCAAGCCCTCACACGTTAAGCAGCAGGTGGGTTTTGAACTACCCACACAAGCAGAGTGCTGGGTCCGTCTTCTCTATGCTTAAGGCAGGGATCGTGTGCACAAATTATCTGTGGACATATAATTAAAGACTAATGTATGACATTATGTATGCCATATCAGACATCCAATTAACATTTGTGCTGCCTAACTAGTACTTGGGCTTCTTTTTATATTCCTCTAAGCTGCTGGGTACTCGTGAAATGTTGTGACAGTATGTTTCAGGTTAATTATGCATTATTCAGGTGGTTTTTTTCCTAAGCTTTGAATAATTGTTTTAGCTTAATTAAAAGTTCCCTTATTGCGTGACTGACCTTTTTACTATTCATTGTGTTATAAAAGCCCCCCGGTGTCTGCTGCCCATCCACACAAAGTGGGCTGAACCTTTGAAATCTCTGTATCCGGAATCTCTGCTTTGAGGTTTTTGCTGTGGCAGATGTTCGAGTGCACCTCTGAATCTCTCTGTTTTATTGGATCTTCTGTATTACTTCCTGCCCTGTTTTCTGTACAGTTAAACACCATCTTTGCTTTCCTCTCTGCTATTGTCAGCTGTACATAGCGAAATTCCTCACTTCCTCTAAAGTAGTCAAAATTAATTGGAATGTTATCATTGAGAATAGCATTTAAGAGCTATTAATGTGTAGTTCAATAGAGATCAATTCTCACCGTTTGTATTTTTTTTTTTGAGAGAAAAAGGCTTGGACTTTCACTCCCAAGACTGGTTTTGAATGATTGAGGAATCTGTGCTTCCCCCCTGCAATTGAAAGGACATTTTGATGACCATGAAGTGGTGGTGAAAGAAAAAAAAAAGGGGCACAATGTTGGGAATAAAACTAGCATTTGCTGTTCTCCTTGTCATGGATGTTAGCTTACTGTTCAGACTAGAGGTATAAGTACGAAACAGATTTAGTGTTAGGAGCAACACTATTGTTCATCCCATAGATTTTCACCACTTTTTTTTTTCAATCTTCTTCCCAATGTTAAAGGCACCCACAAATTCTATGTGTCTTCCAGGCTGTGTTGCTAAGGGATATGCTGTAGACACATGCTGTGGTCTGCCAGAAATAAAGCTTAAAATGCTAATTTTGCCTGGTTATTAGAATGTTGGTGATACATTGCAACTTTGTATTTTTGGCCGTGAAAAAATACAATCTGTGTTCTAATCCCAAATAAATTTTAGGATTAGTGATTTTTACAGTTCCATGAAACTGTAATAATGAAACACCAGTCTGTGCTGTAAGATGCTGTTGAGAATTCAAGTGCAGTGCTTGTAATTTCAGAAGATAATTATTTCTCTGATAAGATCTTCCATGTAGGAGACTTTGTGTGTTTTTTATATTGGTTCCTGTACAGACAAATAGTTTTCATTTTATTTCCTAATTATAGCGTAATACAACTTGCAATATAGTTGTGTTTTGCCACATAGTTCATACACATCATGCTCCCATATACCTCGTAGTTAAGTAACTTAGGCACAGAGTAAATAATAACAAAGGCAAGTTGATGGAAAGACGTACCTAGGCAATTATGAGCAGATGCACTCCCTGGATTCAGTCAGATAAATAAGACGTGGAGACTTTTGGAAGATAAGGGCTACCTGGAAAAAAGGAAACAATGCCAGCAAATGATTCTGTGCTCTCACAAAGCTTTTCATGTAGGAAGGGAACTAGAAGTTGCAACAGGTTCATTCGCACACAGATAAAGCAGCTGAAGCTCAGGAGTGCAGCAGATGGCAAAATATTACCCATCAGTTGTTGTTGTCATATTTGTGTAGCCCTTGGGGTCTGAAACTCAGATGAGCAAGAACTCTTTACCACCATCTACTGATGAACTGGGGGAAGGGATGTAGTTAATTTTCAGAGATGATGTTCATGACAGGATGGATACTTCCAAGTTTTTTGTTTACAACTCATTCAAGAATAGGAATAAAAGGAAAAGAAACTTTAATTATCTTCATAACATTTCTAAAAAGAAAAGAATTAGCTCCTGTGTCACTGGATTACATAGGACAGGAATTGTGGCACGTGGGGGAAAAAAATTAATGAAAGAGCTTGATCTTCAACATGTTCCTTATTTTTTTAATGAATTTAATGAATTGGACTCCTCTAAGGGAGAGTGGAAAATGAAGTTGCCCTAGTTGTGGAGAGACAATGAAGAGGTGAAAAGAGATCTTTATTCAGAACCAAAGAAGCTTTAATTACTGCAGGAGGTGGAAAAGCCTAGAGATCCTGATCTTGCACTGCACCTAGATGTGACTGTATCCTGGGCAAGAGCCAGAGATAGCAAGGTGCTAAAAGATGAGAGAGAAGGCAGCAGTGGTACAAAGAGGGCAATATCCCCAAAAGACACAACAACGCAAGGGCAACTTGTCAAGAGACAGCAGAATGGCTGCGTAAGGTGCACGTTTTCTCCCCAGCCAGAGTCAATCCCACCTCATTGCTCTCCTACTGGGACATCACTAGGACAACTATGTCTTGTTGAGATCACTTGGGGAATTGCCTCATTTCCTTAGGTTTGTGGGGAGTGTCTGAAGCACATGTTTCTGTAGTGGAAGCCTATTAACTCCACTTGGTATCTGTATTTCTTGATGCCAGCAATTTCTCACAGAAAAATGTCACTTATAAATATGTCATCACCCTACCTGATTGAGGTGCCCAGTATGCAATATTGGGTAGTAAATGGTGGAGATTGTCTCACAGGAAAAAAGAATCTTATCTATGTCTTGTAATAACTAGGCAAGTATTTCTAGGAAATGTACTTCATTTTGTTTGAAGGTACAATGTGGGACTTTTCGGGGACAAATAAGCAGGAGGTGGCTGTAAGGAGCAGGACGGGGCCTCTAGTCTACTGTAAATAGACATGAATGTGCCATTGATGTGCTTCAAACCATCCAGAAGAGTGTAAACATGAGTAACCCAGAAATGGGGCTGAATAAATATAGCCCATCTCTCCATCCAACTTCTTGACAGCTTGAAATGAAAACTCGTGCCTGCCTGTCGAAGACAGCAAGACAACTTCAGTACAAACAACAGGGGAAAATGTCTGTTAGGGCCAAACAGCTTTTTTGTTTATTTGTCAATTTTCCTACCATTCTTTTTGCAGTCTTCTTGAGAAAAATCACAAAATCAGGGGAATATACGTTTTTCGTTAGGGAATGAACTTGGAATTAGTACAGAGGCCTTGAAGGACTGGCTTCTGTCTGCTCCTTTCTATGTCTGTTCAGCAAAGACCAGCAATCAGGAAAGAAATGCCAGAGCTGAAGGTGCTCCAGACTCCACAGAAAATGGATTTGTTTAGATAATAAATGCAAAGAGAATTTGTCCTACACAGGAGAAACTTCAACTTCCCCAAACACTTCCCACTGAAACCCAGGAGATACTCTGCACATCCTGTTTTCATCTCACTCGCCACGCTCTGCCTTCTCTCTCTTGGGTTGAATTGACGCATAAATCAAACTAGCCCTGATTCACTGTTGTTTTCCTAAGGTGAGATTCTCTCTCTCGGGACCACTTTACAACAGAGGCGTCTGTAACCACATCCGACTCTCGTTCCTATTGTACAAAATCGCACTCCCAGCGGTTCTACTCTCTGCATTCTCAGCTTCTAGCTGGGAGCACAGGATTAAGATGAACGGTCTTAACTCTCTTACCTTCCTTTAGCATTTCAGCACTTTTTTATTTTTCCAAATAAGCTCCATAACAGTAATACAAGAATCTTGAAGTCTGAAAGAGGTCCAAAAGGGCAAACAAAACTCATTAACAAATTGTTCAACCTCAGCATTTTTGTTCAGATGGGGTTAAGCTGTGAAAGAGAACTGGGACAAGCTTGTGGTTTTATTTACTTTACCTTGTTTTGTTCCTTATCGATTGAAATTTTGACGGCCCTTGAAAACATTCTTCCCCTCCAAACTCTGAGCTTTTATGGAAAATACGAAAATAAAATCCAAGCTGTGTGACCCAGTATTCAACAGACGAATGATATTTCCACCTACTCTCCCTTCACCTGCTCAAGCTAATGTTTTCAGTCTGTCTCAGTCCTTCATTTCACTTTTCCCCTTGCCAGAAGGTGAGCTAACGTCTTTGGGTGTTCCAGGGCAGCAAGAGAAAAGTGAATCAACTCTGCATGTCCGAATTATTTGACAACTGCATTTCATTTTTAGCTGCCCTCATCTACATTGCCTGTCTCCATAAAGAAAATGCAGGATGACAGAAATGCTTTTCATGTCAACCAAGGGCCACTGAAGTCCTAACAATCCTGAACTGTATAGGCTAATTCTTCGGAATAAAAAATTAAACCTCACGTCCAGACTTTCCTGTCTGAACCCTTCAGCAGGAGATTCATAAGTTGAATCAGGGCTGGTTTAGCCCTGTGCTACAGGGAGAAGTTTGTCAAACAAAGTCCTCATCCCTTGGAAACTGATGTGTTGTGTCCTTCACTTGGAGAAAAGTTGTGTGTCATACCTTCCCCAGTGATTCAGACTTCTCGGATGTTTAGACTTTCTTTCTTTGCTGATTAAATGTCCATTAGAACTTGCTGCCAGGCAAAACTAAGCAGCTGAAAATATTCATATGATGTATTAATCAATTTAATTTAGCATGGTCTATTTGCATGTCATAATGACTTCCTAAAAGCTTTGCCTGGTGTCACAGAAATCTCAGAGGGAATAGTACCGTACAGAGGCAAGGAGGGCATTTCTAATTAACAGAATAACTTTCGAAATGCCATTTTCCTAACTCAGCACCCTTGCGATCAGTACAGAGAAAAAGTACTTATAATTCCCAGTAACCTTATCTTCTTTTTCTTTTCTCATGCCTTTGTACCTCAACTGTTTGGTTTTTTTTTTTTCTTCAAAATGGTGCACGTTATGACCCCACCTTTCTTTGACACCTAAAATGTAGCAAATTATAGCAATGTTAATAATATTGCATAGCTTCCCACTTCTATTACCTCTAAATGCATCATTAAGTGTAAACTGATTGCAGTAGAGAGTACATTAATCGTGATTGCAGTACAAAGTCCTGATTTTCTGCTGATGCCACACTGCTTGCAGGATGACTGCA
The DNA here is from genome assembly GCA_013396935.1 of Baryphthengus martii. Lineage (NCBI taxonomy): Eukaryota > Metazoa > Chordata > Aves > Coraciiformes > Momotidae > Baryphthengus > Baryphthengus martii. Next base: position 139,149 of record VWZK01002472.1, on the reverse strand, counting down.
ACGTTACTTCCCCAAATGAATTTGACCAACACTTGGGAGTTGGCCCACTAGCATGAGGATCCAAGAGCCTCTGGGCACCTAAAGTACAGTGGGATTTTATCTGGTGAACCTGTGAAATCAAGTTTAAGATCTCCTCCAGCAATTTCTCCTCTCATACCCTCACAGACTCCTTCATTCCCTTGACACTCAAACTCCCATTTCTTTGGGTTTGGATGGTCCCATGCCATCTCCTAGATTCTTCTGCAGTGTCATTTTACTCTCTCCATAGATTGTTGTGGTGAACAGCAATCATGTCTTACATGAAGACTTAGCAACCACATCCTCTCCCAGCGTAGGTGTTGGCAGCATGGACACCCCCAAGCTAGCTCTTAGTATATTCCAGCACTTCAAGCACTGGTGCTGTCACCACTTGGAATAAAGCATGTGCCAGAGCCTTTCCCAGCCCTGTCCCACACACCTATGACGGCCCAGGACTCCTGGGGCCAGCCAGAGTCATGATGTGAAGGACAAACAAAGGCTGCTAGAACATGTCCTGTTAAATCTCACATCTAGAAGAAAAAGAGAAGCAGGAATATCATCCTGGCCTCTTCAGAGGTGGAAGAGAAACTGAAAGAGCAGCAATATGCCTGCTTCCGGTAGCAGAATATCTTCCTTTTTAGACAACTCTCAAGTTGCAGCTGGAGTCAGAGAATAACCCTGATGTATTTTCGCAACCTGACCACTCTCAGTGACTTCGCAGTCTGAAGTGGTGCTTGCTTTATATGTAAAACCAAGCAGGTTCCTAGTTGAATGGGGATGAAAAAGTATCATTCTTGTCCTCTGACTGCAGCAAAGGCCTGCTATCAGGACATAGCTGCTGATTGCCAATGTGCCCATGGGAAGGATGAAGTAGGTACAGCCAGGTTGCTTTTAGAGAAAAGTGTCAGAAACGCATTGTGTTGTCAACACTATAAAAGGGAGAACTCAAGCACCAGGAGGAGATGCACTTATTTACCTTAGTGAATAAGGTAACTTGAATTCAGTCTGTTTTCAGGCTTTAGTTTAGGGATCATACTCAAGCTAAGCCCTTGTCCAGTATTGTATCTGGCAATAAATAACAAAGGGAGCTGGCAAGCCCTACCCAAACTCAACTCAAACATTTTTCCATGCTCGTGAATTGAACCCTACACTCATGTTTTCCCTTTGACAGTGGACCTTCACTGCTCAGACTGACATGTGGAATCATTCAGTCCACCAGGTCTGGAGCGGTAGTGCTTGAAGTTGTCCAGAAAAGAAACACAACAGCACTGTGTTACGTTTTCATCTCTCCAGCAATAGACAGGCAGCTTCAGACCTTCAGTTTTGTCTTGTGAGAGCTGACTTCTCTGAGCTGCTGGTGACTTTTGACCAGGAGCATCAATGCATTTTTTTTTTTGTGCTATGTTTGTACAAATGTCCTTTTGCAATTTTCTAAGAAAAGAGAGATTTAGAAAAAATTAACAAAACATCTCCTTAAATAAACAGCTCTATGTTTTTTTTCAGGCTAGGTTTCTATAGAGAACATGACATGGTGGTACTTCAATTTCTCTACATTTTAGATTAGTATGATATATTATTTTTAAACATGCAAAAAATTAGACTTCTGTGTCAATAGATTTCTACAGAAATCAACTAAACTAGAGATTTGAATATATAAAATAAATAATTATTCAAGTTAGTGGCAAAAATAAACTTTACTGTGTAGATCCAAGCCCTCTCTGAGATCAGTTTTGCCTGAACATTTGAGCAGAAGTTTGGATATTACTGCAGCCTTCCAGTTAACTGTCTGGAAGGCTCTCGTGTAATTTCATGTTCTGTGTGAATACTAAAATTACAGCTGCTTTTTTGGTGAGTGTATGAGAATTTATCATTTCTATTTTCCTTACAGAGAATAGAAAAAAAACTATGATTTAACAAAAGATCTTTTTCTGTTGAAAAATTGTTCCAAAAGGTAATTATTGACCATCTCTAAAATTGATACCACCTTTGGAATGCTCTTTGCAATCTACTGAGGAAAAGTACTAATAATAGAACATCTCTTCAATTTTATTGCTTCTGTCTCAAAGTTAAGAAACACTTTGAATTTAAGAATTATAGTGAATCATAAAGCTTCTTTTACACCAAATTGTAAATCTTTCTGCTTTATTACAGTAAACATAAGGGTCTGACTTTCTTGGCACAGGTAGTTTTATTGCATCTATTGCTAACAACAGATATCAGCTAGTGAAATCCAAATCATTGAGAGGGAAAGTTACATGATTTTTCAGTGAGTTTTACTAAAAGCTAAGTGAGAAGCTCAGATACTGTGGAAAATGATTGGTTTATATATATATATATAAGAAAAGGGTACTTTCTCTCTCTCTTTCACTCTTCTATGAAATCTTTTTCTCAAAATCTTTTTTTGAACAACACTTTTTTGTATTTTCTAATACTTGATCTAACATCAAATTACTTTTTTATCTTAAGCATTTAAGTCCATTCAACAAAAACATACAGAGGCTTTCAGAGTTCTGCTCACTTGATAATCTTTTTTTTCTTTAGATTAAAGAAAAAAAGAATCCCAGGGTGTAAGTACTTGGCAATCAGCAATGCTTGTTTGGTGAGACAGTGGCTTGAAAGGGATTGAACATAAACCAAAATGGATTTTTGTCACTGCAGACTTTGTCTCTTTCCTTCTGGGCTGTGAAACATTCCTAACCTGTGTGGGGAATCAACTCCTTCAGTTTGAATTTCCTCCAAGCCAGGACTCGCTCACAGATGAATGCACCCTATGCCTCCCATCTCAGACACCACCACCTGCAAATCGGGGCTTGCTTTCATCAGGCTTCGAGAGAAAACAAGTTTTGCTTCTGCTGTCAGCTTTGAAAAGATAACCTTAAACCTAGATTTACCTTGCAGACACATTGTGAATACTCAAACCATGACAACAAGGTTACTGCAGCTAATTTTTGGTTTCTTTGGTGTTTTGTTTAGATTTGGCTTTTTTCAGAGATGGAACTGAGGTGAAATGTAACAATTAAACTGAGGTCAATTCCAGGCCCTGGAGAGCAGTCTCCACTAACAGGCTTTCAAGTATATTCATGTGCTTTTTTTTTCCAGTTGGGTGCTCTTTTCCCATAGTACCACACCCTTTTTTAAAGGGTTCAGTGCAGACTCCTTATCCACTTGCAGTGTGTCTGTGGCACAAGAAATAGAGGGCAAAATTGTTCCTAACCCAGCAGTTCAGAGATCTCTGCCTTTTCAAACACCGAGAAATAAATATGCTGTGAATTTCACATTGCAATTGCCAGAAAGAATGTGCAGACGTATAATCAGCCCCAATATGACTGTAAGAAGGTATCGGACTGCATCTAACTTTTATTGAAACACCAGAGTCATCTAAAGCCTCATATCGCCAGGGGTATCTTCCAAACCAAATACATATTACAGCCTGTAGAAATTAAGCTAGTCATTAAAACTTAATCTGCAGTCTGAATGGCAAAATTGAAAAGCACTCAAGCATTAAACTGTGCTTCTTAAAGGTAAAATAATAAAGCAATATGGGTTGTATATAAATAGTTTTAGAGATTGCTGGGAGCAGGATAGCCAGGCTGAGCATTTCAGTGGAAATTTTAAGTATTATGGCTCTCAGTAAAGTTGGATGTCTTCAATAGGCTGCTTTTGCCACTGACTGGTTTGCAACCATTACTGGCTTTGTGGAGAAACCTATGCACTCTTTCTGGTTTGGTCTTTTTTGGTGGTTTTTATGTGTGTGTGGTTTGGTTGTTGTGGTGGTAGTGTTTTTTATTTGAGAAAGTTAAATATTTTTGTCAAGGTGAAATGCTGCTCAGAAACCTATTAACTCATCCTTAGAACGCATAACCTGCTTGACAGCAAAGTCAATTAATGCTTAGTAATAAACTTTTTTTTTCTTGTTCATTAGTCAAAGATCTTTATTAGGTTAACTCTATTCTAATTGGTTCTCTTAATGAAGGTGACCTTGGCGACATGGATCATAAATAATCAACGTATACAACAGAAATGAGCATACTCATATTTGTTCATGTTCCAGGCTCTTAAATTTGACATAGCAGAATAACTTAGAGAGGTTAAACTCTGCCTTGCACACCTATATATAAAAAAAAATCTCCGTGTTCTTTCATCATGCTTGATAGCATCTACCTTAACTTTAAATATGCAAAACCTGATCATACAATCAATTTTAATGAGATTACTGATGTGTGAACCACTCTTTTCTTCTGAACAGTGCTTAAATGCTTAAAATGGGACAATCTGAGCGTATTTGTGTTGCTGGCCATAGGGTGGGCTCTAGAGTATTTACTCAGCTAAAATCCTAACTTACTGCAGGTGAAGCTTCATGGATTTCAAGCATATCACTCATTTACTGAAGGTACTAGATAGAATGAATTAGGTGCGTGTATCATTTGCAATGTCTGTTTGGGGTCTTAATCATCACTTTCGTGGACCCATTTTACCACAGGATTTAGACATTGTCATTCTGCAAAGACTTCTGCAACATACCTGAGATCAACATTGAAGTACTTTGAATAGTGTTGACATGAAAATAAAAAAGAAAAGCGAGAATCAAAATCTGGCAGTTGTCATTTATCTCAATGAAAAGGGGTGTTAATCCTTTGCATTTACAACTGATGGCTGTGCTTTATGTCCAGCACTTTGCAGTAGAGAAAATACTGCAGGTAAGGAACATGGGTTACCATGAACTGAGTAACAAAGATCATAAAGAGATCACAGTGTAGCTGGGTTTCTAATTCATGTCTTCTCAGGCCCAATGATAAATAAGATTCTTGAGCTCAGAGACGAAAAGCAACAGGAAAAAAAAATGACATTTGTGTGGCAATAATGAGACAGTTTTCTAGAACAACTCTCTGACTTTGCAAATGACATGGTTCCACTACTCCACTCTGAGTACATCTAGAGACCTGCTGTATCACTAGGGCTGTATCACTGTGGTTTTAACCATTTGCCCACCAAACCACAATAACTGACTTTGTGCCTGTTCCTGCCTGTGCCGCAAATAGATTGTAACTTAAAGATCTCTCTCCTCATGATACTCACGTTTTGCTTTCAAAAGAGCAGAAAAAACATGTGCTGCGTTGTTGTCACAGTTCTGGCTACTCGGTGTATCTGTAATTGGTGTAAACTAGATGAATGCTTTTGCAAATGTATGCTTTAATGATGTGACAACTGAAATCTGTTGGAGAAATACAACCAGACTGGACTGCAGCTAAAGGACCCAGACTGGTTTGCTTTTTCCTCTTAGTTTTGATTATATTTGCACCTTCCTGGCAAGTTCTGTGTTGAAACAACCCCAAAAATTTCCTTGTAAAGCTCTTAAACTTTCCATGCTTCACCTTCTAACAGATCTAATCCTGTGCAGTTGTGGATTGGGCTGTCCCTTGATTGTGATGTGCAATTAAGCAGAGTTCACTGCAATATGGAATGGAGGCAAAAGAGGACAATTTCATATGCAAGGACACATTTTCCAAAGTATTACTGTAAACCACTTCATCTATTTTTTTTTTCAAGACAAACATTGCAGCTTTCTCTATCGAAGTTCCATAATGCTTCTGGAGTTATTGTTTGTGAGACATTAGCCATTGAGGTGACACACTGCTGTAGATGTGCTGTCTCCCAAGTCTCTTAGAAGAGTCTTTGTGTTCTCACTTGAAGGGGAAGGAGACATCAAGGCTTAGCAAAGTCCTTTCTCTGCATATGTCAGCCTGGATGAGATAACAGGACTGCAGGCTGACGTGAAGAGAAAAATGAGATGAAGTCACAAAGTATTTCAGCAATGCTCTTTTTAAATTCCATTTAAAATGCCTTTGTATGTTTGTCTCTCTGAGTTTAGGTCCAGCTGCAACCATTTGAAGAGACCAAAGCCACAAAGAGGTTCAATATGATCCCAATATGAGCTGATGCCTGTATGTGCTGCATAAATGCATATGTATGAAAAACACTGTGGCAGTTCAGTGCCTTACAGTCCTGTCAAATTCTAGACATGTGACAGCATCTTCCTCAGAATTAACAAATAACTCAAGCAGTGCCAGTGAGACTTGGAAGAGGAGCAGTGGGAAGATAATAAAAAGTTGTTCCCACACTCATGTTGAATATAGAAACACAGAATAAAATATTGGAAAGGATTTCTGTAGGTCATCTACCTGCTCCTGCTCAAAACTAGGGCAATTTCAAAGTTATAAGAGGTTTGTGAGAGCTTTGTCCACTTGAATTTTGAGTTACTTCAATGATGGACATCCCACACCCTCTCTGGGCTCCGGTTCCATTATTTATGTTTTCTATCCTAAAACTTGTGCCAGTTATCCAATTGTCTTTTTTTTTTTTAATGCATCTGTGGGAAGATCTGTCTCTGCTCTATAGCCACCTATTAGACAGGAGACACTGTCCCTTTTTAGCCTTTTCTCCAGGATATGTCTCTGCTATGGCATATGTTACAGCCCCTTGACCAACCTGACTTCCCTCTACTAGACTCTCCCTCGTTTGTCAAACTCTCTCCTGTACTGAGGGCCCAAAATTGATTTAAATTTAACACATGGATCCTTTCATTGACCTGAATTCCTCTGTTTATTCTTCTTTAACATGGTGTCTGAGCACAAAGAGTCAGTAAATGAATAATTAGCAAGAATCTTGCAATGAGAAGACTTATCTGAGAAATGAGATACTACCAATTTATAAGGTAAATCTCAGTGAAATCAGTAAGGGCCGATTCAGAGGCCTGTCTCATTACTCCGGTGTTATGGCTGACAGAAGCAAGCCAAGAAATAGAACAATATTCTGCAGTGCTTCCTCATTGCTAATGACCACTCTTGAACTCAGAGAGTCTTTTCTGAGCCTGGGGCCTTGACAATAAAATATCTTTTGATTTCATCAGGCCTGTCTGAACTCTCTGAGGGCCAAATTTAATATCAGGACCAGCAAAGGGAGCAGAGACCTCATCTGAAGCTTAAAAAATGCTCGAAAACTCAGGACTCTTCTGCCTCATGGTTGTGCCTGTCTAGGCATCAGCTTTTTCACAGGTTATTGTCAAGGTGCCAGTACATCCACCTAACTCATTCCACACAGGCTTTAGCAAATTTGGACACATGAGAGACCCTGGAAGCGACTCAGCAAGAGAGACAAAGAAGAATGTAACAGGGTGGTATATGCCTAGGGCAGAGCAAGAGCCAGTAGCATGTTTATTTTTCCTCCCTGGCATAAGGACCAGTGGGATTTGGATACCAGCTCAGCTGTTGGCTGTGGTTTTGCCCTCAGCAATGTGTAGCTGGTGTATGAAAAGCCACAGGACAGAGAGGCCAGGGTTGGAGCTAAATCAGCATGAGTGAGCCAAGAGAGACAGACTGGATTTGCACAATATTCAAGGGTATCCACTCAGCCCTGAACAATTAGATATGTGTGCCAGGAACTGACAGGGCATTTGTGGCCTCTTCTGTCCTGATTCAGTCACCTTTTGTACTGAGAGAGCATTATCCATGTTAATACGGACCTCCATTCAACTATCAACAAGTTAGAGCCAGATCTTGCTCTCAGAAGTTTCCCATCATCTGTCTTTGTGTGATTGTAAACCTTGGAATAGGGGAGGCTTCATCTCTAATTAGCAGTAGGAGCAACTTTCTATGTGCATTTGCATTGGAGGACACTGGATAGCTGCTGTGCTGATTTAGGATCTACCGCTTTTGGGGGTACTGAGCCATGTTGTGCCTGGGAGATGATAATAGTGGCCATGAGAAGAATGTCAGAAGTGGTTATATCCTGGCCGCACTTACTCTTGGATGGATTTAAATTTATAACTTTATTGTTCCTAAGATAGCAGAGTCTGGAAGGTAACTTTTCTGCTCTCCTTCAGGCTCTGCTGGTGTTAACATTAACGTGGGGTGTCTTGAAAACAAAACTAAACAATTTTATATGGGGAGACTGCATAACTTCGTCTCTTGACATATTACAATACAGTATTAGCATGTTCCCCAGTTGAGGAAGAATTGCCAGGTGATTTTGCAGTGAAATTCTAAGTCATTTTAAGTGTGGATAATATGATACAAAAGTTGGTTTCAGTTGTGTCGTCAAACTAGGATTTTTAAAACTTTATTAAGACACTGAGAGGATGACTCTTCCTGAGGCTAAAACAAGAGTTAAATTCTTCTGCAACAGGAGATTCTAATGACTTTGCACCATGTAGCATAAGAAGAAAGAGTGTTTTGCTTCTCCCATTCAAGACTACCCTTATGGGGTAGTCCTATTCCAAGGTGAATGAAGCACGCTCTGTCTCCGTGCAGAAGAATTAACCAGCAACCAAGGCACATAAATAAAGAAAAAAATACTATTTAAACTTGTGGAGGTGCTTACAGAGAAGACTGTGTTGCTTCTTTTTCTTAAAGATGTCTTCTTTACCTAAAGTTTCCATAGATGTGAGCTTGCTTCTAAATTCTGGAAGATACGGATGTGTGGAAGTTTCGTAAATCAGATAGATGCTGGTCAGTTTAAAGCATGTGACTCAAACTTGCAAAAGACATTATCAGCTTTCAGTGTGACCTTACTTTGTCTCTGCCTCAGTCGTGTAAAATGAGGATGATTTCACTGCCTCTGTTTGTTGACTCTCTTCTATTTAGGTCTTCCATGCAGTGGCTGCTTCTCACTCTGTGTTTGTGCAATACACCTGAGCTCAGCTTATGCCATTAAATAAATCACAGCAACCATTTTCCACTCAGTCGTTAATAAACAGCATTATCTGTCCTTATTAACGGAATGTCTTTCATTCTGAGTTAAGAATTTTTTTTTTCATATTTCTTTTGCAACAGTTTGCAGAGAATGTGGTTCGAATATTTATTTATTTATTCAAAATGGATAAGCAAAGAAAGACAAACTGGTTACCGTGCCTCAGCAAGACTCCATTTAAGAACTCAATGATACAAACAAACCAGAAAGATGCATGTAAATGGTGTTTCAATTAAGTGGAACCCAAGATGTCTCCGTGGGTACATTATAGGATGCAGTAGAGGTGGTAATGTTGAAGAGGTAGCTAGGAATAGCCTCCGGCATTAAAAATTTAAGCCTGCAACTCCTTCACAGCTGTGACTGTGCATGCACTGGGAGAGAAATGGCACAATTGGAAACAGAATCAGCATATGTCTGCCAAACTCATCCTGAGGAAGAAGGAGTTTAACCCCTATGTTCCCAGTAAGAGTTTACTGCAAAGCTCATCAGAGCTGTCTTAATGGGAAAAGAAGAAAGAGGCTGGTAGGGGAGCAGCAGTAACTACTGCTCTGTGTTACAGAGCAAGGCTGAAAATTAGAATGTGGCTCCCCCGACAATCAGAGCAGTCCTCTATACTGTGGGCAACAGCCAGTCATACTTGTGCATTGCTGCTTGTGGGTAGCAGTCCATTGTAGTCCTTCCAGAGTTAAAACAAAAATAAAATACTAATTAAAAAAAATGTGGCTTGGGTAATTGTGTGACAAAGTTTGATTTTGCTAGGAGGGAATGGCAAAGGGAACTATCATCCCTGCTTTAAGTGCAGATGTTGAAAATAATCACTTGCAAGGCCTCCCACATGAATTCAGCCAAGTGACCTAACTTCTAGTTTTGTGCTTTGCTGGGGGAGCCTCCTTCTTGGAAAAGTTGTTTCTGATCTTATTCAATAATTATCCATTGTTTCATGTATATTTTTCCATGTATGTAATTTAGTTTTGATAACATTGTTTTATTTGAGTTTAGTGTGTATAGTAGAGATGGTCACATCCTGCACGTTGCTGTCATTCTGAAAATTTTTGGTGGAACTTTTGTCTTTCTTGAAGAATATCAGAGCTATGATGTCTATGTTTGTAGCCCATATTTCTATTATTTCTCAATAGGAAGTCGCCTTCAACTATTCCTTGGAAAAAAGGGAAAGAGGCCCAGCCATTCTTGTGGTCAGATCAGATGTGTCTGTTTCTGAAACTGAGATATGGATCAGCTCTAGGTGTGGTGTGAAGGGACAGGGAAACAGCACAGACTCATCTCTGTCTCTTGTTAAGAAGCTAGTCCTTGCTAAGGACTGTAATAATTAAGGACGAGGTTGTCTGTAGGATTCTGCAGTCTCCAGGAAGACAAACCCTTCAAGGCCTATGTCAACAACCTGTTATGTTGACAGAAAAACTCTGCTGAATGGGATGCTCTGAAACTTCTGATACACTCACAGTATTGGATGACTCTATTACTGTCCTCCTCTGAAAAGCAAAGGAGAAAAGCTCCACCTGTAGACTCGATAGCTGATGAGGCAATCGGTTACTCATTTGGGCAAGAAGACCCCAGCACTAAGAACGGAAGACCAACTTTTATGATGGAAGAGGCTATGGTCTAGTGGTTAGGGATGCTGGGATGAAGGTTGGACTAGATGATCCTGGAGGTCTTTTCCAACCATAGTGATTCTATAATTCTATAAGAGGCTGTCTCTCTGCAGAGACACAGCCACAGTCGGAGCAGCCTGGGCAGCCATAGGGAGAGGAAACAGCCGCGCCGTGGGTGAGTGTTTGGGTGTGCAGGGGATGAACTGTGCCTGGCTCTAAAGGCTGCTTGTCAAACTGACTTTACAGAGCACCTTAAGGCTCATCTTTCTCTGTAACCTCCTTAAAGGAGATGTGTTCATTTATGTTTGTACCTTCCCCTGGGCTGCGTTACACATACATTTAGGATGGACAAAACTGCATTACCGATGAACCTTGTGTTTGCTGTGGGTGTGTTGTGCTTTTACTTTTAGAATGTTATAAAGTTTGGCTCTCAAAGGAGCTCTCAGATGAGTTACCCTCATTATATTGTTACTGTTAGCCTTTTGTCTTTGGATCTCTGTTGTGTATTGCAACTCGTATGAACATTTCAATAAAATACCAGCTCTTGCAGGCAAAAGCATTGAGCTATCAATTTTGTCATGAGCTGGATGCTTTTTCTGTGGAGAAGCAATCATTCATCAGGGGAAATAAGCCACAGCCAGAGGAGGTGGCAGGAAGTGTTCAAGCATCTGAATGCACCCTGGGAGGAACCCTGCCTTACAGTATCCTGCTGCCAGAAACTACCTGCAAGACTGTAGCAGCAGAAATTCCACAGAGCTGTCGATTATATTTGTAACATCAATGGGACTACAAAACTGTGAAAATGAAGTGTTGTGGACGCCTTTTTTTACACTCAGTTCTGAAGAAAATGTAGGCAGCTGATGAACGCAGTTCAGAGAATATTTGTTTTACCGTAGCACTGCTACCTACCCTAAATATCTCTTCATTTAAGCACTGAAAATCAGAAATATTTCTGCCACAGTCAGCAACCTAAACAGATAATTGAAATAAGGGGGGAATCAGACTTCAGGGTTTCTTGTTGAATTTCTTGCAATTGGTAGATGGGCAGAGAAGGTGAAGCAGAGCTGACCCAAGCACTGTTAGAAACAGCTCAGACTGGAATGAGGACGTCTTCATGTTCTCAGTGTCTGTTTCTTCCCATGATACAACAATGGCTGCATTTTTATAAATTGTGTTAAAGATTTACTTTAAAACTTTATCCTGTGATGTGCTCAGGGCAGCTAGCTCCCATTCAGTTCAGCCTGAAGCGTTACATAAGTACAAACAAGAAAAAACATTTGAGATCTCGCTCTGTGCTTTCCCAGGCCAGTCTTTGCAGTGACCTTCATTTTAGCGTTTTTATTGCTCACAGATGATTCATCTCCAACAAAATTAAAGACATCAGCTGCTTCACAAGGGTGCTAGGTGACCAGGATATTTATTTAGCTCTCTTTAGCTTTGAGTGAGTGCTGCACTCTGACTACTCGAAAGTACTACACAGCCACTAGAGCAGAGCTCTCTTCCTGCCTTTCCATGATAGGTAACCCCCTACATGATCTGGGAGGAGGCAGAGAGTTATCTACAGAGGACAAAGCCACAAACACCTCTGGATAGTTTTCCACTCACATTCAGACTGCAAGGACCACCCTGTGTCAGGGCTGTCAGTGTGGTAGAAGGATGTTCAGATCCCAGGAAAAGTGGAAGCATCTTCAGCAGGAAGTTAAGTTGCTCTTTGTTGGGCTTTCAGATCCCTTGACTCAGGCCCTGAATTGCAGACCTTTGCCTGAAGCCAGGTACCTAAGTTCTGTATATAAAAATTAGGGAGAATGTTGGCTTAAGAGATGTAGCTAGGATTCTATGTATCCTCAGTATAACAGTAATCAAAGACTTGATTCCCACTGTGATTGGACTGCTTGACTGCAGGGGTGTGTATTCAAATAGACGTTTTGGAGAAGGAAGTTAAGGCTCAGCATCCTTTCTGATGGGTGATACCCTATAAAGTCACTTCAGAGTCACCAGCTTAGGATCTGTAAATTTGAAGTGGAAAGCCCACCCTAGAGGAAGGCTGACTGAAAAGGGAAGACCAGAAGAAATATTTGTGAGCAAAAAAAGAGAGCAGCTGTGTATTTCTGAGTGTAAGGCAAATGAATCTCTGAAATCTTCACAACCTGAAGGAGATTTAAAGGATTTTACATTCACAAGTCTGTAAAAAGCTTTGAAAAGTGTTACATCTGGTTCCCCAGGAATCTTATAACTTTTACAGGAAAGGTTCAAATTTGGGTATTTGATGCCTCTCTCACAGTTGTAGCCTCCAAAATTAACAAAAAGAGGGAAAGAGTCTCTCTGTCTTTAGAGCCAGGTCAGTTAGCTCACAGGCGTGGCCTATGCCCTGAGCACAAGCACTGGGCTGCATTTTAAATGCAATACTAGTACCTGTAAATGTATTAATATAGATCAGGAAATCAAATGAAGGAAGAAGAAGGCGGCTAATGCTCTTCAGCAAGTTACTGGTACAAAGTACCAGGGAGTGACTTTGACTTCACTTTGGTTATATTTGGATTTATAACATTGAATCTCAAAGAAAAATTGGGATGAAAATAGTTCTTTTAAACATGGCAAAGTGGCCTGGATCCGTTTGCCCAACACTTCACCAGGTGGGAGTGCTACTAATCTTTTATACCAAGCCTTATAAGATTGTTGCTTTGACTTCAGTACAGACATTTCTGACTTTGAAAAAAATAGGACCAGAATTAGGTCCGTGTTATTCTTCAGACTAGAAACAATCCATGTAGCAGGAATGGTGTGTTCATAAAGATTGCTCCCTCCTCTAACTTGTACTTTGACATTGCTTTGTTTGATCAGCTATCTGGTTAACGTTGCTTTCTTCCTTCAAACTGGCTGCATTTCCACAGTGGATTCCTGAGCTTGCACATCATGAAAAGAACTTCACTCTTCCTTAGAGGAAAGCTGCTGCTGGAGTCCCACAAGTAACAGCTGCAGCATTTGTTCCTTAGTATGTCATATTTTTAAACAAATTATAAAAAAATCAAAGGAAAAAACTTTGAGATTCTTGAAGACAAAAAGTTCTCAAGTGCATAGCAGGTAAATTATTTTATCCATCAAGGGACACAGTCCTGCTTCTATGGGTTCAGCTCAGGTGCTGTACTGGCTTTTTGATGGCACACTGCACAAGGCTTCTTTTCATGCAAGGGTACTGTTGATTATAGTGCTCATTGCTCTGCACACCATCACAATGAGGTAAACATCCTTCTCTATGACCCAAGGGCCTAAATGTCCTTTCCTTGCATATTTGGAAGTGCTTTTGACTGGTGCAAATGTTCCTGAGTATATGCGAGTTGACCATTCCTCTGTTGACTGCTAGGTGGTCACATTCCCAGCATGACCACCAGTTCAGTTTGAAATCTGCCTTTCCATCACCTGCAAGAGCATTTCCACCGCCACAATAAATAACTTTTCAGCATTGGTTTTTTTTTCTAAATTTACTGTAAATCACAAAGCTATTTGAAATGCATACTGTATAATGTGGATACATCCTAAATCTGGACATCTTTTCCTCCTAGAAGGAAAATGGACTCTGGATCAAATTTAAGAGGACAGAAGCTAAATCTATCAGCTAAAGCTGAACTTAAATGTCCAAGAAAGAAAGGGGAAGATTATATTCAGCATCACTTCTAATACATCAGAATCGTTTATATGAGAGCCATCCTTTTGCTTTAATACAAATTTCAAATTAAATCAATAGTCTTCAAGTTGAAAAAAGTATTTCCTTGTAACAATTTTATTTGTGAACTGTTTTTGTGTTTTTTCTTCTGTACTGTACTTGTGAAACTGCCTGGAAATACTGATATTTTAATTTGCAGAAGCACTCCTCAAGAAATGAGATAGACCATTGAGCCTTTATCACTTGACTGACCAAAACAATTAAGTAAAACCAACATACAGATAAAACAAAACAAGCTTACACAGAACAGTGGATGTGGTCTCATAGTAACTCCACTAAATGGAGATTACAGCTTTATCATTAACTGACTACATGCTACAATGACAGTTAAACATGTTTCCTCTCTAGAGCTCATGATGGTGATGGTAAGGTATTTGTCATATTACAGCATTATATACCCTTTACAGTAGGACTGTGACAAGCATATCAAATTAGATGCTCACTGGCCTTAAGTGTGTCTAAACAGAGAAGGACAGGAAAGGAACTGGTGAGGTGAAATGGTTTGTCCAGTAGATGGGTAGAAAATCCAGACTTCTGAAAACTGCTTTAGGTGATGGTACCATAGCTCTGAGAAGATTAGCACTGTGGGGAGGAAAGTAGCAATATCCCAGATTTATAGCGGATAATTTTGAGGCTGATACATCAACAGCAGTATTTATCTGTTAGGCAAGAGAAATTTCAATTACTGGTGTAAATTACAGGGTCTTTTCAGCTGTACTATCCGTTCTCTTGATTTTGAGAGGAACCAAGTAAACTTTGGGGATTACAGAGAAAAGATCAGACATCTATTAAAAAATTTGCTCTAGTGTTGCTATGAGCCTGATGCTTTCTTCATGCAATACAGTGTCATGTGTGGAAATGTTTTAAATATTTATTGTTTTAATATTCAAGAAACACCATCCCTTAGAAATAATGTTTGTCTTTAAAGAAGAGGATGATTAAATCAGATGTGAGAATTGAATCAGAGGTATCCTTGATCATTATAATAGCTCCACAGTGGTAATTTCTCATGCTCATATTGCCCAACTTTCTGAGAGTCCTAGGGATGAAAATCAGTAGTATTTTCAGTATTTGAAGCAGCCTTTGAGTTTACAATGACGCATCCAGAGATGGAAATGACTCTGCCTAAACATCCTGCTGTTTTCTATGTCTTCCTCTGAAGCATATGGGTTTGGTTTGTGTCAGCAACAAGCAACCAAAGTAAGTGGCCAAGGTCCAGAGCCAGGGTTTCATTTTCCCTGTCCCACACCAGCAAGAGGGCAAATGGATAAACTGGCCCTGAGGGGAGCCAGCAAAGTATGAAACGGTTCACCTGACATGGAGTGAAGATAAGGAAAACCTTCCTATGACTTTGTTGAAAACTTTGGCTAAACTCAAAGTGCTGTGAGGTATACTTGGGACGTTGTTCTGCAGGTATCACTAATGAATTGTCCACTGGCTGCCTTCCAGAGTGAAAATAGCTGGGACTCATCCCTACCAGTAAGCCAGTAAAACTCTGTGGCTTCTTTTGGTGTTGTGAATTAAACATGATCGGGATAGTTCTCTGGAGCTGAGGCAGAGTCGTGTGGAAAGGTGCACATCTGACACTCTCTTAATCCCCAGTCTGACTGGATGACTGAAAAAGCCTGTAGAATATCTGGAAATGGTCCCCAGCTTGTGTTTGGCCTTGGGATTGTCTGGGAGAACTGTTTTGGGCCAAGGTTATGCTAGGAACCATTCCAGCAGTATGTGGATGGTGGCACTCAAGTGCCTGGGAATGTACCCTGACGCTGTTTGATTTCCTGTGCACAGCTTCAGAATAGGCAGAGATACTTACCTTGGAGTACACTGGTAGGGTGAGCCCGCTTTAGAAGCTGGGATAAGATCTGACCAACTCCATCCTGGAAAGCATCTGAGGCAAATCTTGGATGAAAAGGTCACAGTATGAGTTCTCTGTGCTCCACAGAGGACATACAAGTGTTACTGTGCTGCCCAGCACTGACTTGTCGAGGGCAGGAGGCATATTTACTCTATAGCAGAAATAATTCACTGCAACCTCCCTCCGATGCACTGTGGCATCTCGTGACTCCCGTCGTGCATCTGTACGATGTAGAGAAATTGGATTCTCTGAGACAGGTTCGTTCCGTTTTGACAAGGAAAACAGATTGCACAATCAATATCTCAGTCCTTCTGCTTGTCAGAGTGGCCTTTCATGCTGTTCAGTTGCTCTCTGCACTGAAGAATGCTGCAGGTGGCTCTTCACAGATGTCTGTGACAGTGACAGATTAGGAGCTTCTTCACTGTTTTGATATCAAATGAGCCTTGCATATGGCTCCTGTTAAACATGAACCTAAGCAGCAGGATTAATAAGAGTAGCAATTGGGAGACTTGTCGGTGTATGATTACATTTCAGTCATGATCCTGTTAACATTGAAATAAATCAAATGTGTCTGCTACGTCCAGATGAAAATCAGGCAGCTCATTTAGTAACATGAGTAACAATTTTTGAGTCCTGCTTTTCGGGCTGTATCTAAGGAAACTATAATCATACGCAATGGGGAGTAGGTAAAACTTAAGTGCCTAGATCCAAACCTCTCCTATTCAAGACTACTTCACTCTTTGCTTTCACCATTCAGCTTCCTCAGTTGCATTTCTCTGTTTCATTCTGTACAGGCTGGCCAGATCCACAAACTACACAGCACCTTATCTGCCTGCCCTGAAACATCTCAAGGGACATCTTCCCTGAAATTCTGGCTTCAGACTTCGCTTGGTTTGAGCTCCAGCATTCCATTTCTCAGGTAGATGTGTGGGTTTACTGCCTAGCAATTGGGAAAGAAAGAAAGAGAAAGAGGTAAGTTCATAAGTTTTGGACATGGGGTGAAATATTTGAACAGTTCTTAAGGGACTGGATGTTTCAGTTGAGTTTTTGGTATCTCCAGAAACAGTGATATCATAACTTCTTTGTGTGTTTTCCCACAAAAAAAAAAAAAAAAAAAAGAAAAAAAATTATTTACTTGGAGGTGGCTTTGAATCACTCTATGCAGCTGTGGGACTGGTACCAGCTCTCCCACATGGTGTGCTCAGCAGTGAAATGCATAAAAAGGGTTGTTACCAAAATTACTCTCCATTAAAAATCAGAAGAGATCTTCATTTGGTGAAGGAATACTAGAGACATTTAGCTGAAAGTGAATGCTGCCCAGATAAACATCCACATCTGGAGGAGAGGCAGGGTTTAGTCTATGCCCTTTCCTCCAGTGTTTCTCCATAAAGATGTCCTCAGCTGATGCAATGGCTGCTGCCCTCGTGATGCTATGTGAAGGGACCAGGCACCTGTCCCCCAGACTCTGGATTGCGGTCTAGTAGCCAAAGCCCCATCCAACCTGGCCTTGAACACTTCCAGCGATGGGGCATCCACAACTTCTCTGAGCCTGTTCCAGTGCCTCACCATACTCACAGTGAAGAACTTAGTCCTTATATCAAATCTGGATCTCCTCTGTTTAAAGCCATTACTCCTTGTCCTATCACTACACGCACTTGTTAAAAGTTCCTCTCCTGCTTTCTTGTAGGCTCGCTTTAGGTACTGGAAGTCAGTACTTAGGTGCTATAAGGTCACCCCAGAGCCTTCTCCAGGCTGAACAACCCAACTTTCTCAGCCTGTCGTCATAGGAGAGGTGTTCCAGCCCCCCGATCATCTCTGTGGCCCTCCTCCAACAGACCCATGTCCTTTTTGTGTTGGAGACCTCTGAGCTGAACACAGTACTCCAGAGAGTGGAGTAGAGGGGAAGAATCACCTCCCTCAACCTGCTGGCCACGCTTCTTTTGATGCAGCCAAGGGTACTGTTGGCTTTCTGGGGCTGGGAACGTACAATGCTGGGTCATGTTGAGATTCTCGTCAGCCAACACCCCCCTTCTCCATAAGACTGCTCTCAAACCACATATCGCCCAGCCTATATCTATGCTTGAGATTGCCCCAATTCACGTGCAGGACCTTGCACTTGGCCTTGTTGAACTTCATGAGGTTCACATGTGCCCACCTCTCAAGCCTGTCAAGGTTCCGCTGGATAGCAATCTCTCAAGAGATTTACTCAGGCCTATGCTGTGAATTGGTTGCAGAACTAGAAATAAAACACAGAGGCCCTGGCTTTTCAGTGCCAAGCACTGAGCCATTACTCCTCTGGGTCAGGCAATGAACAAGCTAGAAAAGCCTTTGAGGCTCCGAAAGTGATTAATAGACCTAAAGCTCCAGCCTGGAGCCGGATGGAGAACATACGTGCTCCTGCTCCTTATGTTTGCATATGTACAGGTGCTGCTCTCGAGGAACTTGTCAGGTGTCTGCTTTCGGGGAGTTGACAGCTCTACCACAACGTTGTTTGACTAAGTGTGCAAACATCAAGTGGAGATTAACCGAGATAGCCCTTTAATAACACCATCAGTTGAGTGATCGCGCTGACTGATGGTGGGGACTGGACAGAGTCAAAGATGTATGCAAAGAGAATTTTTATTGCACCCTTTGCAGGTACTTCCAGTCACATAAATATACGCAGGGATACCCCGTGCTACCCAGGCACAAGTCTGTCACTGATCTGACTGCCTATCAGACCTGGGCATGAATTTGTGGCAGCTGATTAACCACTTGTGCCAACTGCCTCACAATTTACTGCACGATGGTTTGATTTACCACCTTTCTGAGCCCATATCTCAGCTGCTTCATCAGGCCTGTCCTAGAGATGCCTGTATGAGACCAAAGTGTACTGAAATACCGTAAATGTGTTCCCTAATAGGCAGAGACTTTTCAATACTTTCCACTAAATTACCAGGCTGTCCATTTTAACTCTCCATAGCCTTGACAGCTCCTCCTAGACACATTTTGGGCAAATACAAGGCAGCCTGTCAGACTAACAAGGCCCTTGCAAGTTTTGAGCAATATAAACCCATTCATGAAAGCTAGAGAGAGCTGACAGAAGAGAGAAATTCCTTCTAATGACAGATGTTTGAGGTGAATTAGCAAATACCAAAAGCTACTTTAATCAAATGAAACGATGAGGTAAAATGTTCCCTATTTTTTTCGTTGAAGTTAAGTACAAAATCTAAAGTGCTGCTGAAACAAAGGAAAACTCATTAATGTGATTGGATGTGATACTCCTCTTCCCTAGGTAAACATTGGCTCTTCTGAACTTAACAGCTGGACGGTTATTACTGCAAGTGTTGCTCTGTGCTGTTAAATAAGTGGTTCTTTGCAATCCCAAGTGAGATAATGAGGTGTGCATAGGTGCATCTGAAAGGATGGTCCTGTTGCCAAAACTCTGACCCCTTGCAAGGGTCACCTGAAAGCCAGTCTTAGCTCTGCCAGGAACCTGCTGGGGGATTTTGGGAGAACTTCCGCTTTCTTGCCTATTTATTACTCGTAGCCTTGTCTATTCTGCTAAGAAACTAGTGATGCAAAGGCTTTGCCATGTTTACGCAGGATTTCTTGTTGTGTGCCCGTATGAAACCCAGCAGTGCTGCCGTGCTCTCGATTGCACCTCTGAATACTGCTGTTGAAAGAGGAAAGCGGGTAAGTTCACCAATGAAAAGTGCCAGAGTTCATTGGTATCACTCAAAATAGAGGGATGTCTGCTAATTAATGTTGTTTTCTAGCAGATACTTATTTTACCACTATAGCTGCTTAATTAATTGCTTTGTCTGCTTTCATAAGTTGCCTCTAGTTAAGGAGAAATACTTATAAAAGTGATGACAATTGTAATAGTAATGTATTCTATGGAATTAGCTTGCTGTCTTTTATTCTCCTTCAACTCTAAAGCTTGATTGATGTCTTTGCTCGTATGAAACTCATATCCATATCCATATGCATACGTGTACATATGTATGTATACATCACAACAATGAGAAAAGAAAGAATGGGGAACACAATTACGTGCTAGGAAACTAAGTTAAAAAAAAAAAAAAGACAAAATATATTTTCCTTTACTCTTTTCTTTATTTGTTACACTTCAGTCAGAGAGGAAACAGACTTCCTGAAGTATCATCTCTTCAAGAAATTTCCAAAAGCAAAGCTTTGAGTTTTGTTTGTCAGATTTTCTTCTTTTGTCTAGATACTTCTTTTCATCTGCTCTGTGATGGTACTCTGAATTTACTGCCACTGGGGAAGCTTTCCCATCTCACACCAGAAATAGTTGTGGCATGAGGTTTGGTACTTGTGTGGGGCTGTGCTCAGAGCCTGTGCCAACTTCTGAGGAAGCTGACGTTTGGTCTGGGACCACAGCTCTGGTGATTCATCCCCAGCCACAAAGAGAGAAAGCAGCCTCCCCCTCCAGGCACTGAGACGTGTAGTACTGGACCAGCCTCATCCCCAGTGAACAACCTCAGTTGATGCTGGTTGAACACCTACACAGCAGGAGATGGAAGCCAGGGGAAACAGGTAAAAAGTTGCCTTGGCTCTTCCTTCTCCTTCCACTTCAATCTCTGCCTGCTGCCTTCCAGCGATGTAGAGAAAATTAATTTGGGATTCAAGCATCTGGAGAGCAGTGGATAAAAGGTGCTCTGGAGGAACATATTGTTACAGATGTTCCTTTCCTTACTGCTACAGCAAGTCAAGATGAAAACATACTGCATAAAAATGTGACGTGCCTGAAATCTAATGCAAACTCTTTCCGTTCAAGAAAGCAGTAAAATTGTGGAAGCTCAAACTGTGTCCTGCAGGCAGCATAGGAGGAAAAATGCATTCTCTTTTTTTTTTATTTTTTATTTTTTATTATTGTATTGTTAAAGATAAAATTGTGCTTGGGGGCACTCAGACAATGTGGTGCTGAGGAGTGTGCATGAAGCAGATAACACTATTTCCATCCACTAGGAGGGAAATATGTAATAACAGGAACTTTGTTCATTAACTTGGAGAAAATGATGATTACATTAGTGAGGCTAAAGGATATGAAATACCTTCTGCTGTTGAATAAGGGATGGTCTGGCAAATGCTGGGATCAGATTTTGGAAATTCCTATTGGAGGAGATGGAAGATGAAGGCAGGAATAGGAGGAGGGAAGCAATTCCCAGATGGTAACACTTTAATTTTTAATTTGGAAAAGTTAATATTATACTAAGTCTTATACCCTGAAGAAGAAAACACTTGAGGCAATGTCATATTCTTGGCTCTCTGGTGGGTTAAATAAACTTGTAGTCTCTATGCTTTTTATTTATTTAAGGGCCAGCTTGTGCCTTGGACTGAATGTCTGCTTTGGAGCACTATGTATAATACTGATCCCCGTAGGCTGGCTATTTGATCTGGTATGTGATCTGGTATGTGCCTGCTACTTTCCCAATCCCTTTGTTTGTAAATATGCAGGGAACAACCAACCAGAGTTGTCCCACATTCCTGTAATGTGGGAACCAGCAAGAGTTGACCAGAATAGGCATATCGTGGAAATATTCCACAATAATTTTCCCATCTAAGATGGAGTTTTTCTTGGCTAGTGGGGGGAAACAAGGCTGAGCTGCACCTCACCCAGGGTTTTATAGGAGAACAAATCATACCTGTGCCACCAGTTCTGTCAGAACACTGCACTGTGTGGGATTCACGTATTATGGCATTTCTTCCATCATTTAAGTCTGAACCCTCTATTTCTTACTCCAACTCCCTCAGCAAGCTGAAAGGAGTAGTGTGTTACGTGGCACGTGATTCAGGCTGGAAGAGGGAAAGGTTGGAAAGGAAGAGGAAAGCTCACAAATTGTCAGCTCTCATTTGGCTCTTGACAAAAGCACCTGGATTTACAGAAAAGAAAAGACTATCTGTGATAAGGGTCAAATGAGCAGAGGGAATGGATATTTACTTTGTAGAATTGAGTTGTAGTTGGCGATGGAACAATTTTTCATTGGAACAGTGGATAACAGATGATTACTCCTGTGTTTTACTGGGTTTTCTCCAATGCAGATGGTTAACAAGAGGCCTGAGAACTAAGCAAAGATGCACTGTGTGGCCCGATGCCTTGACATTTTCCTGGTATCTGTTTGACCACGGCTATGCCAAGCTTCCCACAAGTGCTCCTGGATGAGTTCTCCAGGCCTGGCTGGTACTCAGATGGAAGACCACATGCAAATCTGAAGTAATGTGTAGTAAGTCAAAGAACAGGGAAATGCTGGACTCCAAAACCCAGGCAAGTTGAAAAATGATGTTCCAGCCCTGTAGTGACTGCAGAGAAGGCATGAGGAGGGTACCTGCTTACACAGCTATGGAGGAAACTGGAATTCAATCCTAGGTGTAATTCACGTAAGACATTCAACTTCTTTATGCTGAAAAATGGGAAAAGCGGGTATTTTTTACTGTGCAGAGTTGGAATAAGGGCAGACCCCAAGTTTCCTGCCTGAATGAAAGGGATAAGGCAGCTGCCTATAAAACCAGACAGATCATAAGTCAAGGTGCAGTCAAATTACAATCCATGAAAGGGAAATCAATAGGATTTTCCCTACTGCATTGTTTCCAGGCTGTAGTCGTGCAACATTTCTGTGATCAATCTAATGTCCGTATTTTGATTTTACTGAGTTTCATGTGATTTTAACTTTGACCACAATTTTCAAGACTCCAAGTACAGTTAAACTCCACCTGAATGCACTATATATAGATTGAACACTCCATAGAGATATGGAAATCTTAGCTCCTTGAATTGTATTTTAACCAACTACCTGTTTTATGTCCTAAAAGTCAAGTTTTTATTTCATTTTACTCCTCGTTGACATGTGGAAACCATTTCCTCCATATCAGCAACCCTGTCACCTCTCTCCCTCCTGCAAAAAGCACAGCTTGTTTTATTCTTGCAGTACTCTTGAGACTATACTGTGCTATGGGGTGTTGCTGCTTTGTTCTCTGACCCTGGGGCTGGTGACATTGGCACACTGTCCAGTCTGTGCTTGAGTGCGCATTTCGGCTCCCAGTAGAAGGAACGACTGTAGTGGACACTCTGGGCTGGAAAGGACTTTCAAAGTTACTAAATTCAACCTACCGCTGTTGCAGAGAATTGCAAATCTCCCATAAAACTGATCAAGTTCCCTCTTGAACAGCAGCTGTCTATTTTTGCCTCAGCAATACAAAGACTTAACTATTCCACTGATTCATTAGAAAGTTTCTTACTGTTTCCATTATCAGAGGTTAATTTCCTCCCAGTTGTCCCTATGCCAACAAAGAATTTCAGTGGAAGCAATTTCCTCTGTTTCTGGTGTCCACAATTTTACATAAGTTACCAGTAACATTTATCCTACAGACTGTTTCTATACTGGGCACAATCTTGCTTCTGTAGCAACAGAGTAGGGAACTTAGCATTAATATATCACTCCATTATGAGTTGTATCAAATAGCACAACAGCTAGAGCACGGAACAGAACAACATATCAAGGGAAAGTCTTTATTTATGATGCCATAGATATGCCATCCGTGATTCACTGGGTGGAATTGTCCTAGAACAGGAAACAAAAACATAGTGCATAGAAAATGGTGTTAAACATCAAGCTGATAAATGTTCCTAATTACTTTAGAATAGCTAGCTTTTTTTCCCATTAGCCTGCTCCCTAACCTTTTTCTACCAAAAATAATTTTCCATGAATCATAACCGTATCATTACAATGAGTACAAGGAAACATCAGTTTATGTAAGATCAAGTTAAGTAACAGGAAACATCACATTAAGGATAATCTAATTACACTTTGTTCCACAACAGAAGGGACATATTTATTTTTCAGATAAGAATGAAACGCAGTGTATAAGCATGTGAAACTCAGAGAGAGAACTGCAGCGTCTGCCATTAGGTTCTGCAGAGTCGAGAATTCAATTGAAACTACCTAAGACAACAGTTTCTCTGCTGGCACTGCTGGGAGTGCAGTTCTTAACCAAATACCTACATCAAATGCCTAGAGCTCTGCAGTTAGTCACCTTCCCTTCCAATCAAAACCAAAGCCACAAAAAGCTGCTTTTCCAAAACAGGCCTTCCTGAAGGACCAGCCCAGAACTCTTAAATATACCCAAAGGTCCTACCATTTCAAAATGTCAGTATGTTTGTGCTCCTGGAACTCCACAAGGGGATGAGGAGTCATAAAATTTATGCCAAGAAAGACTATTATCAATGTCTTGTTCACCTTCCTAATTGACACACGTATCAAATTTAACTTCGTATTCCCTGCATTGGACCACAACTAGCGTGTGAGATACAGGATTTCTTTTGCAAAGATATTTGATCTTCACTTGTATGAATTCTTCTGTCTCTTGCAGCCTGTCTGTAAGGCTCAGGAGATGTTTGTGAAGTGATTTGAGAGCCTCCTTGGGGATGCGATGTAGAGAATTTGCAGGCAAACAAATGAAAGGTCGATTTCTATCTAGTTACTCTCATGTTGTTTTTATATGGAGATGTTGCTCTTAATACAGCTTGAAATCAGACAGGTGGTTAACAAATCACAGGGCATATAGTGAATGAGTACAATGTGATACTTTCTGTCTTTCAATTAATGCTGTTTACCCAAGATCACATTCTGTCATGAATTACACCAGAGTGAAACCAGAGCAAACAACTCTTCAAGTCAACATGTCTCTCTGGATTAAAGCAGAGAAGTGAAGGCTTTCCAAGACTACTGTCAACTCATTCAAAGCCTTTTTAACCTCCAGGGTTATGTGTATCAATATCTCAATAACGTGCTCAGAAAATCATGAAGCTGATTAACAGTAGAGGCCCCTGAGCGAGGTATAATTGAACTGGAAAGAAAAGGTGCTTATTCCCAGGGTAGAGATACGTAGACAATACAAAGAGCTCTATATCCAACCAAGATTCTGTATCAGAGGAGTAACAGCTCTGGGCACAAGTGTGACTTAAGGACACAAGTGATCTAACTAATTTGGAAATCTTTGTGATACTGGCACAGGACCCTTGATTGCAGAGTTTCCTTAATGTCAGTATTGATCTCAGTCTAGTCCACGAAACACAGCTCATCTCATCCCAAAGGAAAAATGTCAGATTTATCCCCTTCTACTGCAGATGTAGATGATTTATTTTAGTCAACTGGATCCTACTGCTGGTGCCCACACTCTTGAAACAAGAGCAAACCCCACTGTTCCACCCCGACTTGAGCATGACTCATGCATTATAATATAATTAATTCCCTTTGGGACGATGGACCTCCTACGCATTTCACCAACTATTCTGTGTGACAGGACACCAGTGTTGCCTGACAATAATAGAAAACATCTGTAAATTAAGTGATCTAGACAAAGACTGTTGTGGTTTAACCCCAGCTGACAACTAAACATCACTCAGCTGCTCCCTCCCTCGTTCCCCATCTCTGGATGGGGAAAAGAATCAGAAGGTTAAAAGTGAGAAAAAAACTCATGGGATGAGATAACAACAGTTTAGTAATTATAAATTAATAATAATAATAAAATTGTGCGGAAAATGTTAAAACCCCCAGCACACACGCACAAAATGAAAACCAAAAACAAAACAGAAAGGAAAATAAAAGCCAGGAAACAATTGCTCCCCACCATCCAACCGATGCCCAGCCAGCATTGCCAGCCTGAGCAGCAGCTCTCCCCACCAACCTCCTCCCTAGTTTTAGGGCTGAGCGTGACGTCATATGGCATGGAATATCGCTTTGATCAGTTGGAATCAGCTGTCCCAGCTCTGTCCCCTCCTAACATTTTGTACACCCCCAGCCTACCTGCTGGTTGGGTGGTGTGAGGAGCAGAAAAGGCCTTGACTGTGTGTAAGCCACTGTTCAGCAGTAATGGAAACATCCCTCTCTTGCCAACACTGATTCCAGCACAAGTTCAAAACATGGCCTGATATTAGTGACTGTGAAGAAATTTAACTCTATCCCAGCCAAAACCAGTGCAAAAACAATTAAAGGAATTGGAGCTATTTTTTTCTAGAAAACTTTAAAGAGAAATTTTGATAAATAACTGCAGATATATTCTCCATGCCCAATGAGTTGAACAAAGATTGTCTTAAATCGGAACAAAAAAGGAATCCACTAGACATTAAGAAAATCTGTTTAATGAGTAGGAAAGCACTGGCACAGGCTATGTGAAGGGTGGAGAGTCTAGCACATACTGCCGTCTATATTCAATGGCTTGGGTAGAGCTGACACCACAGTGAGCATGAACTGGACAGCTTCTCGCAGTCTGCCAGCCCTGTTTTCTCTGTTTCTGAATTTCACATTGTTTCAGAATGAGATGAGGCAAAGGCAGAGAAACTCCAGACTGCACAGCTCTGGGCTGTTAGTTCCCGTTTTTGAGTACCAGCACAGTAAATGGTTTTATTGTGTTTGGATGGAATTTACATGTTTTGATTTACACTCGCTCACTCTTGCCCTTGCAGTGAACACTACTTCTACTTAGAAGAGTGTAGCTGCTTCTTCTTCATTCTCTCCCATCAGGTCTTTATACATATTGATAAGATTCCTCCAGTGTCTGGACTGAAGAGTCCAAGCTCTCTCAGCCTCTCCTCATATCACAGGTACAAGTGAAATTAGCAGTTAGGGCTCCTGAATCTTAAATCTGTTCCCATCACCAGAGCCAGGGCTCCTGCATGTACAGACTGGTGCTGAGGATGCAGTGGCAGAATCCTTTACAGACATGACAGCAAATTACAATTAGTGTGGAGAACTTGGATGTAGCATTAGCGTGAAGGCCTGGCAGAAACGTGCCATACCTTATTCTGGTTTACGTAAGTTGTGGAGACTAGTCAATCTAAGTTTAATTACATCTGTCTCCCAAGCTAAGCAGTTGATATGATTCTCATGTTCCAATTGCATAGCAATGGCAGCGAAGTATTTGAATCCTAACTAAGGAAGAGGTAATGCCCCTCCTATCGGCATGCTTGGCACATTGTGCTGCCCCCTCTTTCCTCCACCCTCTACAACTACAGCATCTTATGTGTGTGCTCCTGTGATGTATTATTCACAGTGCTGTGCAGCTCTGCCCTTCTCCTGCCCTCCATTCAAATCAACTTTCAAATGCTGTGACTTCAGGCACTAATGTTTTAGACAAGCTTGAAGCAACTGAGACAAGGCTGTAAGCTGAAAATAATGTGCAGCAGCATAGTTGAGCAGTTAATCAATACATGAGCTGTCAGCTTTTCAGATCAAGGAATTAACAAACTTATTTTGCATCAAATTGATTGAGTTTGGGAAGCGAGAGAAATAAAAGCTGATAACAAGACAATGTCTGAGTTGTGGGGTTTTTTTAGGAAAAAGGGTAAGAAAGGAAAGAACTCAAACATTAATATTTGAATCTTTTGCTACTCTTAGTTGTGATTGTCTAAATATTCTTGAGGAATTATGACGGCAAATTTGCAACTGAACTCGCTACCGCTTGATGATGGGGAAGAACCAAGGATGGCCCTGACTTAGAGCTCTACACACATCTCTTCAGCCACAAATGTTCTCTGATGCCACCATAAACTGGAGAAGCTTAAAAACTGTATCAGACATATTATAGGGAATAATGGATAGAGAAAATAAAGAGCATTCATAAACTTTCTTCCTTTCTCTGTTGAATCAAAGTGTGACTTTTTTTTTCTTTATGTCAAAAACTATTAACACTACCTTCATCATTTCAGATTCCCAAAATCAAAGTAAGACTGGAGAAGTCAAAAAGCATCAAGGGCCAGTTCAGGCAGCTGTCAGATGTTTACTTCACAACCATATCCCTCACCCTTGCAATCCTTCCCACAGCAGGCAGCAAGTTAGTCAGGGCTGCCTGTTGCAAGTAATGTTTATTCTATAGGAACAGCGTCATAGAGGGACTGTGCTCTGCGCGTCTGCAGAGTGCAAAGAGAAATGCACTAGCAATGAGGTGCTATTTGAGCCCTATGACTGCTCTGCTGCGTCCCTGCAAAATTCACTGCCCTGTTTTGTGTTGCAGTTTCGTCATTTGTGAAAACTAATTTCTCTTGTGTTCTGTCACACATTCCACAGCAACTGGATATTGTTATTGTAAGCGTTAGGACCTTGGCTGGGGGACCTCTGGTGATATCGCTCATGAACTGAGCAAAGGGAACCCCTGAAGCTTCCCAATCAGAGAAAAACCTCCCAGAGAGAGGATGCTCTGGCCCAATTGCAAGTGAACAAGGAGAATTGATTGAACGCTCCAGACTTCATCTGCATGTCTATAACAGGGTGATGTGAGACATTTTTGTTGAAGTACCATAAAGTTTTGAAGTTGAAGCGAGTAATATGTCATCACTCATGGATGACAATGGATGGAAAAGAAATCTGTAGGTAGCTGTGTTTGACATTAGGGTTCATCCTAACCTTTAGTGTAGCCTGTGGTGATGAGCATGTCTGGGCACCTGGGAAAGGGACTGTATCTAATAGTGGCTACCAGTGGAAGATGCTTATACATGGCTGTGTAGGCAACTGTTCTACTCCATAATGAAGAGAATCTCTGCAAGGATTGCATGAACGTGTCTGATACAAAATGGTAATAGAAGTGGGGAAGAATTGGTCTTAACCTACTGTAAGTAGTGATGGATGATGGGCTCTAGGAAGAGCAGATGTAACTAAGCACCAATTTAAGGCTTAGAATACTGTTTGAATAATTTTGTAAGAATCTCTGGATTATTTTTTTCCTAACTAATGCATCACTCAAACTACCATGAATGGTCTTTCACCTTATTTGAACATACCACTAAGAGAAATACAAAATCCGTAGACTGCTTAGTCTCAATATATTGAATAAAAATATAATCTGAGAAGCGCAACATTTGTAACTTCATTAAGAGAAGGAGTTGACAGTACACACATTTTCATCAGAAACATCCCATAACATTCTGGACTGTCTGCAGCTTATTTTCAGGTTTATCCAAGTAATGGATGCAGAGTAAAGCGTGACTTTGTCAAAAAGAGACAATCTCAAACAATTCTCTGCAGCTCAGTTGATGCCATAGCCTAGGGGATGCTGTTTGCAAGTGTAAAAGGCAAGAGTCCCATCACAGGAGCCCAATGTGCGATATTAAA
Source organism: Baryphthengus martii (assembly GCA_013396935.1). NCBI lineage: Eukaryota > Metazoa > Chordata > Aves > Coraciiformes > Momotidae > Baryphthengus > Baryphthengus martii. The sequence continues at coordinate 110,091 of VWZK01002472.1, read as the reverse complement.
CTTTCCGTAAAAGGCCATCCTCAAATTAGGCCCATTATCTCTGACATACAGTCTCCACACAAGTGAAATATTTAGTGCTAAGAGTTTATGGCATTTCCCTAGGTGAAGCTCTATGCAGTTCACAGAGCTTTTGCTTGCAGAGCACAGCTTGGCAGCCATTCTCAGACAGTTTGACCAAGATCATGAAAAAGTCTTGTGCATACAATCTCCCTTGCAGGATCAGAGCATTAACACCCAGGGCTACAGACCTGCTGAAAAAAAAAATATATATGTATATATAGCCTGGGCTTTACAGCACTTCACAGCTTTGATGTGTGCCCAGTGTAAAGGATGACAAATTATTGTGCTGCCCCAAGGGCACAGTGGGATCATTTCTCTAGAAATCATGCCTTTGTATGGAGCGCAAAGTGAGGTATAAGAATCTCAGACTGAGGCTATAATAATCTGCACAGTGAGATGTCCCCTGACACTATCGTGAATCTTATCTCTACAGCTAGGGAGGGTCTCCTGGTACAGAGTAGAGAGAGGGGTTGGAGGGCCTGCGAGTGTTCCTCTCCTCTCCTGGAGAAGCTTTGTCCTATGAAGAAAAAAACCTACAGGACAAAAGATCTGTGGCTTTAGGTAATGTAAATGCACACACTGAAAAAGCAAGTCCCCAAAGATCCTTCTGCAGTACGAAAATTGATGTAAAAATCCACTTGTTAGTGGAGCTGAATCAAGTATTCCACTTCTGCCTCAGCAGCCTATTTCTGCCTGACTCCTGGACTACCCATTGGCTAATCCTTAAAACAAAATGAGCCTTCTGGCTGAAAGTCATGACGATAAATGTGTTAGCATTAACATTAAGCAAGTCTTGAGAAGGTATGGTGTTGCTTTTAGCTCATGCTTCTCTTGCAGAAAACAATCCTTTTTTTNCTTGTAAACAATCCTTTTTTTTTTTTTTTTTCCTCTTTCTAAGCAAGAAAAGGCAGGGATCTCACATTTCTTCTAATTACAAAGCACTTTACTGTGCAGCCCCAGTGAGGGAAAACGGTTTTTGAAGGCTACAGCACTGAGTGAGAATTGATCGCTAATTAAATTTGTCTCTGGGAAATTAGCTATAACTGAAATGTACTGAGTGAAAACAAGCAGATCATTGTTTTGCTAGTGGTCCATGTTAAATAACACCTGCATAAATCAGGTGGTTTGATATACCTGGGAAAGCCAAGCCCAGACATGGTGGATGTCCTATTTCAGGAGGCCCCTGGCTGTAGCGGCCCTGTGCAGCATCTCTCTGTACTTCTGGTGATGATCAGCTTTCGTGAAGGACTTATCACTCTGTCCTCCTTGCATGGGAAAGGCCACTTATGGTGGTTGCAGAGTTTCACAGAGCCAAACATATCCATTTGAATAGAACAGGGTTTTTAGGCTCTTTCTGGGTTCCAGTGTGGATTTGGGACTAGATTTTCAGTGTGTTGTGGGAGATAGAATTGCAGCTGAGGAGGAAGCACAAAGTATGCCGTGTCTTCATTTTCACAGAATGCTGTTCCAAGATGCATTAAAACAGAATGCCAAAGACCCAGCAGAACAGCTGTAGCAAGTGATTTTGCTTGATGACTTCTCATTTAATAGGTTTCAAAGGTGGTTGTGATGTTTTCTGTTTTAGATGGTTTATAAAAGAAGCGCCAGTTACAAGGTTGGGTTTCTTCTGCCTGTTAGTATAGTGGCAGATGGTACAGGCAGGTATGTGTTAAGGTGTATGTACAGATGGCTCACTCTGTCTTGCGGTGCCTCTGACAAGATAAAGCCAGGAAGAACTGCAGCACGCTACAGATTACAAAGGGAAGTAATGTATATGCAGATGGCCTGCGCTGACCTGTGGTGCCACTAACAAGACAGCAAAATGAGAAACGGCAGGACACTGTAGATAGCAAAAAAGGTAATAGCTTGACAAAATTGCTGTCAAAGTTAGAAATTACCAGGGCAACCATAGCGTAAATACCAAATAAAGGTAAAAAATCAGCCAGACCAGGTGGGGAAGTAGTACACAGAAGTGAGCTGTTTCTTCGGGAGGGGTTGAGAGTGGTAAAGGGGAAGATCTTGCAGGGGCAAAAGGAAATGTAGCTTGAGTCAAATCGCGCGTTCACAGCTCCCTGTCGAGCAGCTCTAAGCCTGGCCAACACAGCTTGGAGCAAGACTCTGAACACATTGTTGCTCCAACTGTGCTGCATCTGACTCTTTTGTGCAGTCAGGAGGGGTCTGGAGGCATTCCCCATTGTTGGGTGGGAGGACGTGGATGGACATCCTGACTTCCCAAATGCTGTAAAAGTCAGAATGTTGACAGTACTATAAAGACAATTTTGCTTTTGTGACTTCTGGGAGTGATTTTGATGTTGTGTATACTCAGTCTGGTTTTTAATCCAGAAATTAATTTTCTTTCATTCAAAGAAGCCCACGCCCCATCCTGCCAAGTTCAGCTCCTGATGACATTATTATTTATACACCACAAACGCCCAGAGGTGGTGGCACAGCATAAATAAGAAAGATAATGCCTTTGTCAGTGCATTTAGGAACACAAGCAGAAATTAATGGTAAGAATGCCATCAGAAGTACTGTTCTTGTTTTGTATAGGAAAATCCACAGAGGTTGTATCTGAGTTTGTCAAAATTAGACTTGTAGGCCAATTGTGGACCTACAAGAAGGGGTCTAGCAGGTTACCAAGTGGGCTGCCAGAACTAGAGCTTACTGTACCCAAAAGTTTGCAAATAGGGACACAGTTCAGCACAGGAGACTTGCTGCCTGGCAGAGGGATTCCTAAAGAGTGGTAGTAGGGCCAGGGCTGACTGCGGCCAGCTTCTTGTGCTGATGGTGTGGTGGGTTTCACTGCACAGCTCCTCTCCTGAGGCTCTGCCTCTTCCCAGGTTTCCTGGCCACAGAGCTCATTCCCTGTAGGAATGTGGGACTGGAAGGGAACAGCCCAGCCCTTTGCAGCCAAAGGCAGGAAAAAACACAGCGAACACACTATGTCTCTTCTGGTCTCATCAAAAGCTACAAAACCGTCATGGTTTTTCTGGAACTGTTTCTGGCTATAAGGAGGCCATAGGAAGTGAAAAGGAAAGGTTAAAGAACCACCACCATCCCATTTCCCCACCCAAGAGGGGAGGCTGTGACAGACTGCGTCCCAGTAGGCTGTATCCCTCTAGACAATACCCCAGGCTGTATCTAAAAGGAAGGTCACAGAAAAGTTTTCATGAGTATTCGTGAGTATTCAGCTGCCTGGAGACCCCTCATGTGGTAGAGATATGTGGATGTGCTACAATATAAATGCAAATGCACATTTATCTCAACGTTTACTGCCTTTATTTGTTGCAGACTCCAGTGCTCGAGTCAAATGATTCTGCAGGTAGTAATTACTGGCTTTGTGTTTGTAAAATGTAGTTTTAGTTCAACAAACAAATTGAGATTGACTTGTATTGAAAGGATTTTCTTATTCTGCCCCATCTCCTGTTTTCAGTGTCAATTTACTGTTTCTGTGACTGTGTTGCTATCTTGGCAAAATAGGCTGATTTCAGGATGTAACTGTTGTAGCAATAGTTATAGTCCTACACTGTACTGAGTGGACTAAGGAAGGCTGTAGAGGGTTTTTTTTTATGCTCCCCATGTACTGCTAGGACCTTCTGGGCAGTGACTCAATGTGTCTCAGAAGACAAGTCTCTAAGAAGATTATAAAAATAACCATGTAGTGGCTTTGTTGCAGACAAAACAGTTGTGACTCAGGCAATTAATTTAATTAGTTGTAAATTAATACCAGTTTCTGATCACTCATTCATGTATGGAGAAGAAAGAGAAATATATAAAAAAAAACTAGTCCAGCAAACAACATTCCTTCGCTTTCCCTAGGCTAATCTTAAACTAAAAAACCTATTCTACCCATTCACAGTTTCAGTTTCCCTTGTTTTCATCTCAGGTTGCACTGAAGTCTGTCCTAACCCCTTTGGTGAGGTGAAGGGGTGCAGGAGGTTGGGGTGATGTCTGTAATGGGTTCTGCCTGGCTTTCTGTCCATATTAGTTTCTGTGTGCCACCCTTTGCTTCTGACCGGCTTCTTCTTGCCAAACCTTGCTTCCTACTACTTTTCTTTCATCATTCTCTGCCTCCTACTGGTTTTTCACTGCTGTACTTTTCTTTGTGTCCCTGCACTGGAGTGGCTTGTCCACAGGCTGAAGTCCCTTCAGGAGTGTCCCTGCCGGGACCCCTCTGGAGTATGGATACCTACCTATCATGTCACAGGTGTCACACACATTTCAGCTCTGAAATAAAATCATGTCTAGGGAGAGCACGATCCTCTTTAACCCAAGCTGTGTTAGGCAGGATTTCTTATACTGACACTTGAGTTCCTTGCTAAAAAGGAGATGACCTTCCCTCACTGGGCTTTGTTGAAGACTACCTAAATGATACTCATCACTTGTTGCACTATACCTCCTGGTGTCCTTCAGCTCTTCTGGAGGTTGGTGCTTTTCTGTCCAAATGCCTATTGATGTTAGTGCAGGCAAACAGCCATGCAGAATTTAACTATGTAAATGGAGATGGAAAGAGAATATGCTCGAGATAAAGACCCAGATGTTTTTTGCATCTTTAAAGAAGACTGTTTGCTCTTACACATGAAAACGTGAACTCATTCCTCTTCCATGTGCTTCTCGTCCTGAGTTTTTCTGTCACTGATAGTTTTAACAGCAGGGGATGGCATCTGTGTCTACCTTTAGTAGTCCTCTAAAGACAAAGGGAAATAAATAAAGGCAGAAGAATTGTCAGTAAAAAGGGAGTGACTGGCAGTTTGTAAAGGGAGTATTTGGATATCCCCATGGTCCTGCAATTGTCTTCTGATGACATTTCACTCATCTGCTGTGTTTCAGACTGGTGAGTTTTCCAATTTCGTATGTCTGTTCCCAAGCAGAGAACTGGCTTTACGTACAGGGACTAGATGTAGGACAACAAAATGCCATCCATTCAGGCATCCTGCTTTTAGATAATACTTTTTTGGTTTTTACTTCTTTGTTTGCTGTAGAAAATAAGGTGCCTGTTGACACAGAGGTTAGAAGTTAACAATTATTAAATAAAAAGACAGAAGGTGTTTTCAGAGTTCTTCATTTGAGACTTTAGCTTCAGTGTTTTCAAAGGAATTTCCAGCAGAACTAAATTAGCTGTTGTACCAGCCACAGCATCGGAACTCATCTTCACAGCTGTAATTACTTCATGCTTCTGACACCATAGATATTACCATTAACCCTGCATGTGAATCATCATCTAATTTATTGTCTGAGCTGAAAGCAATTCTGTCTTTCCAGTTGAAAATTTGCAGCAATGCTTTGTCATGTTAATCTTCAGGTTATGATGTCTCCTCCATATGCATCCATTGCCTTCCCAGATGGAGTCTTACCCAAGCACCTCCTGCTGTCAGCCTTCATGTGCAGTCTTTGACAATTTTGGACTCTTTCCTAAAAGCACAGGCAATCTTTATTTCCATGTATAATGAAGAAGTTCATTTAGCAAGCACTGGTATTTACAGGGAAAAAAAAAAAAAAAGGAGGCTATTCTGAGAGACTTGAGATACTGAAAGCGCTAATTATTATAGTCTCTACAAGAATAAGAGATCTGTATAATGTCCTAACTGGTACTGTACAGTTGACAAGTGTACATGGTGGTGACCTGCTGTAGGTGAATCTGCAAAAGAGACCCCTTACACTACATCAAGTTCTAAAGTTCTCTGAAAAGATGGGGCATGAGCCTTTGCCACATGAAAATACCACAACTTTGCCACATGAAAGTCGCAGCATAGGCTGAGGTGTAAACACTGCTACTTGATAAAACATTTCTACAAGAAATTTGTACAAACCAAACTTTTTGATAAAAAAATTGATAGCATTGTCTTGTAAGTTGTGCATGTTTTAATGGAAAATGCTATCGATCTGAAGTTAGTTTCAACTGAACTTCAATGCTTTGTGCCCATTTTCACAGATATAAATTTATATGTCTAATTGAATCAAAATATTTTGTTACAAGGAAGAAAAAGTGCAGTGTCTCAGGGCTTTTATCTCCCTTCTGTGTGGGACTGTCTGGGTAAATTATGCTTTCTGTGACACTTCACAGGCTTTGTCTTCACTGATGAATTGAACAGTACCAAGAAATCTTTCCAGGTAATGGACCTCAAACATCTTTGAAACAATACTGCTTATGCCATTAAATTGTTAAACTTGTCTGGTCATAGTCCAGGTTCACTCATTCTCTCCCAAGCCATTAGAGTGGGCCAGGAACTTTTTCCTGGCAGGTGAGTTGGATGTAAACATCAGGATTTGAAAGTTAAGAGAGTTTAATAGTTATACAAGTGCAAACTGTTTTCTCACCGTTCAGTTCTGAACTTCTCACTAAAGTCTACTCATGGAGGTTCGCAAGGATTTAACAGCTAGCTCTTCTGAAGTCCTCATGATCCTTAACACTTTCATCACCACATTTGTCCAGATATATAAATTCATTATCATCTAAGGTCATTCTGGAGATATGTCAGGAGTGAACCTCATTCCAAGCAAGTCTTCTGGGTCATGGTCATGCCACCTGTCCAAGTCTGTGCTAATATCACTTTAGCTGCAGCCAGAGCAGACTCAGGCAGCCAAAAAGGCCTTTTGACCACATCACCATACCTGATTATGTCCGAAATGTTTGTTTGTAACACAGTCAGATTTTCTGTTTCACCCAATCCATGGAAAGAAATGGCAATTTTGAATGGCACCAACACATCTTTCATTTCTGAGGCTCAACTGCTGGTTGAACTTGAAAGAAAGTTAATTCAAATACTGTGGCTTTTTGCCACATTCCATTTCACACATGACCTCTACTGCAAATCAAACCACAAAGGTATCTTTACTATCTGGCTAGACATGTATCTTTTGTCCTCCTGGAGCTTGAATTTTTCTCCTCTCTTTCAAGACATTTTGCTGACTTGGAAAAGAAACTCCAGAATCTCATAACAGTAATAGAATACTGCCTGGGATTGAGGAAATCCATTTCCTTCAGTCATACTGGACTCTGTTGATGATGTGCAGTGGTCAACTCCTTTGGTCCTCCCTATAGCAGGCCTAAGAAGCCTGTCCCTGTTCCCTCTGCATTACAGAGTTATCTGCATGGTTCATGATATTGTCCAGAAATATGCTAGAAAATTGAAGAAAAAGAGCAAGAGTAAAATATCTTACTTTCCACAGGGGGCAAAACCCAAAAGATCCAGACTATTACAATAAGCAGTTTCTTCTCATTTAGTCCAATTTGAGTAATATTTTAACCTTGTCATCTTTGGCAGAATTCTGCATCATCAATAAAATATGAAATCTAATTTTTCTGAGTTAGTGGGAAGGTTTAAATAACAGCATAGCCTCTTACAGAATTATCAGTAGAGTAAAAATGAAAACAAAGCACTTCAAGTATTTATACTTCAAAATTTATTCAGCTTTTTGCACACCCTGTAAATTTAACAATTAACCATTGGGTTAATTTTAGTTCTTTTTAGTCCTGTCCCGGACCAATCTAGCCTAGAGAAAAATCTGACCTTCTGTAAAAGGAAAATCCTCTCAAGTGTTGAGATGCTATTGTCTTTCTGAAAAAAAACCTGCCCCCTTCTAACAGTACCTACTGATGCTACTCAACAGTACAGAAGTAGTGATAAATTTATAAACAGGCAAAACTCCTCTCATAGCAGGACCCTCACTGAAACCAGCTGAACCCACAGTATTCAGGACAGTAATAGCGGAATATCATCATTAAGTGACTTGATAAAGAAAGTAAACCCTGATCTAATTTGCACAAGTTATTATAAAGATTCTTTTCTAAACGTGTGTTTTAAGAACAATCAAAAAATTAAACCAAATACAATTTAATTTCTCATATTATCTGAATTATCTTGACTTTCTCCTCTCAAAAGATTATTTCTGATCAAGTTCTGGCTTTCATGATCAGATACTCTTGTAGTCTCTGCGGTAGATTATTCTTTCGGTGACGCTGGTGTAATTCAGCGTAACTCAATAGAAATCAGCAGTATTGTACCAAATCGATTCTAATCTGGCCAAGAAATCTAAAATCTAGACTTTGTCATCCTACAAAGACAACAGCAGGAACAATTTCACAGATTTCAGTTAATAACACCGATTTTCTTTCAGTTGCAGATCGAAAAGGCTTTTGTTAAGCAGAGATACACAGACAGACCTGATGCTCACAAATTAAGATTTACTTGAAGGCTGTTGATTTACTTCATTGCCGCTGGACAGCAAAATGTGTCAAACCTTTCCATTATGCAAAATAGCTCTTTTCAAAAAGAAGAGTCAAACACCTGGCACTCTTCCATTCTGATTTTCCTGCTCTGCATTAACAACAGTCTTAAATGCTTCTACTTAAGGAGGATTGTGACAAGATTTGTACGTATAAGGCAGTCTTTGTAACTTTACTTTTGTTCAGCCAGGCTCCAAGGCAATCCACAGGGAATAAAAACTGCAATGCTCTTAAGGCAAATAACAGCCAGCCAACTTTGTATTTGCCTGTGAAGATCTATTTCAATCCTGAGGGAGGACTTGTTTACTAAAAATTTTGTCTCTTGTTTTCCAACTATACCAGTTGGTCCAATAAAACAGATTGCATCTGCCTATAAATCTTCTTTTGCCTGTGTCCTTGGACCATTGTGGCTCTGATGGCTATGACATAGGCATGATACAGGCTCTTTTCAGGGAGCCTCAGGAGACAGAGGGCACAAATATGGGATGGACCATCTGAACATCAGGAAACTGGTTTTTACTTGAAGGATGGTTGAGCACTGGCAGTGGCCCGGCGAGATTGTGGACTCTCCATCCTAGGAGATATTCCAAAGCCATGTGGACAGGGTCCTGAGCAGCCAGCTCTAGGTGTCCCTGCTTGTGCAGGGAGATTGGACCAGATGGCCTCCTGAAGTCCCTTCCAACCTCAACCATTCTGTGACTCTATGATTCTGTCATAGAAAACTGCCTGTAAACTTTCCTTCACAAGTTTCTGACAGGGTATCTGTTTTAGATGACCAGGAAAATGAGAACAGAGGTAAGCTCCTACTGTCTCATGGTCACATAAAAAATGGTCTGAATCCTCTTCCATTCTCATGCACTTGGCCAGTTTTGTCAGCTCAAGTTTATATAACTCAACTAAAGAGGGCATTTGCCTATAGTTTGGGTATTTCCTTACTATAACTTGCATTGAGAGATACTATATTTTTTACATCCACAAGTTGTTATCTCAAGCCTTTTACCAGGAATATGAAGAGGCAAAGATACCAAATCTCTCCTATATACCAAAATCCTCTCTTATTTCCCTCAAAATCTGTACTATAGTTTTCTTCAGTGAATAAAATCAGACATGTAGGTCCAGACCTCCCAATGTCTTGAGTATCAGAAGTCAAAAGAAAAGAAGAAAATAGGGTTATTTTAAATGGATTCTGAACACATGGTTTTTATTGGAAAGTTGAGTGATGTTCAGCTTGGCGCTGGATTTGGTCCATCTCTGTTTTTAAGGAGAATGGAAGAAGTCTGTATCCCAGGCTGCTTTTGTCCCACTAGATACGACAGTGCCACACACTGAGCTTTGACATTGTGGTTACTGCCTCCTTGTCAGCATAATCCCTGGCGTGGTTTTGGTGCACATCATCAGTGACAATGTTACATTTCAGAGACACAACCAAATCAGCAGCACTGACAAGATTTGTCTGCCTGCACCTGAAACACTCCTCTAATCCTACGGCACAGGCTATTTCAATTATCTGTGTAGATGTAGTTTCTAAAATAAACATAAAAAGTGCATCTGGTGTTGGCTCTTCTCACATGAACAATGCAAAATATAGGGGTGAAGGCCTGACACTACTGATGCCTATCTCAAAACTCACTGGTTTAGGCAAAGAATTTCACCTTGGGTGTTTCTCCAGACCTTTTGTGTGTAGCTAAGCTGGTTAGAGATCTCAAGGGTATGTATTTTCTTACAGTGTAGAGAATTTGTCTAATGGGGATAGAAATATATCTTTCCTGCACAGGAGCACTGTGAGGATTGATTAGGTAATAACTTGAAAACACTATAGGAGTGAACAGTGCTGTGTTATATAAATGCTAAGTATTGTTATTTTTCCTTGCAAAGATAGTTCAGGAGAATCTGACAGATTCACAACTTAGCTCTCAAACATAAATACTAAGATACGTCCATCTTTGATTTTGTATTACTGCACATGGCACTTAGGAGAATATTATGATAGTATTACCTGAGATTGCTTGTTATTTTTGATGAAGTAACGAAATACCGGGAGCAAATGAGATCTGGTGAAGTATTTTCAGTGGTTCATTTTTGAAGTGGAATTCCTCCTTGGTTTTTTATTTCCTCTTTTACAGGAAAGCAGTGTGAATAAGAAAAATACACCAATACTCAAACCAACTAAACAAACAAAAACCGAAGCAAACACACACACACAAAAAAAAAACACCACCAGAAAAAGAAATATTAATAAGGGCTCCAGAAGGGCTGATAGCCAATCTGCAATCTACATCTCTCTCTATCTTTCCCAGTTCATTGTAGAGGGAAACTGGGACAACTCTGTTTTCAGCTCAGGATATATTTAGGATAAATCCACCCCTGAGTTATATAAGGTAGTCAGATTCATGAACAGAATCCAGAGTGTATAGCTGTCCGTCTTTGTTTCAAACCCAAGAACAAGATTCCCAGCCTAATGACGGTGGCTACTACTGCAGTTTGTATACTCTATTGAGCAACATGCTGTAATGACCCTCTCTCATCTTCTATACTTTTATATGCTCTGTTTGTAAAAAGTTCTGGCTAATTCCTAGCATTTGTTTTAATGAGGTTTTTTTCCTGTCTTGTTTCTCAGATACTGCATAGAATATTTTATTCTTCCTGAAAACGGTTATGATTCCCCTATGTGCAATACTGAGCAATCATGCTTTAATCAATGCTACTAAATCTGAAGCATCTCTTGTGCCTCCAGGTATTGATTCTATTCTGTTCACTTATTTTATTTCTGTAAAACACTGTAGTATTTTCTGCATATGAGATCAATCTTCAGGCTCAGCTCTCTCTACAATTATCAGCACAATTCAGATTATCTAGACAATCAGAAAATACCTAGGCTCATGAAATATTCTTACGTCTTTTCCCATGCTGAAAAAGTACATCTGTTGTTTTTAAAAGTTCATCAAGTCTCCCCTCCCTACATAAAACCCCCACATGTTCTACTCCATATTTACATTGTTGCTTTCTCAAAAGTTGTTCTTCTGGTGTTGTTGAAACTGGAATTCAGCCTACAATATTTGAACCAGGCACTTAGTTTAGCCATGAAGTTGGTTGCTCAGCTGTTCAATTATTTCCAGTGTGATGTCTAATACCAGAGAAATTCTAGTTCTTGGGACCTGTGCTTAATTCCAAATGTCAGTGGCAACCTTGCTATCACTGCTGATCCAGGTAACCTAAGCCTGAATTCCATGACAAACTCTCAGTACAAATATAACTGCAGATATATTTGCTGTTTCTGAAGAAGTGGCTGAGTCAGAGCTTTGAATGGTGACGATCACAGCTCTTGGGAAGAGCGGTATCATGGGATTGTACCTGCAAAATCAATTGTACCACTGTGGCTATTACACTGCAGTTCACTGTCCACCCTAGCAGTATGACAAGGAAGAAGAGTAAGGAGGTAGATAACAAACTGATTAGTGAAATCTCAAGTCTCCTGTAACCCCAGTGAAGATACCAGCATAGCGATGAGAAGCTCTGATTCATGGTGTGCTGGTGGAATGGGATACCGCTGGGAAACTAGAGTGTTTTCAATATCAGTACTATCTGGTACAGAATCACAGAATCACTGTGGTTGGAAGGGATCTTCTTGATTTCATCTAGTCCAAACACCCTTTTCAAGCAGGGTCAACTAAGAGCTGGTTGACCAAGATCATGTCCAAGGAAACGCAAAACAAAGGCTTAGTAATAGTTTGATATGAAAGATGTAGCAGGGACCTTGATAATACACAGGGACAAAATGTGGGCAAGGTCATAGAAGTGTATTTTAGTTTAAAATTCTCTAATAACCTCTGATGAGACAAGCTATACAAGTGCAGCTTTTCACTAAGACAGAAGCAGCAAATACAGATAACAGTTTATTAGCATCACACATATAACAGATGAGTTTCACCGGAAGGAGGATGCGTTTCAGCCTAGATCTGCACAGAGCTGGATTTACGTGTGCAAGTATTAGACAGGTTCAGGCTTGATTAGTATGCAAGAGCTGATGGTTATTCCTCTGGAAGGAGAAGAGACACTAATGAAGTGAGGAAAACTTGCTACTCAGGCTGCAAAACACTGAAAGACTGGAGTCCAACCTTGTTGTTACAGTCAAGCACATTCTGCTTGGCTCAAATATGTGTCATACAGATATTTAAGATACCGTGAACCACGATGACCCTTCATTAACCCAAAGATCTGACAAGTGATGAATTATTCTTTAAATACGTGAAACAAGTGAAGATCCAATTACATTGTGGGGAAAGCTGTGGCAATTTAACATTGGTGGAATGGTTTGCCTTGATAATGAGTTTCTTTCTTTGGAAAACTGAAAATATGCTTCCTCAAAAGAATGTGGATTTTAAAACATGTTGCTGTTTTCTGTGATTAAATCTCAAGGTTTAATTTTAATTAAAGATATGTACAGGAAATCTATAAATGCTGAAATTCAGACTTTGTTAGGTACTTTCCTATGTTAGTGATTTGCAATTGTGCTCTGGTTTAATTCAAAGAGTGTTTAAGTAATATTAAACACAAACTGGTTCAAATATGAAAATGTGACATATCATTTACCAAGCAAGTTCTTAGAATAATTTAATTACAGAGACATATTCCCTGTGGAAAGTTTTATGATGCACATGAAGTACTTTGTTTTAAATTATGAAAGCACCATATGCACTCTCAAAAATACTTTAGAAATGACTTGTCAGTATAAAATAAAACAGTCCAATTGTTCATTCAAAGTGTGCACTGTTTCGCCATATTCTGAGCGGGTGAATTAAAGAGGTAAGTTAAAGACACAGTGTATGTCTTTCTGTTTGTACATATTAGGACTTCATGTTGTTCATCCATTTGGCAAGACAATTTGCTAGTGAGCATGTGCAAGTTACCTCTCTGAAATTTGTTATCTGAAATTTCTCATAAACAATGCAGGAAGTGACCGAATAACATGACAAATGGAAAGTTAAGAAGCTGGTGGAAAACAAACCTTTGAGATACGGTGGCAGGGATTATGTGGACTTCTTATGTGGCCTCCCATATGAGCCAGTTGAAAATCTTAGTCGGTGAGAGTGCTGCCAAGTTGCTCAACACCGCTTGGTTAATACTCCATTAGCAAGCAAAGACACTAACTGAAAATTGTACCTCTGTTCTTGTTTGCAAAGGGATGAGGCTGTAGGATTAATGATTTTAAACCATCCTAGTATATTTTTGTTAGTGAATAATGCCTGGAATGAAAATAAATTCCTGAAGTTGCCTGCTCTGGCACTGCCTTCTGTTTTGAGTGGAGTTACCCTCTGAACAGTCTGCAAATCATGTTAGTCTTCACATGAGACATACTATTCACAGGCAGAATACGTAGAAGATGCAAGCTGCCTGTCAACACCACACTGCGGTGAGGAGGTTTCCTTTCTCCTCCTTCCAGGACACCATCTTGTGCTATGAAGTCTGACAATTCTTATTTCCTATTCTTACTCTTTATTATTGGACATGCAGGAAGGAAGGAACGGAGAAGTTCAAATTTTTTCATCACGCTTCTAATTTCAAGCACCTCTGGGAAGTTTCCACTCACTGTTTCTATCTTTTGCCTTATTTTGTTTGTCAGTTTACTCTTCTTCACTGGGTTACCAGCCATTAATAATTTCATAAAAAAAATAGGAGGTTTTGTTTGGTTTTCTCAGAATTGAAGATCCTACCCTTAGCAAAGTTAACAGCAGTTCTACAACTGACTTCAGTGAGAGTGGAATGAAGCCCTTTGTTACTGAAACCCTATCTGCTTTATACAGTGTGGTTTTGCTTTAAATTCCACAGAAACACGTGTTTTTGCCAGATATGTATATTAAAATGTGAGAAATGTGCGTTCTAATGTGGATGCCCTGAAATCTATCATTCCCATCAGTTTTATTTATTCTCTGATTTTTTTCTACATTTGGAAAAAATAGTAATAAGAGCTGTTTTCCCTGAGAAAAGCTTACAAAAACAATATATACTTCTAGCATTTCCTAATGAAATGCATTTTAAAGCTTCTGACTACAGTGCCTTCTCATTCCCATTTGCAGATATATTACTCCATGAAATAAAATAACACTGCATTAAAAATATACCTAGTTCTGTTATCCAGCTCATAACTTCAAAACACATTTTGCTTTCAAGAATAACTCTGGTAACTACCAACAATAAATGTTGTTCACCACTTCAGTTTCCTTCCGCAGAAGCAAAGTTGATGAAAAAAATAAAAATCCCTTAGACAATGACATCTGCAGCACAATCTATCACACAATTCCTTTGAAGTCAACAAACATCAAATAGCTCGTTATCGAGACTGAATCATCAAGCTAGATAAGGAGCCGTTTGCACCCAGGCACTTCCTTCTGGGCGTTTTTCAGCTACTAATCCTCTTCGAGTTTCTTATTTTGTTGTCTGTCTTGGGTCTGTCTTTTGCCTTGTACTGTCCTTTTGCTGTATGTTTCTGTTAATCTCTGAAAATTCCTGGAAAACTATGAGTTTTTTTTTGTTGAGGACTGATCAGGGTGGTTGATGCTATCCTGGTGCCCTTTGTAATGGAATTATGCTGAGGTAATGTCAAAACAGACGTCTCCTCAAGTGCTCTCTGACTGAAGACAAGGGTGTTTCTGTGGAATTGCTGCCAACCCAGGAAACATGGTGAGGAACTTTAAGGGCAGATAATGTTGGATGTTCAGTGGGTGAGATAGTCCTGCCTTTCAGAAGAACCAGTGGTTTAGCTGCTGCGTGGGGCCTCTGTGGGTCTAAAATTGCTTCTGATATAGAAGCCATTAAATCACAAAGCAATGCCCTGGAATCAAAGCACCTTCCAAGTAACATAGCCCAAACTATCATCTTCCGAGCAGAGAGCAACCCTTAACTCTCCTCATGGACCAGGCTGAAGGAGTGGGATGAAGGTTTCTGTGGGGCTACAATAGGATGTCCAGAGCTGGTATATGAGCAATCGCTTCTTGTCTTGCAATGACTTAATAAATAGCTCTCCGAAGGACAGCAGCAGGGAGTTTTGACTCAGACATACATAATCAAGAAAACTATTAAGTTTGAGCTAAAGACTCACCTGTACCACACACAGATCTGGATTGTACATGTGCTTTGGTCACAGGAAGGGAACAGGCTGCCACAGTCACGTGTGAGTGGACAAGACTCGGAAAAATCCCTTGATTCTCCAATGACCAGAAATGTTGAGTTTTCACTTGTGTTTTGTCAGTTTTATTTTATGCCTCATTCATGTGACAGTGCGTTTAGAAACTCATTCCGGATGGGTGTAGTATGAATCTGAAGAAGACCTCAGAACCTATAAAGACTTGGCCAGACATCTTTCCTGGCCTTGCAGCAGGCCTCCAATCTTGTACAATTCCCTTTGACACCCAAAGCTTTCCCCTGGTGGTATCATCTCTGTGCAATTATCAGGTTTAAGATGCTGACCTTGATAAAACCAGGGAGCTCACATTCCTTCGTGTGGCACCTGTGCAACTCTGCCAGGGTGAGACAAAGGCTTTTATTCAAAACCCATTTTGCAGGACATGCTTAGACAATCAATTACTAGAATATCTGATAGCATGTACCCACTTTCTTTTTTATGCTCAATTGCTTACTACAGTTAAAGCTGACATGGTGACCTGGACAGAAAAGGAACTAAATTTTGCTGGAACAAGTATAAAGGTCCAATGCCCAACAGAATTTATGTGGCCACTACAGTTTGACTTAACAGGCGAGCTAGGCTCCTAAAAGCCTTTGAAGCAGCTGAAATTTTTGAGAATCTGGATCTTGGTGTGCCGGGACTCAGATTTGCTAGAAATTCAGATTGAGAGAGGTTTGTGTCTCTTCCCCGCAGTTAACACTAAGTAACGTATTTATCTTAAGCTAATATATATCCAATATTGTGGATTGCCAGTGAAACAGAGGCTGAGTTTACCAATCACATTTTTAATTTAATATAATCACCTTCAAAAGAGTTCTTATTTGACTCAAACAAACGATCAGGTTTCTGTTTACACACTTTAAACTCATAATGTTTATATACCAATTGCAATCTAATAAGATTGTTATTGACAATTACAATTAAACAGCAACTACTGTCTTATTGCCATCTTAATTGGCATTAATGTTGCATATAAATTATAGATGCCCATTCAAGTTCAGCTGAAGCTTTCCTGGAGTTCTAAAATATCTGTTCTATAACTTACTGATAGAACAAATCGAGAAGTATTTTTAAACTATTTCTTCTCACTTGTCTGCAGCTACTTCTATTTGTAATCTTGTTTTTGCAATGTGGTCTTTCTTCTGTTATGCTCTGGATGGTGGCCATTAATTTTAGATATGACAGAGAATAAGCATCAAATAGGAATTGCAATTTTTAGCATCAATCTGAACAAGATCCTACTAGAACCAATTTCTTGCCTTCCTTGACAGTAATTAATGTATCAGCTTTCAACACTAGTAAATTAAGGAGTCATGCAATGGGACTGTATTCTAAAAATATTTCATTTATGAAAACTAGAGCATTCAGCTGAAGATTTACTAAGACTTGTATTACACCAGCAAGATGGAAACCACCTCTGAGCCCAGTGAGGTGGCTAAGAAAGGAGTATGCACCACATAAATCTGAAAGGAAGTTGTATAAGCATCTGAAATGGTACACAGGCTTTAGGTTAGCCCTCTGAAGGCAGGAGTAACTTCAGTAAATCAGACACATTAAGGCCTCAGTGTTTTTCCAAATTGTTGCCATTTACTTATTTTCTCAAATTAATGAGTATAGAAGTAAACACAATAAAATACCAAAGCTGCAGCATTTCTCATGCTCATTTATTTTGACAACTGTTAGTTAGGAATTAGAAGTGATATACTCAGTTGCAACAGTTCTTCAAAGAGTATTTGTAATTATAGATGTATTTGCAAAAATAAAGGGAGAAAATTAGCTACGGGATGCAGAAAGAAACAGTGTTTTGGGAAGCTCCTAAAGTATATAGATAGCGATGAGGAGATCAGCGTGGTATGTCGTTGCATTGTATTTATCTCTACAACTTTTTTTTTTTTTTTCATTTTCATGACAACAAAGACTTGTTTTTCAAAATTTAAGAAAACTAGTGAAATATAACATTTTTTTAGATACCTCCATTAATATTCTATATTGATTTAATTGCTTCTTTCTTTCTGTTTTCTTGTCTTCTCTTCATGCCTCTAATTCTGATTGCTGGGGAACCTGATAAAGTGAGGAAAAAATATTAATTTACTAAAATTTGTTGCAGAAAAGATTATCTGCCCACCACCTAGTACTGTCAATTTAAAAAGAGAGAAAAGGGGGGTTTTGATGGCTATGGATACACAAAGGCTTTTGGGAGCAGCAAATCAAGCTGGTGAAGAACTGAAGCAAAACCAGAGCATTTCTGTCCAGTATCTGGAAATGAGAGTGGGATCTTGGATGAGAATGGTTTCATATTTTGTAGGATGAGGAGTCTGAGGGTTATGTGGGATTGTGGTTACCTGAAATTTAGAGGACATGGAGTCAGGTAAAGGAAAAGAAAACTAAGGATTTCAGTAGCATTTGAGTCAAAGCAGTGCCAGCTTTTTTTGCAGGTTTAGAAAAGCATATTTGAAATCTAAAAAGAGAAAGGGACCTGGAAGAGGTAATTTGTATTATATTAGCTCTGCTATCATAAATATTGAGGATAAGAGCTATTCTGTATATACAGAAGCAGATGGCAAAAGCCAATGTTTGCCCCAAAATGGGCCTTGCCAACATAAAAACTATAGACAGGAAGGATAGAGGAAGGACGAGCAGTAATGCTATCTATTTTCATAGTCTGGCTGTATGCACTGTTTATCCTGTCTGTCCTGCTACTCCTGTCAAAAAAGCCACCTTCTTGACCCACAGAAATGGTGACACACTGAGCCAAAGCACATACTTCTGTGCAAATATTGCACAGTGAGGACTGAAGTGCTGGGGTCTGAACTCCAAGCCCTGAAGTGAACTTGACACCTGGATGAATTTCACAACCAGGTAGAAGGGGCTAAGGCTGCCCAGCTGCCTCCTGTTGTAATCAAGGGCAAGACTGGCTTGGCCTCTGGGTTTGCCACCAAGAAGATCTTTTAGCTCCACTGCTGGCTGCAACCCAGTAGGTGTTGAGTAGTGGGGACACATGCCATGCCAGACCTTGATGTGAGGGATGGGCCCCCTCTGTTGTAAAAGGGCAATCCAGGAAGGGAGGCCAGGCCAAGAACACCCCAAAATGCTGAGAATTAAAATAGAAATGTGAAACAGCTGCCATTTAGGTGATGATTAGAGGGTGGAGATAAAAGGCCAGTAGAGCTTCTTATTGAGCAGCTGCTGCTGCTGGGAGGTGTTGTGAGAAAGAGTTTTGTGGAGTCAATGCCAGAGTCAAGGATAATGAGGGTAATGGATTGGGTAATGTATCTTCCTGGTATTTGTCTGGTTGGTTTGTGCCTGGCTTTGTTGGGATACAGGGTATGGTTGATGTCTCTCTGTGTTGTGTTTTTGGCTCAGTTTGCCTTTTCTTCTGTTGTATCACCCATGGTGAGTGGGTTTATTGCTTCCTTTGTTCCCCCCATGGTTGGCCATGCTATATCATTTTTGGGGTCTGTAGAAATAGATAAGAAAACCTGCATGAGTTTCTGTGTATGTTTTCTGCTGATGGCTTGTACATTTTGCTGGGCCATATAATTGGCAAAAGAAGGACTCAGATGCATGGTTATTTCAGACACCAGGAGATATCAACAGGTTTGAATCATAACTTCTCTTAAAAAGAGGAAGTTATGGCCAAGGAGTACATATAAACTCCTGTGCTTTAAAGAGAAATTTTCTTTTCATCTCCTCTGGGCTCTGAACTGCTCACAATGAAAAACTGGTCCCTAAACCGAAGGCAAGCAAAACACACAAAACTACCTATACTTCCAACTTCCACAATGAAATAATATACACTTGAATTATATTTACTGCTCTGATTTTATGTACAGGATACACCTTCTCCATTTATAAAGAATACTTAGTGACTGAAAGAAACTCCAGATGTAAATAAAAGCTGTATACTTAAGTGCTACAGTTCCTAAGGAATTGCTCTTTTGAAGAGCAGCTAACAACTTGACAAGCCTTCTCTCTCTCCTTGTGCTTTTTGGTTTCAAATGACCCTCCACGCTCCTGAGACTTTTTCTTGATTCTTTGATGTTTTCCAAAGTGTCTCTAACCAATATATTCTGCAGGACACACTTATTCACCGTGAGTTGTTAACTTAGTGTGGGGTCCTCCATGGGCTGCAGAGAGGATTCTTTTCCACCATTGATTTCTAAGGGCTGCAAGGGCTCTGCTTCCCACCTCACCACAGGCCAAAGGGGAATGGTTATTCAGATATGCCTCCCTCACTCCTTCCTCACTGGTATCAGTGTCCACATGGTTATCCCTTTCATGTCTTACTTCTCTCTCAAACAGAAGAGCTCCCAAAGCAAAGGAACTCACCCAGTAGGTTTTCCCCTCTTAAATATGTTATCGAAGAGGCTCTGATTGGCTCAGTCTTGGCCACAGGCAGGACTGGCTTGAAGCTTAGGGAACTTCTTGAAGCTTCTTACAGGAAGCCTCCTCCCCTGCTACCAAAGCCCTGCCAAACAAAAACCCAACACACTGCTTCAAAAGACCTGCAGCTTGCCTAGTGCAAAATTGAGAGGGTGTGTGTCTGGGAATACAAGAAATTACCTGGCCAGATTACCAAAGGCAGGAAACATTGGAAAAGGCAGCTTTGGGGTTTTCTTTGAAGCGTGTATTTGCTGTACATGAACAAGGTGTAAAAGTTTAAGACAAAATACCCACAGTTCTTAACAACAGTTGTCATCTGGAGTCTTCCTCAGCTACTTTAACTTGCCTGTCTATTTAGGAAGCTGGCACCTTTATTTCTCTTTCTACACAAGGGTGGCATGACCTGGAGAGTTGTTCATGATTTTTTGTCTTTGGGTACTTCTCTGTCATCCAGGATGACTGTTCCTTCATCTCTGGATACCGTGTCTCTTCCAGTCTACACTGACATCCCAGCTTTCTGTTTATCTTCATCTTGTCTCTATCCTACCCTGTGTCTGCAGTGTCTGGGCATTGGGGCATCACATCATCCTGAAGGAGTTTAAATCACCTCTCCCTTCTACCTTCTTCTCTTAAATATTTCTTCATGTTCCAATTAGAATATCTTTTACTGCCTGCCTGACATCTCCCATTAATCCTTTTGGAAGACACAGATACATTTCCTATCTTATAAATCATGTGTCTTAAGAAACAATAGTTTTTCAATTAAGATATATTAGTTCTCAGAACATTCACTAGGAATTTCAAATAACCACTGCAATTTATGCAGGATAAGTTGATTTTGCGATAGCTTGTGGATGTTAAGTAACGTACCTCCAAAATATGTTGCTAACCTTCAGAGAACTCCTGTGAGGAACCTTCCCGTGTGGATTAGCCAGTTGCTGGGTTTCAGGAAGAACTTGAATTTTATCTCCCACTCACTGAAAGCCTTTGAAGTCCTCTGGTGTATCAAGTGTAGGCAGGCACCAGTTTAGTCTTCTCCTTTGATCACATAAGCTTTCATGTGGCATTGGGTAAGCGAAGGCAATCAAGCATAGCATCTCTCTGTGACCAAACTCCTATGCGCAAAAGTGAACGACATCCCCCAGATGTGGGAGAGGCCTTCCCCCATCTGTGCTGTTCCTCAGGAGATGAGTAGCAGGAGGGAGAAGGCACTAGTGCCAACAGGCGTGGGCTATCAGAGAAAAACTGCACAGTAAGATTTGCCTGTTATTAGGCTGCGAATACAGTGTCAGGAGGAGCTGCCTGTGCCCTTCCAGTGTGCAGATCCTGGCATATATTGCTATTAACACCATTCAGCAGCATTGCATAGGCACTTTGCTTGTTTTCGTCAAGGCTTCAGAAAGTGGGCAGGGAGTGCAGCAAAGTATGCTCTCTGTTGCTTTCAGGTTATCCTTAGAGAATAGAGGAGTGCTCCAAACTGACAGGTTTAATTGATTTGATTGCACTGGATCATCAGGTATCTCAGCCTCGCAGTATCCATGAAATCAAAGGGGTTCAAAATCACTTCTTGCCTGAAAGGAAAAATCTCACTGTAAGGAGAACTCACAGATATGGTTTATTATTTTGACTATGCAAAGCCCATCACGTAAACACTACATTAAGCCAGCGAAATTAGTCCTACTTTTCCTGAGGAGGCTTTTCAAGAAGTGGATCACCATCAGAGCAAAACAGCTGTCTCTTTACAACAGTAAGGGCTTGGCATTTACAAGGACAGGAAGCTTTCTGATCCTAATGAGTGCTCATTGAAGTGACTGGCTTTTTTAAAAATCTGGCACATCAAAGAATGTGATCATGAAACTACCTTTTGCTCCTTCTTAGTCCAGCCTTTACAGGAAGTATTTTTATATTTCACATCTCGTAAAAAGGGTTCCAAATAACTGTTCTAACAGAAGTTGGAATTAGCATTTTTAAGCTTTCTTCAAGGAGGCCCTGTGCCTTCAGTCCCTGCACACACCTTCACATTTCTTATGACATCAATTCCCAAGATATAATTAGGAAATGTTGCTCCATTAATTAAGCATCACACTCTAAACCTTAGGAGCTCTAATGATCCCAGTGCAGAATCCTTATGTGTCCTGCAGGAAGTTTTGCTAAATAGCCTTTAGGTTGTCATTTAGATGTTGATCATTCGAGCATAGACAGTACCAGTTCTTAAATTTTAGCAGAGTTCTTTCATATTTGATTGCCTGCAGAGATGGAGACAAATATTTAATCTATGTCATGCTGGACACCCATATTTAAAAAGTAATCCTGGATACTACAGTAGAAGTACGTTGCTATGGAAATGCCAATGAAATCGAGCTGTGGATTTTGCAAGTGAGGAAGTATGTATCTATGTTTACTTAGTATATTCTTTGGTCAAATAATGACTTTCGATTGCACCCAGATTTGACAAACACACTGAAAAACAGTTCATCTAGAATAAAAATAATTAGTTATATCCACTAGTTTAGGTTGGTGATGTATCTATTTGAACTCTCCATCTTTAGGTAACTTAGATTGCTGTACTGAGTCCCAAAGACCTGAGCTCTTTGTCTCCAAATCTGTCGCTGATAGTCTAAAAACATCATTGTTATTTAACAAGTAAAGCAAGCACAGGAAGGTACGCACCATTTCAAAAATACCAAATGTTCTTATTTTAATACCTCTCCTTCAAGTTCACTCTTTCCCTGAGGCCTGGGTTCCTGTACACTAAATTCCTTTCCCTCATCAGGAATTTATTACTGAGTCTTACTTCGTCTTAAGGGGATGAAAACCATTCTTCCACCTCCGTTAGTAAAATATTTGCTTCCTCTTTGTCTGACTTTTCAATTCTCTCTCCTCTAAGGTTTCCTGACTGTCTGAAAATTATCACGATCCCCTACAGATGATAAACCTGCTTTCCAGGAAAAGAGCCAACCTATTAGTGCTATTGCATTACTGTAGTTGTGTGTTTAAATCTTTCCTTAGTCTTTTTGTTACAAGTTTTCAAAGCTGCAGTCTAATATCACTGAAAAAGAAGTAAAAAGAAAAAGAAATAAGAGGAGGAAAGAGAAAGAGAAGAGAAATTTGTATCTGAAATGAAGACTGCAGTCTAAAATAGACAGAAGGAACTCGTCTCTGGTGCCAGATTTAGTAATCAGTGAATAGTCAATATGGTCAGAAGCTGCACTTGCCATGTTCAGCAGCAGAAAAAACTCCTCCTCAGTTTGTAATTCAAAGAAATAGATATGGGAGATCCCGGCTAGAATGGTTTCAATCATCAGATGATTCCATGCTAACCATGATTGGCAGGTCTGGTATTGTCTCCAAACTTCAAAGAAGATGAATTTTCCACTACAAAAAGTCTGGAAATCTTTATTTTTTAAAGACAAACCCCCTGCAAGTGAGTGCAGTCAGAAGCCTCCAAACCGCAGGCCAGGTCATGGTGTTGACTCCCAAGATGTGCAGGTCTCCATATCCCACCACATTTCGATACAGCTTGCTGGAAATGTCACTTCAGAAAAATGCAACTGTGCCTTGAATTCCTTTAATGAAAGAGGTATCATGTGTGGCAGAGACAAAGGCTGTGCTGTTTGAAGGTACAAGTCTAGGAGAGAGTACAAGGCTGAAATGCTTTTGCAGTCCAACTTGTCTCCAATCCCCTCTTTACAGGTGTCCTTATGTAGTGCTCCCTTTATGATCTTCTCAAGACATAGGTTCTTATGTGATACCAAACTACTGAATACAACAGAGTACGCACTTCTCTCCCCTTTCTTTACTCAGGTACAAATTAGACCCTGCTAAATTGTTTATTAGGAAGAAGTCAATGCAGGTCTTTCTTAGTGCCAAGACCAGAAGATCCCTTCTGGAGCTTCTCAGGACAGTCGCTTCCATAGATCCCTGCTGGGCACCTGGCAGGGGCTGGTTCTTACTCAAGGTTTTCATCTTGTTCAACAGCCTTCACCTCTTAGCTGGAGTACCCCACACACTTCTGCCTCTGATTCTGGTGTGAGTCTGTAGGGGCTCTTTTGCTTTTCTTGCAGACGCTGAAGGGCTGCAGGACCAAGGAGTTTATGGAGTGGAGAGCTCACAGGTTTTTTTTGTTTCCAACATGCTTCGGATAGTCTGACTCAGAGACCTTCTTTATGTCTTTACTCTTTTATTCTTTACTTCCCAATTTATGATCTTTAACAAAGAAAGCTGTAACCAGAAGACAATATATGTCAAATATAAGTCTGGAAGACTGTTGGGAAGGCATCACGGTGTAGCTCTAAATCACTCCTAGCACACAATGTAACAAAGACAAAACCCCATGGAGCACTGTGTCTGACTTCCAAATAGACTTCTCTACTTCGAAGGATTAAGCCTGGGATGGACAAGTAGCCATGCATCACTCATGCACCATTACTTATGGTCTGAGTTGGAGATGGCAAGTGGAGACAATAGCCAGGGTTCATTTTACTTTCAGACATACAATGGAAGACTCTCTTCCAGCTCTGAATAACATTCACTTTAAGTTTCACATAGTAATTACTCATCATAACTTTGCAGCTCATTAGCAGAAGCATTCTTTTTCAAACTTCATTGTATTGTTCTTTTTTTCATGGAACTGTAATATACAATGTCATGGAGAAAATGGAAACAGAGACATGGTGTAGTTATATAGAGCCACTCAACATAGAAAGGTTGTGGGTTTTTTTCTGAATGTTACATCTATAATTAAGCCATCAACCCACCTAAGAGAAATAAAACCGAGTCTTTTAATTAGCTTCTTGAATAGGAATAAATGCTTCATTATTAACCATATCAAGCTGAGAACATTATTAAAGTCTGAAGGAATAATGAACAACATGACAGGAAACACATTAGAGCACATGCAGGAATACATTTTCCTACTAAGAGATCTGCATAAATATGCCTATCAGTGTTATCTAGGAAGACAAAATTACCAAAGGAAAGAATGAAAACAAAGGGATAGTATAAGCAAAACTGTAAAGAAAATTATATGAAGTCAGAGGTAGGAAATATATTTTTTTTTGGTATTCTGTGCTATTGAGTGCTTCAAGAGTTCAGCTACTCTGCCAAAACTCATCTAAGCTGGCTGAGTGGATTGGCCAGTGTTTGCACTCGGTATAATTTTTTTAAACTTCATTGTGTCTGCTTTGGCTCCTAGGTTGAGTTTAAATCAGGTATTTAGAGGGAGAATATGTCTCTCCAGAAGGTGTAGAACAAAACAGCTCAGAGAGGACTTCTGGATAAATTTCTCTGCACTGAGTCTGTAGGGAGGATGAATAATCTTTACAGGCTTTCAGAAATCCCTTTGCAAAAAGGAGGTGTTATTCTCTCTCTTTAGAAATAATGCCAAGAGAACAGAAATACTTTCACAGCAGGAGAAACTGAAGGTTTTGATCCGATCATTCATAGCTGGATTTGTTATCCCACAATCCCAAACAAAGAATGTTCTGAAACCTAGACTCAGCGAAGCCTGTATTACTGGTTTTTGAATTAAAGCTTGTCCATAAGCTATTTCCACTCACCAAATCTCATTAATTTCAACTACGTTCAAATATGTGCTTAGAGAGCTGCACTGCCGTGGGCTAGAGCACCTGCTAGAAGGACTTCACTGGATCATAGAATTGCCATGAGATCCAGACTCTGAGGTCTCATCTGTGTTCCTAGAGCAGGTAGACAATGGGAATTGCACACAAGTTTCCTTGTTCTGACATTACTCTGAGACTGCTGGATCCAACGCATGGATCAGCTGTCCAAGAGGAGAGGATAAAAGGATGGTGGGTTGTCTTCCCACCGTGCTCCTCTCCTCTCTTCTCCATCCTGTTCTCTGACAAACTCCTGCACAGTAGTGCACTGTGCCATGGGGGTGAACCTCATTTTGTCCCCTGTACATCCAGCTCCACTTCGATGCCATAAAATCACATCTGTGCAAACACCTGGGCACCTCTGCACTGGCAGAAGTAGGAACAAAAGCAGGGATAGGCCTCTTGCAAACTTCTCTTACTGGAGGTGCATGGAGATGTTGTAATATTTTGAAGTTGAAAGGATGGAGAACTAAAACTTTTAAAGGTATAGAGGAAGGAGACCTATCCAATTTTCGTGCCCAGAGCCAGCGAATTCTCATAAAAACATCTGTTAGAAGAAACTCAATCACAAATTGATTCTACAATGTAGTGTTTGTCAACCTTTGCTCTGGATTTGACAAACCCTACTCCTAATCAAGCCAACTGCACGCCCCACCTGCTAACTGCAGGAAATGCTATCTGCTCTTTCAAAATGAAAAGGGGAGCATTTTGGGGTTTAATTTTGGCATTTTTGTCTGAGACAGACAATTTGAGACAGTAATTTTAGAGCAGTTATGTCTTCTCCAGTCATGATAGTTTGATTTCTAACTTTCTCCGTTTCTCCTGTGTGGTTTTTGTTTGTTTGAGAAGCTCTGCAGTTGTATATATTTAAAAGGCAGTGATTTCAATAAATGCTTTAGAAAGTTCAACTAAGTTCTCTAGACATGATCTTCATCCCTAATTAATGTAATGGGAGAGAATGGCTAATGTATCAAATTTCATGATTCTGATCCCAAAGGGCATCAGGAGATAAGGAGCTCTCGAAACAAAGATGTGATTCATTATGTGAGACAGAAAATGGAAATTATCAAATTCATGGAAATGAATTATGCTGATGATATATGCTGGAAAAAAAAAAACAAAAACAAATAAGATGGGATGAAAAGCTTGAAATGTGCCTGTAGTTAGCAGAAATAAGGGGCTGAAGCCTGGAAAAAATAGACTGTCTTTTTTTACTTATTAGCCTTCAGCAAATGGTATACTGAAATGTGATGATAAACCGGGGGAAAAAAAAAGTCAACTGGTAATTCTATCTGAAATGAGCTGGGAAACACTGGTGTTACTGTTATTTTGATTTTCTATTTTTTTTCTCCTTGAACTTGAAATGTACTGTCTTTCTCTTTTTCCCATCCTAAGATAAAACAATCAGCCACATTCTTATGTTCCAAAAAAAAAATTGCCGTAAGGAAATTAATCTCTCCTACATTTTCAGAATTTTGCATTCCTTTTACTAATGATTTTACTGCATTTTCTCATCTTCCATATGCTGGACCAACTTTAGTATCTGTAGTTGAAATACCGCACTTTCCAAGTTTACATTTTCCAAGTCTTTCAATTGCTATGTTTCTACTCGTTTTTTTTTCTCCATTCTTTATCACCTGTCCTTGTTTATTAATTTTCTTTAACTGTGGTGTAAAATATCCAAAAGTTGAATTTACACATTTCTTTTAGGACATGGACAATAGTGTGATATTTCTTGAATAACAAAATACGGAGGTATGATTAAGTGCCTCGGTGCTTTCCCCTCATTGTCATTGAGAAGGGAGTGAAGTAGTCCCTCAGGAAGGATTTTCCTCACATTTCCTAACAAGGCTTCCTAGCTAAGCTGTTGAAGATAATTTATGATTTTAGGGCAGAAATGAAATGCCTTAAAGACAGAAGAGAGCATGATTTCTAAAATGACAAAGTCTTTGTCTTCACAAGTCAGGGGCAATCAAATCCTAAAACTGGACAGTGAAAATGAATGGCCTTAACTCTTTGGATCATTGAACTGTTCATATCCTTTTCTCTCTCCGAACTTTACCCAACTCTGACGGGCAAGTGAGGTCAGTGGAAATCCTGCACAGTACAACTTTTTGCTGTTGCAATATTTTTATTTTTTTTTCCTGAAAGAATGACAATTCCATCTCATTTCTGGACCAGGCATGGACAAAGAGTTTGTGGTTGGATTCTAGTGTCCTGTATTTCCTTGCTCCCACGCTCTCACTCCTAGTGAGGGGAGACTCAGTACTTAACTCCTTGGCACAAAATGAATAAACATCATCTTAAAAATACAAACTGGTTTTGTTCTATTACTTCTTTAGGAATTTTATCCCAAAACTCTGTTCTGGTGGCTGGAAAGCTTTTCCTCACCAAGTATTCATGTGAGTATTTGTTGAAGTACCATCACTGGCCTTTAGCTTAAATAGCTCATCCTCTTCCATGGCGCTTATCTTCTGATGCATTTGTACTCAGCAATCAGATCTTCTCCAAACCTTTGTTTCTGAAACACTCAAGTTCATTAGTCTCCTGTCTGCAGATAGTTTCCCTATTTTCCTGATGACCCAAGAATGCTCTCGGCATCGCTTCCAGTATGAGTTCACCTCTTTTCACCTGAATTGCACAATATTGAGGATGAAGTTTCACCAGTGCCTTGGACTATAGAATTATTAACTTCTTCACTCTAATAGAAGGATCTCACCTGAAATAATGTATTCTTTTTCTATAGCAGCTTCAGTAAATGATCACTCAGATCATAATCCACAGATAGTTTCTGTTAACAGCTTTTCTGTAAGGTCTTTGCTGTATATCAAAAATGAGTCTGAAATGCCGTCTGGTTCTAAGACTAAGCAGTGCAGAATTAATGCCGGATATTGCACAATGAAATCTCTTCCTAACAGTGTTGTTAGCAATATTTGTTCACCAATCTACAGCTGAGAAGAGGAAACTTCCTCTGGTGACATGTGGATTTCTCTCTCCAGTACACTGCAGAAAACTCTGTAGGTCTTTAAAAACAGTTCTCCAGAATGATTTCAAATCAACTATGGCATTATTCCTTCTCTATTCACAGAAAAAATGGTGAATGCATGATCTTTTGGTTAGGGAGAGTCTTGCAATAGGGAATGGAAATGTTTAAATCTGTAACCCATTCTGTGTCATGTGGCTGGAACTGTTTCCCTCAGTTGTGTTGAAATTATAAATGTCACCCATGGAGATGGTAAAGGAATGCATAAATCTAGGGGTGACCTGATGGTCTTGTGAACATAAGCAGTAAGCATGCTGGCATGGTGAGACCCTTGGTGACTTTAGGGGCAGCAGCTTCCTTGTCATATGGTGGCTAACAAGGTGCATGCACTTCAACAGGCAAGGAACTGTGGAACTCATCAGAAAGACAGGAGGTTGTCACTCTGTAAAGCTTGCTCTTCTACAAGATCCTCCCTGCTGAATGCTGCTGGAAAAAAGGGAAAGATGGAGTGCACTGGATTGATATCATGGACGAGTTGCTCTGACATACATCTATATTAACTTCCCATCATTTTGTTTAAATTTGTGCTTTTCTGTGATAGCGCACAGCCTTCAATTGCTGCAGCCCGGCTATAATTTCTTTTCTACCTTTTTCCACCCTCTCTGTGTTATCACAGACACCACCAGTAAATCTGTATCTTTTTGCTGCCTGGGTTTTCCTTCACTGTCTTCATTTTTGCTATTTTAGGTACTGCTGTTTCACTATCCCTGACACTTTGAAATGATTGCTTATAGCAATATCAGTATTTCCTTTCTTCTTTCAGTCCATCCACCCATTAGATCTTCAGGCCATCCACCTTTGGTCACTGCTGTATCCTTGTTCACTAAAGTTTCCTCTTCTTTATGCCTTACAACGATGTATGAAGATTACATTAACTTTGTCATCTCTTTCATTGATTTCTTTCTTTGAAGCTCTTAAGGTGATTTCATTCTCAAAACTCAAGCCTGCCAGCCTTCATCCTGAGAGATTGTTTTCTCGATTTCTTCTGCACACTCCATCATCTGAGAAGGTCTATCTTTCTCTAAATACCTCACAATGCTCTGACATCTNGGAACCTGGGGTTGTTCCTGCCCAGATGCAGCACCCTACACTTTCCCTTGTTATATTTCATTAAGTTTTTCTCTGCCCAGCTCTCCAGCCTGTCCAGGTCTCGCTGGATGGCAGCACAGCCTTCTGGCGTGTCAGCCACTCCTCCCAGCTTCGTATCATCAGCAAACTTGCTGACAGTGCTCTCTATTCCCTCATCCAGGTCATTTATGAATATATTGAATAATACTGGACCTAGTACTGACCCTTGAGGGACTCCACTGGACACAGGTCTCCAACTAGACTCTGCCCCATTGACCACCACTCTCTGGCTTCTTCCCACCAGCCAGTTAACAGTCCACCTCACTACCTGATCATCCAATTTAAATCCATTTTAATATGTGTTTGTTCTCCTTTTCTGGAAACTAGAGGAAGTGCACTGAACAATGCAAGAAAATTTGTGCCTTGTTAGGTGGTCTTCCCCAGACAAACATTTTTTGTTAAATTCTCATGAGTATTCCAAGGTCACAGGAATGTCCTGCTTCAGGTCTTCATTTCATATTCTGAGTTTGACAAATTCTTAATGCCACCCTCACTTGTGAAGACGAAACTATATTAAACTTCTCCTCTGTTGTATTTTTCAGTGATACAGCAGTGTGGAAAAAAAAATAGTCTTGATTAAAAAAGTTCTCTAACACAGCCAGAAAAATACTTTTTTTTTTTTCTTTGTAAGAGTCAATGGACTATAATATAAGAATTAACACTGCAAAGAAACGTAAGTTGAAAGATCAGGCAGCAAGACAGAAACATTATGTTCAAATACTTTTTGAATTAGAATTGCACATTATCTGTTGAATGTGACTGTGCAGTGTAGCAAGATGTGTTATCTGTTAGAGAGCTATCAAAGATTACTTGAGTCAGCACTGCATCCACCAGCAGTTCTTTGTTTCTGTCATTTGAACTGAACACTTTATGAAAAATGAGGGGAAAAGGATTTTGGTATTTGGACCAGAAAGGAAATGTAATAATGAGTGTGCATTTGAAATATGTAAACTGTTTTATAGCTTGAACTGCTATAAAGTGCCCAAAGATTTAGATTTCTGGAGGCAGTTATGGGGAAAAAAACCCTGCACATTTTCTGGGTGGATTTTTTCCAAGCTGTTAAATTTTGACACGTGCATCTTTTCAAGGTTTTAACCCAATGAGTTAAAAACAACAAAATTAACTTATCCTCAAAGTACTGTTCTTACAGAATTTTAGGAACAAATACTGGAGCAAATCTCATGTGAAGTGTTCTTATTCCTTAATTAATTATTAGGGTAATTCCTAGCAGCTTCCATTGTGCAAGATGCCACTGTCATAGTTCCCAGCTGCACACTCTGCCACCTATCACCTTAATGTGCCTTGTATTCTCCACACTGAATAGTGACACCTGCTCGTTTGTCTAAACAGTATTTTGCAAGAACAGATGCAATGCTGTTTTGCATGCTTTGAGCGAGATAGAAGCTGTGTGAATATGATTACTTAATCCCTGTGCCAAACTCATCCTTCCCCCAAAAAACCATGCCGAGGTATTGGCCACCAGTACAGCTGATGATAGTAAAATTCAGAAAAAAACCACCTTGTTGACTTCTGATTTAGTGGGCTTGGATGTTTTCCTGTACTGAGACATGTTACATTAAAGGCTTCGCAGATTTAAAGCAAAAGAATTCTGAATTTGAGCGATGCTGGTCTCACTCCAACAGGTATTGAGTTTATCCGCATATAAAATCAGGGCAATAAAGGACAACATCAAGTTTGTATGTTTTTTTCTCTTTAGAAGTACGATGTTATATAATTGGTATTCAACCTTGAGCAGGAAATTTGTCCTCATAATTGTGGTCTCAGTGAAACTATTGCATATTTTCACTGAAAAGAATAAATCCAATTCTCAGTGACAATGAGGTAAATCTTCTGGGAAATTTTACAGCTATGTCAGGTTTTATGGATGGATAATAGGTAGAATCTTGTACTTTTCTCTAGAGGATGAAAAGTCTAAAAAATTTCTTGGAAGAAAAATGTTCTCTCTTAGATAACTAAAAGCAGATGAAAAATTAAATCCCTGATGTTATCTTCTCTGGAAAAAAAATATATATTTGAGGATGCCTACATTTTATTACCATAGATGTATGATTTACTACACAACAAGCCCTGTGTGTCATCTTTGCATTCAGCATCACTGATCAAGAAAATAAATTAAATTAAAAAATATTTGTGCCTATGATAATGGCTTAGTGTAAGGAGACATTAATGCTGTAAATTATATTCACAGATGTTAGCAACATGCAAGTATCTTGTTTTCCCTCTTTTGATTCAGATGAACGTCAATTAGCTCAGTGATATTTACACTAATATTTTATGTATTGAGTGCAATTGTCCATCTGTTTCAGTAGTGATGGAAGTTACAATGACTCTGCTGGAAGTAAAGGAATCAAATTTACTTACTGTTAACCTTTCCCAGGAGATAAGACAAACCATGTTCATAATTTTCCTACATACAGGCAATAGGCAATGTGACATTTCTAAGAGGTATGAGAAATCCAAGCAAGGGGAAAAAAAAAAAATCCTGTTTTTCACATGTGAATGTGCCAGATGAAAATAGCAGTAAAAATAACAACTACAAATTCATAATTGTCACAGTTTATAGGTCTAGTGGTCAGCCCTGACCCTAACCGATACTCTTTGTTAACCCCCTTCCCCCCCCAGAGGAGAAGAGACAGGGAATAAAGGAGAGACACATTGATTAGAAAAGGAAAACAGAACAGCTTTCATGGAAATTAAAGCAATAACAACAATAATGGAATATATACAGCTATATACAAAACCAGTATCCCCCCTTTCCCCCCTGCCCTCGATGGCACTAATGTCACTATCACCACTGATGGTGTGAAGCAGGCACTGGGGAAGTCCCAGACTCGACTCAGCAAGAGACGGGAACCTGATTCAGGAGCTGGATTCTGGAACTGGATTCAGAAATGCACGGATTTGGATTGAAGGCAGTACGGACAGAGTCCTCCTTGGACACTGGCCATTGAAGAAGAGCTTGACCCTCGCAGTCCCTCAGCTTTGTACTCAGTATGACGTACATGGGATGGAATCCCTTGCTGGTCAGTTTAGTCACCTGTCCTGTCCGCTTCTCCCCACAGGTGAGGCCTTTTACTGTCTGCACGCCCAAAGTGGTACACAGAGTCTATCAGCAGCCTTGGTCTGCACACCAGTCCCTGGTACCAGTGCTAAACATCGGGCATTATCACTGCTAGAAGCAGAGACTGTCTGAGAAAACAGGCTGCTGACTTCAGAAAGTGCAGTTAGTTAGAAGAACGTAGCTGAAAAGTAAAATCACTGAACAAAGTTGTTCTGTTCTCACTCAAACCAGGACACTGATAAATGACAACTTTACAACCGTGCTAAGTGAGCTGAGTAGCACTGAGCCAAACTTAGTTTTGTGGCATCTAGTTTTATCTTTGGCAAAAAAAAAAGAGAGAAAAAGCACCTTTTGATCACCTGGACAGATACTTCTTGTCATTCTACTGTATTTAAAGTAACCTGGGCAAATTAGAACCTTTAGGTTTCCTGCTCTGCTCTTTAACTTACTGATAATCCACCAATCTCTCATGATCTCAAGGATCAATTTGACACTTCCTATTTTGCCTCATACTTGTCTGCAAATGTATGCCCATGGGTTTTTCACCACCTTTTCAGGTATATTCTTTGTCATGCATCTTCAACACTAACGTAGTTGTGCAAGAGCATCAGTGTCTCCAGAAAACTCTCTTCCATCCTGATGCATGTGGTATTTATTTAAGTCAATGATGTCTGATATTTATGTTCTGCTCAGATTAATTGATTGCATATAAGCTATTCTTCAGACACAGATGATGTCTTTGCTGTGTACTTCACAAACTCTTGGTGAAATCATCAGGCATATCTCCAAGCCATGATTTTCTCAACTCCAAGTGAACACTTAAGGTAACAGAGTTCAAGTTATAGGCTTCTGGATTAACCCTATGTCACTTTATATTTTGTAGCTTTTATATATAGGGTTTCTGTATCTACAGAGGAATTACACATATTAAAGGAAGACTTATATAGGCTCCATACAGAATTTTGCAAAGCATGAATTTCCCCTTTTACACTTGCTCTTAAGGGTTCCAGCCTTAGCAGTGGTGGAAAATGTGACCTGTCTTAACATTTGAGAGAGTTTTGTACATAGTAGTCTAGTAAAGATCTCTCTAAAAAGAAGGGCTTCGAGGATGTAATCCTTCTGAATGTTTTACTGTTGATTAACTGAAGTTAATGAGGTGTTCATGTTTGGCTCTTTCTTCAGGGGCTATAAATTAACTGAATCGTAATTCATTATGAGTAGATATTTTTTAAATGTGTATTATTCTTAAAATGACACAATAGGAGGATCTTGAGAAACTGGATTTTTTTTATGTGGCTTCTTTATGGAACAAAGTCCAGGCAAATGATCTACACTTTCCTATGAATGTGTTATTTACTGTTAGGCTAACATAATGTATTTTCTTTTCATGCAACTGCATTGATCAGGAAAATAAATGGGGTCTAGGAGTAACAGGTTTAGTTCTCCCTTAGGGTAATGGCTTGCTATGAGAAATCATTAACGTAGCAAATCATAGTCAGAAATGTTGACACCATGAAAGCATCCTATGTGCTTCTTCTTATGCAACTGAGCATCAATTAGTTCAGTGATATTTGCATAAATACCTCTATTTTGTGGGTGAAGCTGTCCATCTGTTTCACTAAGAACTTAATTATAATGTTTTTTTCTGGGAAAGAAGAAATTAATCTTTCTGAATGTTAACCTTTTCTACAAGACAAAGCAGCCATGTTTGCTAAATAACAGCAACTAAATAGAATCTGATGAAATATTTTATTTTGGTAAAGAAGATATTAATGAAAACAAAAGCTATTTTCAAAATATAACAAAAAAACAGCATTAAATTTTTAGGTCATAATTCTGTTACATTGACTATTACAGCTTGATATTGATACTTTTTTAAGAATAATGACAAAAATTGTGGTTTTGTTTTGTTATTTAAAGCACATTTGGTGCTAACCGTTATCTGATTGCAAGTCTCAGGAGAGACCAAGGGCAAGAGCTGGTCAGTCACCTGCAAGAGAAGCTCCAACACCTCATCAAGTTGAGTAATGTTGATAAGGTGATACCAACATTATACCTATTCTGCCCTTGTCTGATCTGGATTCTACTGAAAACTCACAGAAATAGCTGTTCGCACAAGTTTTCTCTTGGTATTCCAAGGTATTTTTTTCCTCTTGACCATTCTCTTCTCCCTCTCCCCTACAGCATTACACATTATTCCTCCCTTCCTCATGAAGTTACTCATGAACAGCTGAGGAATCTGCTATTTTTCAAACTGATCCATAGTGGAATCAGTTGCTGTAAAATACTAATTCTGGAAGTATAGAGCATCCACCTTCCAATGATTGACATGTAATGATGGGAAGGGAACAGCTGCCAAGAATCCTTATATATCCTTTTATGCAGGAGATAATGGCCTTTGTTCTTGTAACTGACAAGGCAGAGTTATAGTTTCATTTCCTTGGGTGTCATCCACTCTATAATTGTGAAGCTTTTGTCTTTAACACATAGATTTATTCCGTCTCCAACTGAACTTTGATCCTTAATTGACCAAGAGCTTGAGTTGCCTTTTATGTCCAGAACTATTAAATGAGGAGTAACTTTGTGAAAGTTGGTGGACAGTCATTTCAGTAGTTCCAGAGCAAAATTAGTGTAAGTGAAGAAAACAAGACATCTAATCTGGACTCGATTCTGAAAACCGCTTCCTTGAACTTTCCAGCTAAATTTTCATGTAACTAGTATTAATGAAAACTCCTTGAGAGGTCGGTGCTTTCACAGCTACCCTTTCCCATGTCTTCCGTACATCAAAATCTTAGAATCATAGAAACATTTTGGTTGGAAAAGACCTTTAAGACAATTGAATCTAGCACTTCCAAGTCTACCACCAAACCATATCAGTAGGCACCACATGTACACATCTTTTAAATATCTCCAGGGATGGTGATTCCATCATTTTCCTGGGCAGCCTGTCCCAGTGTTTTACAACCATTTCTGTGAAGAAATTTTTCCTAATATCGAATCTAAAACTCCCCTGGAACAACTTGAGGCCATTTCCTCTTGTCCTATCAGACAAGAGGAACAGACCGACTCCCACCTCTCTACAACCTCCTTTCAGGTAGTTCTAGAGAGCAATAAGGTCTCCCCTCAGCCTCCTTTTCTTCAGGCTAAACAACCCTAATTCCCTCAGTCTCTCCTCATGACTTGTGCTCTAGATCCTTCATTGCCCGTGTTTGGACATGCTCCAGCACCCCAATAACTTTCTTGTAGTGAGGGGCCCAAAACTGAAGCCAGTATTTGAGGTGCACTCCCCTAGTCCTGCTGGCCACGTTATCTCTGCTACAAACCAGAATGCCATCGGCCTTCTGGGCACACTGCAGGCTCATGTTCGGGTGGTGCCAGGTGGCTGTCGACCAACACCCACAGGTCCTTTTCAGCCAGGCACCTTTCCAGCCACTGTTCCCCAAGCCTGTAAGGTCACCTGGGGTTGTGGTGACCTAAACGTAGGACCCGGCATTTGGCCTTATTGAATCTTATGCAGTTTGCTTAGGCCCATCGATCCAGCCTGTCCACGTCCCTCTGAAGGGCCTTCCTACCCTCAAGCAGATCTATGTTCCAACCCATCTTCATATCATCCACAACTTTACTGAGGGTGCACTCAATCGCCTCATCCAGATTATTGATAAACATATTAGAAGTAAAGATATTAAAGAAAAATGTTACCCTAGACAAAATAAGTAAATAATTAAATGCCTCTAAATGAAGCAGTGTTTCCCCTTTTCCTCTGCCTCAATACAATAAGATATTTTACACCATGATTTTGCTGGTAGACCTGTCTCTGGTCCAAATCCTAACCAGTAAAGTCTATTCAGCCTGGAAAGCTGGTTTAACTACATTGCACATACCTGAATAAAGGATGCTTCTCCATAACGCCATATTGGGAAAGGGAACATCAGTGCAAAAAAACACAGATGCAGAATATTTGTAGAGAATGTAACAAAAAGCCTTTTAAGTTCCTCTCATGTTAATTGATATCAGTAACAAATATACTCAGGAAAAATAAAGCAATAGAACCTCACCGCATTTTCTCTTTGCACATTTCCTTTCCTACATGCAAGTGAAAACACAAGAGATTAATGAAGGAGGAGATTATTACACTAATGAAGGGATAGGATGAAATATTAGAGAATAACAAAAGCTCATACAGGACATAATTTATTTTTTGGTGTAACATGTTGACACTGCTGCAGATAAAGGGTTTGTTCTCATTTCTTTTACAATCTGTTTGCTCATATAATTCAGTTGTAAAAAGGGGAACATTTTTCAAATATTGCCAGAAGGCCCAACTCAGGATACTACCTAAGAAAATTCAAGTTTCACCAGTTTAAACCTGGCCCTATGGGCCTACTGGTCTCTTCCTGCTCCACGCCAGAGTCACTCAAAACAGAATTCCTTACTGTAATTTGAATTCAAATTAATTCCTTAGTATGGTAGTATAGATCCCATTCCCATTTTTTTCTGCAATGCATATATATATCTATATAATTCAAAAATTAGTCTCTAAGGATGAAATCAAGGACCATTTCCAGTTGTTCCTGGACTCCCTGACTCCAAGCAAGCACACTGTATTCCTTCAGTAACGCCGCCTTGTTTTGCTTAGAGAAATGTTGCTGTTCCCCAGGAGCCACAGTTTTTCAAAACTGTTTTGCTATGAAGATTTTATATTCACAGAATTAGGCTTTGCTCTTTCTTCCTTGTATTTCAGTGCTTGTATGCTGTACTAATGCATGTATTTCTGCATGTACCAGCCTCATGTACATTTAGCAATCAACAAAAGTGCTTCAGAAACAAACCAAAATGGGTTCCTCTGTCTTTGTTTTGTAGCCCTTAGTTTCCTGGAAGTGTTGGCACTTAACATATCTCCCCATACTCTTGCAATACCTTCATTTCTTCAGTCACCGGCCTTTAAAGTACCTTGTCATCTTCACCTGGGAAGAGCACAGCCTACCTTGCCCGGTAAGCAGCACACTAAGAGGCAGTTAGCATTCAGATAGGTCAGACACATTTATACTTCTGGTTACAGAAAGGTTTCTATGAGCTGAATGAAGGTTTAACAGCATTTTTCCCCAGCCTTAAGCAAAAGACATTGAAAGTGCTCATAATATCAGTATGCCATTAGGAACTGAGTTGATTAATTGGCTAGTGATGGTAAAGCACTATGAAAATGTGGAGTGCTATACACTTGGTGTTATTGTGATAATTAAGACTGATTCTTTCAAAATTCTTTTCTCAAGGCTTAGACCCACTGTTAAATTAGCTCAATTTAAGGAGTTACCAAGCATTAGTGGAGCTGCAGCAGCTGCCCTTATGAGTATTCTTATCCCATAGCAACAGCCTCATAATTACATTTCATGTAGCCTGTGGTAAAATTAGGTTCACTACATTGGTAGTTGAGTTGTTACTGCAAGACATCAAGTGACACTGAAAGAAACTATCCCTCACTCTCCCCATTGCTATTCCGTCTCCACACTGTCTTTTCTTTACTATGTGATAAAGCAAATTATGATATTGATTCACATGGAAAACAAAACGACAACGATGATAATAACAACAACAATAATAATAATTTGTTGTTCTTGTTAAACTGAAGACTGATTGTTTTCCAACTCTAATTTTTCTCTAAGCTCATGTGAGGTTTGGATACAATCAATCCAGAAAAAAGGAAAGGTAGCATTTCTCCTTTTAGTGCTGGTGACAGCTTAAAATATGTTGAACTGCACTGTGACTCATCTTAACCTGGATTTGCTGTAGTTGAGGAGAACGCAAAGCACAGGATATACACTTTTTTGGAGCTTGCTAGCCTTAGTGATTTCATTAAAATGTTGAGCCCTCACCATTAATGATGTTTTGGAGGGAGCTGATCAGTTTCTTTAGTTATCAGCAGAGAGCTGAGGAACTGAAACTTTTACAGATTTTATTTGAAAATTCTAACATGCATGTTCTATGAGTATTATAGCATTTGGGAAGTGAAGGAAAAAAAAGGATTTACATGAAACCAGTGCAACTTTTCATTGCAGATAAAGCTGCTTGTTTAGGCTTATCTTTCTTTTAATAATCAATTTTAGCTAACAAATGATAACCCTGCCTGTTTTATGTATTAAAAAATAAAAGTCCTCTAGGTGAGCTTTTTCCATCTTCCGTCTGAATTGTTTCAAAATCAAGATGCAGCTTCTCATAAAGCAAAGCCTGTAGTCATAGGCTTTGTGGCTTAAATGATTTAAACCACAAAAATAAGAATTGTATTTATGGTTTGCTTGAAAAAATGCCAATGAATTTTTAAAAGTTTAAACTTACTTTGGGAGTCTCTTACTTGATTATAGAGAGATATGGCCTGAAAAATCTGAGCACTTGTAAGTGTTGGACTTACAACCAAACTAATTGGCAGAGATCAAGTTAGTGGTAAATATATATTTTTAAAATACTTACCTAAAAAATGCTTGTATGTTTCTCCCAGTCTCAAAATTGCTAATTATGCTAATTAGATACAAAAGTCCAAGTCTCACCATCATCCTAGTGGATGGAATTTAATGTATTCAGCTAAGCCATAAAGCAAGCAGAATCCCTATGGTTTTGCAGAATGCAAAATGAATGCAGAAAAGGAGTAGCTACAAAAAAGTTTAGGTTTAGCCTAAAACCAAAGACCTTGTAGGCTATAGACTGGTTTACAGTAAGTTTTGGATTGAAGAAAGAAGCTAAAAACCAGTCTTCCTATTAGAAGCAATCTCAAGTATCATGAGATCCTTCCTATTACAAGGTTTCAAAAAGCTTCTGGGTAGATTGTCAAACATATTGGTGCCACCAGGACTGAGCAGCTGTACGCATGCCACTGCCACAAAACTATATCATGAGATAACTTTTACTGGCAGATGCTTAAGTTGCTTGAGGAATTTGTGTTCTACAGCCACTGGTAACAGTTTTTGAGTATTTCAATTTTAGACACACACCCCAAAGCAGCAGGAATAAACACCTTTATGAATATACTCTCTCTGTGCGTTAATTTTCTACTACGTGAGGGATCATTTTGAAACAAATCTCTGGTCACAGGTGAGTTGTTCTTGATCGAGTCTGCAAAACTGCTAAACATTTTAAAGATTTCTTATCAATTTGCTCAGTACAGTGTTTCTTTTATCTTGAGTTCACTAGTTACTCTTTTTTCCTGTGAACTATTGACAACTGAAATGGCTTTACACTTTGTAAAGTGCTGTGAATTAGTATGTGTGAGCAGCACGCTGTAATTCTGCCGTGCTGAAGTGTGTAATGTCTTCACTGTCTGGATCTTGTGGGGGAGAAAAGCCCCACATTTTCTCATTCAAGACTAAATATACTTAACTTTTAAATGTCATGTCTTCCCATAAAGTGGCACTATTGTGCAGATCTGTGCCAACTTGTAGTAGCCAGGGATCTTGGTATGGAGAATTCATGAATATATAACATTTTAGTCTCTTTCTTTGTCACAAGCTTCATTCTGCTGTTTCTTTATTGATTGCTAGTGTTCATGCTTTAAGCTTTTTTTGAGTAAGAAGGATCCGGTCCCTTCCTCTGATTTTTTTTTTGTGAGTGTAACCCCAAAGATCTGAGAGCAAGAAATCTTTGGAACAACTTCACAGGTCATGCCCACCAGCTCTTTTAGCCCTGGGCATTTCTTCTTTCTTCTGTCATGAAAATCATTCCAACAAGAATCAAGAGGCAGCTGCTGTATGTGTCTGAGCAGCATGTGTGTAAGACTCAAACTTTCCAAAGGGCTGAATTCCCTTTTCAGTGGTGTGAACTCACAAAGCACCTACAGAAAAGGCTGATGTACTCTTTAGCGGTATGTACACTACAGTGCAGTACAATCCAACCAGCAGTATGGCAACTCCATGCATCTGGTATCCAAACCATGTGCTCAGGACACACAGTAGACTCCAGCCTTTCCAAAACTGCAGCTGGAGGCCAAGTGCGATACCTGAAGGCATCTCAAACAGCACCAAATGGTTGTGTAAAGACAACAGAAACAAGCCTTATGTGTCTAAGTCAGTGGATGCAGGAGAACAGTTCAGCTCCTCCTGCAGCAGATACCTGCTGCTTGACCAGCTGAGTATCTCACTAGGCACCAGTGCTGATGTGGACTTAGAACTATTAATTTCCCCACATACAGACATCTGAGATGCCCTGTCCCACTTGGCCTCCAGATACCTCTGAGAAGGGTGAAGGTCTCCCATTAGTCATGTGTCAGGTCTGCCGGCCCTTGATGATGCCTTGGACATGCATCTATGTGTAGTGATTATGTGACGATAGTGAGAATTTAAATAGAATCATCCTTTTTATTATTTTTAGCAAGTGAACCCGGTCAATTTTCTCAGGTGTTTAAAGCCATTGTTTTCTTTGCAAGATTCACAGCTTAATTACTAAAGTCTCCAAGAAAGAGCTCTGTAGCCAGCTGTGGGATATCCACTGAGTTAGCCACACAGATTGTCAATGAACATTAATAGTCCCTGTCTGAACTGGATGTTGCTCCCCTCGTTGCTTACCATTGGAACTGTAAGAGGATGATACAGCTGGATCATGTAAAATTAACAGACTGAACACTAACCATTTTAGTGCCCTCTTGCCTGCCACAGATAGAACTTCAAAGATCCTAGGAGAGGGACACTGTCCTGCCAGATCCCAGCACTGTACATACACTCGCCAGCTACAGCTTTTCAAAGACAAATGTTTTTCCGTAGCTTTCCTCCTTCATCTGCTTCCTGGGGCCAGACTTGACAGGATGCAGGTTCTGCATGTTCCTCTTGCTTTGAGACATAACCCAAAGCAGGCTTCTTGGGAGATCTACTTCCTTTTTTTTTTTTTTTTTTTGTCAAGAAGAATTCATTATTTTCTTTGTGCTGTGTTTGGTACACAGGTAATATAAAGAAGCTGCATAGATGAAAATCAATGCAAAACCTGAGATGGATAAAATGCTTTTTATTCCCTACAATTTACTGTAAAATATCACATTTCCCTTTAATTATTCCTTAGGCAAAGTAAAATATTTGCAGTTCTAGATATCTTTAGTACCTTTGATAAAGTTTTAAAATGACTCTTTATAACCTCTAAATGACTGTGGCTCATGACTAAATTCACAGACTTGTAATTGTCTCTTTCTAGCAACATAGCACTCAGAAATGGGATGGTGTGACCTGGGCAGGCTGGTCTACACTGACTAGCTCTGAGGTTATATCTATATTGCAGGATAAAGACAAGCCTTAAGAATCAGCTCAAACACAAGAAGTGCCATGTACTTTGCAATTTCCATCTGCCATGCTGTCTCCTTGC
Organism: Baryphthengus martii; assembly: GCA_013396935.1. NCBI lineage: Eukaryota > Metazoa > Chordata > Aves > Coraciiformes > Momotidae > Baryphthengus > Baryphthengus martii. Next base: position 68,040 of record VWZK01002472.1, on the reverse strand, counting down.
CTCTTCATTGCTCAGTGTGCAACATCCAGGTCCTGCTTAGGAAATGCTGTGGTGCTGGACCCACATTTTCCAGCCCCAAGGTATTCAGGAGCTCAGCCTAAGTTTGTATTCGAGCATGGGATAGTAATGGTGAAATAGATGAGTCTGGACCTGAGCACTGTCTTGAAGTTTGGATCTCTATTGGCATAATCTGAGCATCTTCTACAGAGCGGTTTGATATCTGTCTGTCTGAGAGAGCCCCTAAAATGTAGCATCAGCAGACAGACTTAGTCCAATGTAGCTGTGGGCACATATATATGCCCTAAAGATGTATGTCCTATATAGAACAACATTTTTGCCTAAAGGAAGTTCTATAGTTCTAACCGTGCAGGACTGATGCACTTGTTATTGTGCCAGAATGGGTTGACTGTTTTCATCAAACCCTACTCAAAAATGGGGAGTGAATCAGACACTTGTTCTCTCACTGTAACTGGTAAATCTGTTGGTTGGGCAGTTAGTAAATGCTTGGAAGCAAGAACAAACTCATGACAGTGTTAATATAAATTTATAATCTATTTTATGGTTTTGGTAGGTTTTAATGCATTTTTTTTAATGTGATGTTATTACCTTTACACATCCTGACACCTCAGTCAGGGAAAGTATATAATTATGAGGTTTTTATATGCATTACCTTAGCATTACCCTTATCTAAAGATAACCAGCCGTGCATTATCAAAAGTACCACTCTAAGACCTTCTTGGGAAAACAGTATCTTAGGCCAACAGACACATTGAAGGGGGAAAAGCAGCTAGTTTGCCGTATTTTCTTATTATATCCAGGCCTGATGCCATTTGAAAGAGCTCGTTCAGCTAAGAAAATTACTCAAAATTGATATGGTAAAGCAAAGTCTGGGATAATCAGAAATATTTGCACTTCCAGCATTTTTCTTCATCTTGGATTATTTCTAAAAAAGCATTCCAGCCACATGGAGGGACCTCAAGCATCAGGATGTGACAAGCCACTCAGATGTTCACTTCAGAAAAGCCCAGAACAGTGTGGTAGATCCATTACCTCCAAAACTTTTCCAGTTGTCCTCATTTCCCTACTTCATATCGACCTGACTGAAGACGAGCCTTCATGATGCAGCACAGTGTGTTTACCTTGGCAGAGAGGTATCCTATTTTATATCTTTATATTACATTAATTTTTATATATTTATATTATTTTTGTATAGCTTGTTTTCCAAAATCCCTCACTCTGGTCACACTGCTCATGGATGACTAAAGATGAAGCAAAGCCATGTCACCCAGCCAGGGTAAACGTGCCACCTATGCTTTAGCTCCAAAAGTGAGGCCTTCAACTTGTCGTGTGGCAGTTCGTAGGGAAACAACTCCTGTTTGCTGAATTATGCCACAGTCTTCTCCATATCAGCATTGGGCAGCATCCGGGAGAGGTTTAGATTGGATATTAGGAAGCACTTCCTTGCAGAAAGGGTGATTAAACACTGGAATGGACTGCCCAGGGAAGTGGTGGAGTCACCACCCCTGGAGGTGTTTAAGGAAAGAATAGATGTGTCACTTAGTGCCATGGTCTAGCTGATGTGGTGGCGTTAGGTCATAGGCTGGACTTGATGATCTCAGAGGTCTTTTCCAGCCTCAATAATTCTGTGATTCTGTGAATGTGTGGCTATGAAACAAGGTCATGGGGGGAAGGACTGAAAAAACACAGGTTTGGGTGGCTGCTCAGACTCATGAACCCCAAGAGCAGAAGTGGTGAGAATGGGACCTCCCTTCAACAGCACTGAAAACTTGCATTAGCTGAAGGTAACCACGGCCCACTGCTAGAAATGGATTTCAAGTGCTTTAGCATCTAAGAAAAGGCAGTCTGGGGAGAAGGGAATTGGGAATGGGAGATGAAGGTCAGTGAGTCACTCTCAAAAAGGTCTGTCATCAATTCACAGCTATGTTTTGCCTTGACAGTAAGTACGCGGTGCACAGCCTTGCTTGCATTTCTGCTGTGCTTTTAAGATCAGGCATTTGATTAAAGTCATTACAGGGTTCTACACGCTTTGTGTGGAAAAGCCTGAAGACCTCCCGCAGGAACGAGCCTTCACTCAGCTCCTCCCGGTGTCCCAGCATGACAATTATTCCACTATTATGTTTTCTATGGGAGACAAATACTTAATGACTTTGATAGACACTTCAGACTTTATCTCTCTGATGTGTGCTTGTGATTCAGATTCACTTCCTTTCTTTCATACTCTGTTACCAAAGGAGAAAAAATGCTTCCTGGCAGGTTTGCAGGTTCTAATAAGCCCCTCAATTCCCTTGCACCAGAGCTCGTGGCAGTAGCAGCAAGAGTGATTGCTCTTTCTGATTTATTTTTTTTTCACATTATTAGTACTTCTGGCCCATCTGAGGCAGGGCTTCACAGGCAATTCAGGACAGATGGAAGTTTTAATAAGCCTATCATGGTTTAAGCCCAGATGGTAACTAAGCCCCACACAGCAGCTTGCTCACTTCCCCCAACACATACCCCCAACCCCTGCCCTCCACCCCAGTGGGATGGAGGAGAGAATCAGAAGAGTAAAAGTAAAAAAATCTTTGGGTTGAGATAAAGATATTTTAATAAGTAAAGCAAAAGTCACACACACAAGCAAACCAAAACAAGGAATTCATTCACAGCTTCCCATTGGCAGGCAGGTGTTCAGTCATGTCCAGGGCAGCAGGGCTCCATCACACATAATAATTACTTGGGAAGATAAATGCCATCGTTCCAAACATCTCCCTCCTCCTTCTTCTTTCCCTAGCTTTACACGCTGAGCGTGACGTCATATGGCATGGGATATCCCTTTGGTTAGTTGAGGTCAGCTGTCCCCTCCCAACTTAGCAGAAAAGGCCTTGACTCTGCTGCCCTGGGTTGGCTGGGGTAGGGTTAATTTCCATCAGAAATCTGGGGGGTGGGGGGGGAGTGTGTCACAATCAAGGTAGACAACCTAAGCAGGGAACGTGTTATTCGAAAGGGTGCCCATTTCATGCCTGCTATATAAGGCTGGGAGCTCGAGGACAGTCAGAGACAGGGCAGAGCATTTCTCCTTTGGTTAGCTCGCTCTTCTTGTGTGTGTTGTCTCATTACTGTTGTTGTTGCTGATGTTTGTTGTTTTCTCCTGTTGCATTGTTGTATGAAAACCTCCTTATTTCAACCCATGGGGTTTTTGCACTTTTCTGTCTCTTCTCCTTCCCGTTCAGGGACAGGGGTGACGCTGAACGAGCAGCCACTTGGGCTCAGCTCTAAACCACATCTGCTCAGCAGTAACAAAAACATCCTGGTGTTATCAACCCTTGTTTTATTGCAAATCCAAAACACAGTCCATACTAGCTGCTCTGAAGTATGATGAATTAACTCTGTGTGAGCAAAAACCAGCACAAAGCCAGAGTATGAAAGGTGAAGGCAAAAAGATTTTTTTAATTGCATGTCTTTTACTTCCTCCATCAGTCTCTCCCTATACAAAGCTTTCTTATGACCCCTCAGATTCCTCAGAGGGAAATAAATGTCCTGTGGCTGTCTTTACCTATGGGTCTGTTGAGATACTGTCTCCTACCATGTTCTAAACTGAAAAACAAATGTTAAATCCCGTCTCTTTTTGTGCAGCTGCCTGTCAGGAGCTGCACAAGGCATTGCTGGTCTTCTGGGGACAAAGCTGGAAAGCATCTTCTTGTGGATGGGATGCAGTCAGGCATCACTTCTTCCTCTCTGCTCTGCAAGAGTCCAGGGAACAGAGGTGACATGCGCTGGTTCAGTGGGTTTCAGCTGTGCGGCATGTTCAGTACAATTTGCCATGATAAATCTGCAGCTTCCTCTGGCAAAAAGATGCATTGACTGGGTTTTGTCAGCGTGTAAGCATTTGGAATAATACACAACCACCTCTCTGCATTAGGTATTCTCTTAAGCAACTATAAAATTTGTGTGCTTGCTGCCATAGCCAGATGTGGAAATATAACTGATATTCCTGATCTGAGGAAATGCGTTGGAACCGGAGCTTCAGCTGTGTTAGTAATCACTCTAACAGCTCTGAAGTCCAAATAATTTTTGAGATAAACTAGAGGCTTTTATTAGTATTTTCCCTCCAGGAACCTGTTTCACTTAATTATTCAGTCCATTATTTTCAATTTGCCATCACCTTTCTGGTAGTTTCAAGAACCAGTAAGAACATCGCCACGTGTACCATGGTGGGCTGACATCTGAGAGCCTTGACTCTAGTCCTGACCCTTTGCCTAATTCAGGCAAACAGCTTAGGCTTTGCTCCTGCAGATTATACGCATGGCATGACGTACATAAGTCCATATGGCACTGCTGTACGTGTAAAATCCTTCCACGACTGAGAAGTGTTTGTAAGCTTTGTTGATATCCTTTCAGATCGTTTACTTTAAGAATTAGAGCTGAGGTGCAAAATCTTGATCTGGATGTACAAAATGTCTGCTCTCAGATATACCTCAATGAGTGACATATCTTCTTTGTCACAAAAGGGTTTATCTTCCCAGCCTAGACCCGGACCCACTCAGATTTTGCAGCCTTTTAACTGCCTTCTCCAGATCTTCTATCAGCAATATACCAGAAGGGCCTGGAGAGGTTGGGACTGTTTATTAAAATCACTGTTCCCTGTCTCCAAACAACTGAGTAAGGACTATTTTTATGTTGGCCACATTTAATCAAGGAGTTCAGATTAGGTACACTGGCCCTAGAGGTGCCTTCCTGGGAGAGGCAGGATATTCTGTGAGCAGTAGCTCTTTTTTACAGTTTTTACTACCCTGTTAGAGTTCACAGAAGATGCCAGCCCAGCAGTTCTAAAGTAATCTCTGAAGACCTGCAGAGCAAAGGTAGCAGTAATTTAATTGTCCACGCTATGCCTGTGTGCAAGCCACAAACATCCTCAGCACAGCAGAAAATCACACCTTCAGCACCCCGTGGGGAGAGGCTGACCTCAGGGTTAAGCAAAGGGACTTTCTGTAACATATTTCAGCGCAGCAGTGGCCAGAGCAAGGGGATTTTCCACTACAGCCTGTGTCTGGCTTGATGTCCCTGGCCCTGCTCAGCACATCCCTGCTCCAGCTTGCTGGAAGAGAGTCTTTGCCTCAGGCCTGAGTTTCCCTGCTCCCAGTGAGCTGAGACAGTGTGCCTCAATGTCTGCCTTCCTTTTAGGCAGAAAACCTACAAAATCATTGGTTCCTATGATGGCTGTGTCCCGCCTGTGCTACTGTATTCTTCTCCCAGCACTTCATCTTCAGCCTTTTAGCTTTTGGCAGCTACAGTACAGTATTTTCCCACTGCTCTGGCTGCACCTTTGATATCTTGCACGGCTCACTGTCCCCCTTGTACAAGGTCCCTGCTCCTCTATCTCTTCTCAATTATTCTTCTCTGCTGTCTCATGTCCACTCATTTCTCTGCCTTTTTTTTCTCTGTCTGCGTCTTTTCTAGCACTTTTCTTGCCACTCCCTTGCATTGGAATAGCATAATCATCTCAAACATGTCTAGTTCCCTCTTTCAGGCCTCCTCTCACCTCCTCATTTTCAGCCTTACACAAACGATTCCTCTTTTCCCTGGCCTTCTCCCAGCTTAAAAATGAACTGGGAAACAACCTTTCTCTGAAAAGATATGCAGGAATAAAGCAGGTTTATTGCAATTAAAAAAAACCCAACTTACAGTATTTGGGGGATTTTATGTTACACCTCTGCTCCCAGCCACCTGTTAACTCTTCTCATGTGGTATTGAAAATTGGAAGCATTTCAATTTGTCTGGCAATTCAGTTCGACATGTTTTTTAACTGTTAACTCTTCTCTTGTGGTATTGAAAATTGGAAGCATTACAGTTTATCTGGCAACTCAGTTTGATACGGTTTTTAAAGGGTGGAAAAAAGTGATAGTAGGTTTGTTATTGAAAATACCCTTCAAAAAGTCATCTGAACTATACGTTTGTCAGTAAAATTTCCATTTGGATAAAATACCCACAAAGATGTATAGGCATAAAAATGTACAGGTATAATAATAATAAATAGAAATAACCTTCAAATAACTTTTTTTTTGTTTAAGCTTTTACAAATATGGCTCATTCTGACAGCAGAATGGCCCAAGTCATTTTTACATGCTTTATTATCTCTTTCCTTAACTCCATTTTGTTCATCATCTCAGATCTTATACTTGTCTCATTCAGACTGTGACACTAAAGGAGCATGAACTGTCTTTCTCAGTCTCCATAAATTGAAAGATCATATCTGAATGCTCAAGAATATATATGATGATAAACACAATATGTATCTACAGACACACATAAATGACAAATAATAAAGGAGAAGTTTGTTTGTAAATGACTCAGCCTGTCCATCCAGAACACCAGCAAGAGTCCAAGTATTTCACGTTACACTGGCTGTGAAGTCCCCTGGTGCAATCTTGTACTTGAACATGTGCTTAATCTTATGAGTATTACAGTGGCAGTCAGGGTGCATAAAACACAGTGGAAGTCAAATCCATGCTTAATTGCTTTCCTGAAATATGACCTCCAATTTAAAACCAGCAGACTAGAGGTGGAAAGCACAGTAATCCCTACGCATGCTCCTCAACCCTGTCATTTTAAAAAGTGTCCCTAAGGAGGAAAAAAGCAATTCATCTGTATTTTTTCACAGCTACTTGGTGAGCAAAGTGTAGAGAATTCCCAGATGTGTGACTGAGCTTGCAGGAAGTGATTATCCAAAGCAATAGTGAGCTACCTCAAATGGATTAGACACAGGCAACATGTATATTCGTGTATCTGTGGTGGGTATGATGGAAATAGTGCATTTAAGAAGGCACATCTAATACGTTTCTGAGTTGGTAGCTGAAGCTTTTCTTTAGCCTCTGGTGATTTATTCAATAACAAGCTGTTGGGCTCAGACGAAAAGGGGATGTGAAAATAAAGTGTCTCAAGAAAAGTCATATGATCGCTAAACAACAGAAACAGTGTAATGTCCACTCATCTACAGTTTCATTTGCTTGCTTCCCTAGAGGTGTGACCTCTCCTTCCTTCCTCATTCTAATGATGTGCAGTTTGGTGAATTTGCCAAAGTTCTGCCTCATTTGATGCTCCAGGAATAAGCTCTGCATTTAGAAAAACAGCTGCTGCTTCCTTAAAGTTTCGAGCCTTTGGGTCAGCTTTTGGTATTTTCTTAAAGACCTGGGCAAAGACTTTGTGAACAACTCAGAAATGCAGTCAATTTATAAAGCCCTTAAACAATCATGTTTGTTTGTGCACAATCCAGTGTACTCACAGTGCTGGCTGTGTAAAGTAGTAATATCAAGTTTTCCACAGCACAAGGACCGTGTAGCTCCACCTGTGGTGTCTTTCAGAGAGGGCACGACCCTGCATAGAGCCAGGAGCTGCAGTTCCAGCTGGAGTCTGCAATTATTGCTTATGTTGACACCTGGCAAAAGAAGTTTGTAACACTGATATAGAAAAAGACACCACAACCTTGAGAAAAAGGGACTGGAATGTGCTTTTGCTGCTATTTCTGTTGGGTAGGCTGATGGTTTTAACCATTGTTTATACTGAGCTATTGGGCTGCGTCATTCGCTTTATCCTGGTTGCTCAGTGCCCCAATACACCTAGGGAGGTCTTTGTTCAAGCAGTATAAGCAAATTCTCTTCCTTGGATCTTCCCTGTCTGTTACACATTAGATTTACTGGAGGCACAAAGGAGGCAGGGAAAGAGGAGAAGTACGAACATCAAATAGAAGAAAAGCGAGAACAGGAGAAAACACAGGAATATAAAGAACTGTAGGATGTCAGCAGGTAAAAGTCTGCCTAAAAATGAGGTAAAAACCAGAGTGTGTATCAGGTACTTAAGGAATAGTTAAAACCATTCCAAGACACTTTTCCAAACCACTGACATACTAAACACAGGAAAGAGAATTATTACACTGAAGAGAAACCCAAACGTACAATAAATCATCTGAACAATGTTAATTGCATCCTGTAGAACAATGTCCTTAGAAGTATCATTTAAGTATTCTACACTAAACTGGCTTTTAACTTTTAAACCATTTTTTTTTTCTTGTGCTTCTTTCTCATTGAATTCTCCTAAGAAAAATGAGACAAAACTTTCTCCTGGTGTTATGAAAATATAACATGATCCTTATTTTTTCATGAGGAGGCAAAGGAGAAGGCAAGAGGAAGAGACGGGTGACTTTCATTTTAATCAAAAATAAACTTTGTTTGAGGTGTGGGTTTTCTTTGCTAGCTGCTTTATGAAGCTATACAAACAAAATGATTGGCCATGGGCTCCAGGCTGTTGGGGGTGGTAGTGCAGGCTGATGGGAATAACACCACAGCACAGTAGATTGAGGCGATGTCCTGTTACCAACTCAGAAGCCTTAATAGACCAAAGTGAAAGATCATTCATTTAAATGAAGAGTATGAAGGGTATAAAGAGAAATTCTTTTGATGCAGAACCAGCAAACATTTGGTCTGAGTGCAAAGAGAATTTGTAACTGAGGTATGTTAAATATATTCTCTGTGTATGTTTAAGTAAAAGGACAAAAAGAAGTATTTTGGTTCTAAAATAATTGACAGGACAGTTAAGATCGAGACACAGGTTGGGAGGGGTGTGATCAGTCTAAAGTCTGCTAGGATATACCTACACTATATGTTTTCTCACCTGATGAAGCATAACACTGGGCTGAAACAGCAGCTGCCAAATGGCACCTCTCCAGAGGGTACCTGTGAGCCCTTACTCAGCATGAAACTGCGTGGTGAGAAGCACCCACCTCTTCCATGCCTCGCTGTCCACAGGCTCCTATACCTATATGCAGCTTTGGTCTTTAACAGATACTGGGCTCCAGCTGTCTTTCTCCTGTAGACAAAATTACAAAGCAGAGAGTAATCCAGGCCCTGCTGGGATGTCAATTAATATGTAGACTCATATAATTTCAGCAAAAGTATTAATCAAAGCAGGTCTCACAGAAGCTGTACCCAGTAGAAGGACTCTCTATACGTAGGACGTATTTACAAGGCTAAGACAAAGGTACAAAACAGACAGTCCTGCAAAAGAAAGAAGAAGCAATAGTAAGGGAGTCATATTTAGTGAGCATAATAATAGTATTTACATAATAATAACATAATATGCCAATGCCATATGAGAAGGCTTTGAACATCCAGCAGGTTGTGAGCAAAATAATATACTATCATGGTGAGTGTCCTATAAAAGGAGATGCAGAAATCGTGAAATTTTTATTGACTTATTAATTATAATGTTGTAGTAGTGCTTTGTCACAGGCATCCAGGCACATTAACACCAATGAGAATATTTGATTCAAGAGATGACTGGCTGGCCCAAGACAACCTATTGCCCAGAGGCCAGGTCCATTTACACAGCATACAAGTAATCCCATCTCAAACCCTCACCCACCAGTCTACCTGCTGCTCTGGGATACATCTTCTGATGGTTTTCATAAAGCTTCTGAAGTTTCATCCAAATGTTAATAGTGACAAGTTGGTTATCTGGGAAGGGACTGAAGTACAAGGGGTCCCTTTCAGGCAGCCCTGCACCCCATTATTGCAGGTATTAGTATGTGCCAACGATCTGCTTTTATGCCAGGAGAGTCTTGGCATTGGTGGGGGGAGCCTGGCAGCTCTCCTTCTGACACCCATGGGGGCCTCTTGGACACCAATAACTGTGTTTTCAGTGTGCATTTGTGGGAGCAAATACACAAAACACCAATAAAATTACCTGGGGTGTGGGTTCTGTCTATTTTCCTCTATGTGGTGGATGGATATTACATCTTTGAGACTAGAGTATTCCGTCAGATAAGAGAGGCTTAATTGTAGTTTGAGTAGGACACAGTGTGCAAGAAATGTCAGTCGCTATCACAAAACTAAAGCAGCCGAGAGACACCATCACTTGATCCCTTACAGAGAAGGAGATCGATAAGCTTCCACTGTCCCAGTCAGAGCACAAGAGCCCTTTTATATGCAGTGGATCCCTTCTGTTCTCTATGATCATGCTCTTGATAACACCTGCTCATGATATCTGTAACTCTGCATGGGTGCCCCATTAAAATACTTTGTAAGGTACAATAACTTGAGAAACCAGTGTTTTGTCCTTCTCCCTGAAATGGATACAACCTGTGATTCCACTTAAGAAAACATAAATGAGCTGATTGGTGTCATTCTCAGCCCCTGGACAGTTTCACTCCATTTTTCTTGATTGCTCTTGCAAGTTTTCAGGCCCTCTGTGGACACCCACAGTCTTTGAGGACGGTGTTTTTCTTCCTTGCTGATTGATAAATATTTCTCAGGGTCTCCTGACAGCCAAATCCCCTTGTATTTGTGAAATCTGATTAACAGAGAACTAAAGTTCAACTAAAATCAAATCAGCAATACCCGCTGTGAGATCTGCTTTCACTTTGCATCTGTGTAAGTTAAGCTTGATCCTTTGGTCTGTTTTACTCCAGAGTTTGTTCATTTATTCCTTTTTTATGTATTTTTGCCTGTGCTAGTGACTTCAAAATGATAAATCAACTCCCCTGTCTCTCGACTCCAAATTTTTTCTTATCTTCTTGTATTTTTGGAAATATAACTGCATACACTTTCTTTATCTCTGTGTGGGGCCAAATTTCTTGTTACGTAATTTACATTCTTCAGGAGACAGCATTGGTAAAATACTGTAATAGTTTATAACCAGACTGGTAGTTTACAGCTCTGGCTTTGTCATAATACAACATTGTCTCCATTGTGCCTTTTCTTTGGTTTCCTCTTGTCTATTGACTTGCCTTATTAAATACAGAGCACTCGATTTCTGTAATGTGTCATATTTTCTTCTGAAGAAATCTTTGCCTCCTACTGCTTTTTCTTCACTATGTCCTCAATACTCTTCAATTGTTCCTCCAATTACTATCTCAAATATAGAAAGATTTGAAATGTCTTGGGGTACTTTCCAAGCAGAAAATACTGTAGGAGAGAAAAGCAGCCAGTGCACTTACTTCATCTTTAATAAATATACACATCTCTTTACGAGGGTGTTTGTCAGGCGAAATGTCATTGCAGATCATTCCCTTTTGTTGTCATCAATGGCAGAGAGATTAGCCCTGCCTTCAAGTGGCCTGTGAATGTCGACCCTATACTGACAAATTCACATTTAATAAACCAGATGGAGAAAGGGAAGAAGAAGAAACAGGAAGAGAAAAAGTGTCTGTAGTTTCCAGTTTAGTGGTAGGAGATATAAATTATTCACCAAACCATGGAGTAGCAATGGCTTCAAAGAAGCTCAGGTTTGCTTACTTAATATTCCCAATTTGGATTCTCCATATTCAGAATGTGGGTCTGCATGACCAGAGTCTTTCTGGGTCTTACAAAGGCTGTCAGAATCAGAGAGTAACTGAGGTTGAAAAGGACCTGGAGATAGCTGGTGCAAACCCCTGCTCAAGATAGATCCAGTTAGAGCAGGCTGCTCAGGGTCTTGTCAGTTGTTTTACGTATCTCAAGGGATGCAAACTGGGCCCCATTCCAGTATTTGATTATCCTCGTGGTTATACTTATTTTCATTCTATCTGAATGCAGTTTCCTAAGTCATGATTTGTTTCCAAATTGCAACTTGTGTGCCTTCTTCAGTGCAAGAACAAACTGCAGTCTCCTGTTCAATTTGTCATTCATCCTGCTGCAGTTCAGCTCAGTTTCATGAGTGCAGGGAGAACATTTGAAGTATACCATGGCCTGTAACTTTTTATCACTTGCCTCAGAGGATTACACTTAGATACTAAATGATGGGAACCCTTACCTGGAACTTTGTGTTTACTTTTCTGAATGTATCCTTATTTTCTGTGCATCTGAAAGTCTAGACGTTGGAAATAAAATGGACAGGAAAGAAGGAGAAGGATGGTGGGAAGCAGATGAGTAGTTGGACATGAATCTTGGGGAAAAAGTCAGATTTAGATGCATTAAAAGGCCAACATCCTTCACTGATCCTCCCGTCCAGATGAAAGTGTCCTGAGGACATGCTCATGCCTAAGACCGATTAATTTAAAGTACTTTACATGTAAAATATACCACACTGGGATTAACTGAGAAATCTGTACTCCTCGGGATGTTATTGGACTCCAGCTGAGTAAACAAATGGAATTGGACTGAACCTACTCAGCACAGAAAGAAGAGGGACTGTGATTGATGTGTTTTCCCTTTTACTGGGGTCTATCTTCTCTCCCTTTGTTTACCTTGTGAGTAATCACTTTGGGCCAATTGACTGAGAAGACTTTACATTACCATGTTTCTTAAATGAAAAACCATGTCTGAATGATCAGTTTAATATTCCTTTCCCAAATTGGTTTTCATTGTAATTTACTACTCAAACCACATAAATCAACTGAACATAACAGAAGACATCTGTAACTAGGAATTTTACTTGAGTTTTCCTCTTAATCATCACTGTATGACTTCAATAACTACAACCAATAACCTTCTAATTTTATGTCATTCTTCTTTACATGTCCTAAAGCAAATAATTTACAATTTTTGCTTCATGTTAAAATAATGATGTTGCTAGGGGTGGGGTCAGGGATGACTGAGATTTTTATTTTATTTTGTTTTCCCAGAAAAGATACCTCACTGCATGCTGTGATTGCAAATGATGTCAAATACACCAAGCCAGTCCAGGCAAGCCACCTAGGTACAGCTTCTCAAAATCCTCGGTGAAATTTAGCCCCCTGTAAGTACATGGCAGCGTAGCACATGCATGACATCAATGTGAAATACAAGCATCACAGGGATGGAAAATATGAGTTACAATGAGAAAGCACACAATGATGAGAACATAGGCTTTAAAGAAGGAGAAACACTTTTGTTAATATAAGCTTTACAGGATTTTAAACATTCTTAAAGAAAGCGCTCCTGTCTGAGCTGTGTCTTAAACACTGATGTATTTGGTAGAATTACTATGTGTTTTTAGTGCTCCAAATGTAAAATTCTTACACTTGAGTGTGGTGATGTCATGGCTGTGTAAGTGAACTGTCTGATGTCCAAGGTTTCCTCTATGCTGTTTGGGTTCAGCACCTCTGCTGACCAAGGCCCTGGCTGAAGGGAATCTCTGTGCGTGCAGGAGACATGGAGACAGAGCTCAGTCTGGCTGACAGAAGGGCTGCATGGGGATGTCTCACAAGGTTGTACAGGACTCAGAATGACTGAGCGGACTTTGATCTGGAGGTGTCCAAGATCCTCATGGCATAGTACGAGCAGGGTGCTCCAGTTCCTGGCAGTTACCTAGTAAAGCAGCACAGGCATGGCCAAATAGTCCAAGTAACTCAGGCTTGCTCTTCAAGGCCATGAACAACCCTAGAAACAGAAAACTCATAATAGGAACTTGAATAATTGCTCAGGGAAAAGTCTCTTGGGGGTCATTTAAGCTCTAGTGTCCAAGCACAGTTCAGGGGAAGGAAAAAAAATGGTTAAAACGCTTAAAAGAGACAAGTGTATCTTTACCGAAAGTATGCTGTAGAAGTTCCAGTCAAACATTTAATATATTCACTGGGGGAACCGACCTATTAAAAGCCTGCTATATGGGCAACCTGTAATAGACTCCATAATAAAATTATGGAGTAGCAGAGGGTGGTTTTTCAATTGACAGGGAGTATGACAGCTAATTGGTACAGAAACAGTCAGCAAAAGGTATGTTTCCATATGATTTGGGATCAGTTTGGAGCTACTAAAATATGTATTGCTCTTCCTACAGTGCCTGAGTCATATGCATTGCATACTTGTTCTTTACCATGAGAATTTTAGTGAATATAATAACTTCAGCTTTATAAATAAAAATAATCCAATGCCTGAAAGTTATAAATAAGATATATCAGCATATGCATTTATTCTATATTAAAAAGATAGCTAGGAGAAAATAAGATATGCCCAAAAAAGACTGACAGACTGAATTTGGGCCTAATATGGAAGAGTACAAGAATAATTCATCCTTGAAGAAAGACATTACCTATGTAGTATTACAAAAGACAGACTTCCAGGTTCAGCTACAGTTACATGAAACTCCAACTGGAAATAAAGCTTAAATGAAATTCTGAAGGCAAATGGATCATCTCAACATTTTTGCTCAGAGCCTGCTTTCCTGTTGATTTCAGCTGTGTTTGGAACACGCATTTAGAGAATGAAGGAAATTCCAGTTCCTCAGGTCAACCTCTTGGGTTTGAGTGTGTGACCTGGGGTCTTGCTGTGCTATAGTGGTATTGCCCTCCACATCTATTCTCCTGTTAACTGTAGCAAGGTTACACAGCACTCCAGGTGGGGTCTCCTGAGAGCAGAGTAGAGGGGGAAATTCACCTCCCAGCACAACTGTCTCACAGGCATGTGGGAAAGCAGCTGCCATGTGCCTGCATGAAGCACCTCCCACTTGAACAGCACCTGCTCATCTGGACAAGGAGCCTCCCAGGGAGGCTGTCATGTGAGAAGGTCCTTCATGACAGATGTGATTTGAGCAGCACCACACGTTCATAGTGTATTCTCTGCTGGTCTGTGTATCTGATTGCATCAAAAAGAGTATCTATAACACATGGGCACCCGGAGATCTGAGTTCTTCTAATGTTTGGCATCTACCCTGCTTCTGGGTAACCACTGGCAGCTCCCTCTCCTTCCTTTTGTGCTTTCTCTTTGGTTTGTGGACTTCTCAGAGCAATGTCTGACAGACGAGGTCTGGTTTTCCAGGGCCTCAGTAAGTCCCTGTAAAAAATCCAGAAGAGCTTTAGCATGCATTATTTATACAAAGCTTACAAAACTCCTCCTCCTCCTCCTCCAAAGGATTTAAATCATTCAGGCTAATCTAATTATTTCACCAAGTAGTGGGCTTGTCTCTCTTTATGCAAAACCTACCAAACATTGTAAAGACTCCAAGTTATCTGGCCACCTTCCAGTTAATTAACTTAACACTGAGGGAAGTACTGAAAAACAAAATTAAAAGCCATCCAATTTCTAGCCATTCCAATTCCTCACAGAAAGTAATGGCAATGCATCTGTCTTCACTCAGAATATGAAAGCTACTTTCATATGACCCTAACTTACCTTTTTTTAATCCACACTGTTAATCACTGCTTGATTGAAAAAAAAAAAAGAAACCCACAAACCCAGACGCAACTAATTTCAGTTAGACTCAGAAATAATGCAAGCATTTAATCTGTCAAAATTCAAAGAAAATTGTCTGGCCCTCTAGATTTTATTGAGGCTTTCAGACAATACAGAGTCCTTGAGCAGCCAAATAACAGGTATAATCAGAAAAGCAAGATGAGCATGTTCACAGAGTGATCTCTCGCACACATGAATCCTTGTTGGATCTACGGGCATAGGGAATTTGGACAGCTGTGTGGGTACATGGTGGCTGCTTTCCCACCTGCCTGTGAGACTGTTGTGTGCAGCTCGGGAGGTGGATGAGGCAGAATCTATTTTTCTTGGCACCTTGATCATGTTTCTGTTTATGTGTTGCTTTCATTGAGTCTGGTTGTATGTATAAAATTAAGAAAGCATTAAAATCTTTACAAGATGGCCATCTCACTTACTTAGCTTTGTTCCTGTACACCTGACAAGACCGCTAAACTTCGTATCTCAAACTACCCCTCTCTTTTCAACAGGATCATGTCATTTTTGGTAGCAGGTTTTTTTCAGGATCAAGTTTAATAAATATGAGTTTAGGTGCAGAAAACTTAAGAATATATTAACTGAGCTGCCAGCACTATTTCTCCCACTATACCACAGAGGTGGGAGAAAACTGGCAAGTCAAAGAGTAAAAATAATTACAGCTACTAAAGATGGTATAAGTCAGACTTTCCTTTTTCTATCCTGGGATCCTCACAGCTAAACTCCATAAAAAGCCAGAAGAATGAAAACTAGACTTAGAGTAAGAAGAGTCTATAACTGGCTGCTGAATCCCTCCCCCTCCAGTCACTGGTCTCTGGGTCTTGTTCTGTCCAAGGAGTACCATCTGACAAGCTCTGATTTTAAAGACAGTCTCTCTTGTGCTTTTCTGTAATCTCTGCTCCTTCCTATTGTAGTCCACATCCCTGGAGCAAAGCAGGATCTAAGTAAGACTCAATCAGAAAACTCTCTGCTTTGGACCCAGCTCTCCCACCAGTTTATTGCAGCCTGTATGTCAATGCACTTTCCTCAACCTGTGAAGTGTGCATAGACCTTGCTTCTCTCCCTGGAGGTGGGAAAGTGAAAATGGCAATATTTGTGCAGCCCCAGGGAGATGGGAAGTGTCACATGAGACACAACCACGCCTGTGAGCAAGGTGCTGATTTAGTGCTGGATACATTTCAGTGTGGCTCTGTGCTATGTGCACAGCACTGTGAGGGAAAGTAAAGTGTTAATGCCAGTCAGCAGAAAAAGTCCATTTTTCTGTCACATTTGCTCATCTTAGGAGAGCTCACAAAAAATGAAACTCACATAGGAAAAATCAATATTACATTAAATGACATATGTAAAGAGCTCTCCAAAGTCAACACCAAGTCAGGCTAATGAGCTACAGGACAGTCTTGCTGCACTGTTTGATGCAATCATCTGAAATGTTATTCTGTAGGCACACGTTCTGGAATATGATGAATTTTCAGTATTGCTTTTATGCTTTTAACTTTAATACTCCTCATTTATTCTCTTTTGCACCTGAGACTATTCTGTTCTGCAAGAAAAATGAGTACATCTTTGGCTGTCCTTTCACACCTTCTCAAGGAGATAGGTGTAAGGATGTGATCTTGCACCACTGAAATCAGAGGAGTGCTGTTGTTGGCTGAATGTAGACACATAAAGCTCGTGCTGCATTAAAGATATATATGTGCATTTACCTCTCAATGATCTTTGTGTTCAGTACCCTGAGGCACTCAGCACCCTCCATAGCTCACAAGTTGTCAAAGATTAGGACTGGGCTGGCCACCATATGCTCTCTATTAACACCTCTCCCTTCCCAAAGAAGAAAAGAAAGGGAATAAGGGAGAGACTCATGGATTGGAAAAATAAACTGAGACATATTTAATGAAACAGTAACAGTAAAATGAAATATACACAAACCCAGTATCGAACCCAGCCTCTCCGCCGCCACCTGCCATGGCAGTTATGTCAGCATCACCGTCACAACTGATGCTGTGGAGCAGGCACTGGGAAAGTCCCAGGCTGAACTCGGCAGCAGACAGGAATTGGATTCAGGAGCTGGATTCTGGAAATAGGTTCAGGACCACATGGATTAGGATCAAAGGCAGAACAGATGAATTCCTCCTTGGATGCTGGCCATTGAAAAAGAGGACTTAACCCTTGTGAACCCTCAGCTTTATACCAAACATTACATATATAGAAGGGAATACCTTGTTGGTCAGTTTAGAGTCACCTGTCCTGTCCACTCCTCCCCACGTGTGACCTTTCACTTTACAGCACCCCAGCATAGCATGGGACACAAGATTTAGCAGTAACCTTGGTTTCTATAGAAGCAAGTACAAGCAGGAGCTTATGTGCACAGCAATCCTTGGTAGTTACTAAACACCGAGCGTTATCACTGCTAGAAGCAGACGCCGCCTGCAAAAATATGATGTAAACTTCAGAAAGTGCAGTTACATAGAAGAGACTTGGATTAAAAGTAAAATCACTGAACAGAAGCAGTTCTGTTCTAGCTTAAACCAGGGCAGAAGTACAGGTAGAGTTAAAGGAAAATGGCTTTTCACAGATTATTCCTCAACACAGCTTGCAACTGCAGACAAACATGCAGTGCAGGACACAGCATCTTTCATTTTCATCCAGTGCATGACAGAAAGCAGTTGGCTCTCTGAAGTCTTCCAGGATATGAATGCCCACTCTGTTTCTATGTCCATTTTGAAGACTGGAGCCCTGGACAGGACTTAGATCACTGCCACTTTCTATACTTCCAAATGTAGGTTCACGAGCCCTCCCTGGGCCTGCTGCTGAATTTTGGGGACGCTTGAAACTCGTTAGGTGCTTATGATCATTATACTTATAGACTCTAATGATGTGTTTTGAGTATATTGGAAGATGCCTCTTAAAACACTAAATGTTTTTCTCATATCTAAACCCTTCGAACTTCCCAAAATGTCCCTACACTTCTCCCACCTCTGGGACTCAGATTGGAAAGTGCTCTCACAACAAGCTTATTACTTCAGATAGCATGTGAAGATAGGACAGCCCCACAGCCTCTTTCATCCAGCTATTCATTAAAACATGAGAGATCCACAGTCAAACTCTTTTCCTTCTCCTTAAAGCATGTTCTAACCCTGGGAAACAGAAAGATGAGCACGGCTGAGAAATATATACAAAATCAGGGACAGGGTAGGGATTTATGTATCATCCTAGAAGGGAGATCAGCCTTTGATTGGCTAGGGGGAAACATAGCAGTTGGATTTAGTGGGAACCTAGTAAAGAGGGTTCTGAGGTGATACCTGCATGCATTTCTGGAAATAATAAGGGAAGTCCTAGGAAGTCAGCTTGCACTCGACCAAGATCAATGTCTGGGCTTCCCCCAGCACACTAGCAATTTTGTGTACTTAGCCGTGGTGAAAATGGCCTGGAAAATAAAACCTACCCTGAAAGTCAAGAGTTTCTGGACAGCTTCCAAGAGAAAATATGTTGGTGGATCTGAGCAAGGTAGAACAGTGTTAATTCATTTGCCTTACACAGTTTCCTATATCATGACATTTACCCACTACTGAAACAGGTCCCAGGACTCCATATATCACTTTTGCCTAAGGCAATACTTGCCTCCATAGCAGATGAACTATTACTGTACATGGTGATACCAAGCCTAAAGTGATTAGGGATTGTATGCCCCACTAAAAAAATAAAATCAATGTTTAATGACCAGTTCAATGTTCCACTAGAGGAAGCCAGCTTCACTCTGTATACAGCAGCTCGTATGATGACCCCAGGGTGAAATCAGTATCCTGCTTAGTCTTATTATTCTACCTCCCAGTGCCAAGCACCTTTCAGCTTAGCTCTCGTCTCTCTTTTCTCATGAAATTTCTTAATGTTGGAGCATAAAGCCATGATGACCCTGGGGAACTGTGTGGGGTACACATATATTACAAACAAGAGCTTTGTGGATCCTAGAGGGAAACATTTCTGTTTATTCTTTTTATGTTCATAAGAGGATCTTTCTCTAGCCACTGCCCATAATACATTTCCTTTTATTCAGCATCACAGCTCAAAACCAGCTGGAGAGCAACAGCATCAGTTCTTTATCAGTGCTGCAGAAACATCCTCAGAGACAGGTGGTTTTGTAATGGTATCCATTTCTGCTAAAAGGGCCCACAATCCTACCCAGGGAGGCACCTTTTGCAGTAGATAAAATGAACATTAACACTAAATCACACTCACACAGTGGCAGGCTGCTGGGATCACGTCCTGTTCCTCATGATACGCTATAACTTCCCAGAGATTTTAGAGGATGATTTGCAGCTCTGGTAATAGTGAGATGGCTGGGTAGAGCACTTTTACAACACAACTAGCTGGTTTTCCGCTGGTATAATCATCTTTCAGTTGCAATTTTACCAGATTACATCGAATCCTAGGAAACACTAATTAACACCCATTTGTACAGAAAAAGCCACAAACTGAAAAATGCATTTACAAATGTCTGCTATAAAACAAGAACATGCTCTCCATATTTGTTCCCAAAATGTAAGATAAGATGCATTGTCCTTACAGAATGGAATGTTCTTTACTGTTAACTTATAATCCCTGCTGCTTGAATAGAAAGAATAATGGAGATCTAAATAATTTTATCTTCTGAACCATCATCTTTTACTCCTTAGGGTTTCTTCTTAACCTAAATGGAGACAGTATAAAGTGTTATAGCCAGGGTAAATTAACAGAGAGTTTGGGTCTGATAGTCACGAACACAGTGTGCATAGATGTGAGGTGGTAAAATGTCAACAGGTACCACTTTTTCTCCCTGTTTGTTACTGTGATTCAGATTGATTAGCTCCAAAATACATGATCCATTTACAGAAATAGGAAATGTATGAGAAACCCAAAGATGAGGTTCCATGTTGGTGTAGAAATCAATAAGCCATCGTAATTTACATCAGCTGAGGCTATAAACCCAAGTCTGCCATAGTTGTCTGAGATGTTAGTTTATTCTCCAAATTTTCCAAGCTTAAGGGAGAAATTAAGGAGTGGAGGACAAAGGAGAAAAGTAGGAGGAAAAAACAATCTGTTATTTCCAATATACTGACAATTTCTCCACAGGTTTAGCTGTCACATGTTGGACATAAATGCGTCACAGATACAGTAATTTGAGATCAATTGATTCGGTGAAATATTACAAGCAAACACAAGATGCATGAGATCAGAAGACATCTGATCAGAGGTCAAAAGACTCCATAGACATCCAGAGACTGCAGGCAAAGCTCATATGCTGTATGCAGAGTAGCTGAAACAAAATGTAAAAAAAGTAATGCAGAATGATTTTACCACTATGCTGTTCTTTCTGACCTAGATGGTTCTTTGTTTACAGCAGCTCTCGAAAAAAAAAAACAAAAAATCAAAACAAACAAAAAAAACCCCAACCAAACAGATAGAAAAAAACCAATACTTGCTTGGTGTTTGTTCCCATCTAGGCTCATAAACTGTCTCTGCCTTTCCCCAGTCTCTATAGAGTTGGTTTTCATGTCTGCAATATGTTGCAAAAACCAAAGAGCCAAATGTGTGGAAATAATATACTTTTCAGCAGAGGAAACATCCCCTTTCAATGAAAAATCAACATTTCACAGCAAGTAGGAAAAAAGAACCCTTCCTTCCTGCAAGATCAAAAGGGGATAATGCACAGAGAGGTACTGAGCTACCTGCTACTTTAGCACTTGGCAGCCATGAGACCTCAGTTAACCCCTCAACAGTGTTTGAGACTTCACAGCTGCAGTGATGATGGTGCAGAGAAGGGCACCTATGAACAGCTGTGGAAGAAAGCTCTTGAAAAGAATTTGTGCTCTGTTGTCCTGGTTTTAGTTAGAACAGAACTAATCCTGTTCAGTGATTTTACTTTTCATCTCAGTCTCTTCTAAGTAACTGCTCTTTCTGAAGGGAATGACATATTTTCTCAGATAGTGTCTGCTTCTGGCAGTGATAATACTCGATGTTTCGAGTTACTGCCAGGGACTGGTGTGCAGACCAAGGTCACTGCTCGATCTGTGTACCAGGTTGGGGGTGCAGACAGTAAAAGGCTACACCTGCAGGGAGGAGAAACCAGGACAGGTGACTCTAAACTGACCAATGAGGGATTCCATCCCATATACATCATATTCGGTATAAAGCCGAGGGATCACAAAGCTCTGCCTCTCTTCTTCAATGGCCAATACCTGATCAGGCCTCTGTCTGTTCTGCCTTTGATCCTGTTTCCTGAATACAGTTCCCATCTGCCGTTGAGTCCAGTCTGGAACTTCCCCAGTGCCTGCTCCACAGCATCAGTGGTGATGTGATTGCTGTAAGGGGAGTTAGATTTGTATATATTTGCATATATATCATTTTATTATTATTGTTTCATTTAATTTGTTTTAGTTTTCCACCCTATAAGTGTCTCTGCCTTATTCCCTTTCTCCTCCCCTTTGGGAAGGGACAGGAATGACAGAGAGCACCTGTCATTCATTTAGTGTCTGTCAAGTAAATCTTGACACCTGTTTCTATGTATATCTGTTGTTGTAGTAAGATTTCAGTGTCAGACTTTCAAAACTGCTACAACAGCTCCTGACTGGCACTGGGTATTGTGTAGGATTTTGAGAGTTATGGGACTTACGCCTACTTTAATTACTAACTATTAACATGTATTTATGTATTATGTTCTTATTTCCAATGAAGTTGTCATTCTACCTGGTTAAAAAAAAAATCATGACCATATATGTTACTCCTTGAAATGAAAGGTTCTGTTATCTATATAGTCAGTGAATTTTAATATAAAAATAAAATACGCCTCTTTTGTCAAAAGCTTACTCCATCCACAGGGATGGCAGGGAGAGCCAGCATTTTCACTGCAATGTTTGACCACATGATTATTTTCTTTGACATGTCCTCCAAATTAACATGCAACTGTATATATTTTTCCACACTATCAGTACTAAAATAGCCAATGGATATCCATTTAGTGAGTTCCTGCTTTTCTTTGGAGCTAGAGAAGCCCTAATTCTGATAAAATAAGATACAAGCATACCCATTTTCCTGTTTTTCTTCCACAACTCAGTTCACTGAAAGACTAATGGATAACAATAGCCATGAAAAAATGTGACTATCAAACCTAGCTTCCCTGGAGATGTGTCCATTCTCACATGCTTTATTGTCTATATATTTCTTTGAATGTAAAAGGATCTCTTTACTAGAACCCAGCAATTCAGGTAAAGGTTTGTCTCTGTAGAAATAATTTCAGTAGAGGTTTGTGGGGCTTTTTAAGCACATTTGAGCATAACAAGACACAAAATTAAGCAATACATTGACATAATTCATTTAATACTGATGGTTGGGGAAAATAAATTTGAAACTGATACTTTTCCTTGCCTTCAACTCCTCATATGTATGTTTTACGTTTCTAAAGAAAGAGGATTTGCTGGATGAGGTCAGAGATTTTCTTAGTCCAGAGACCTGTCTCCTGGCACCACTATGCTAGAATAAAAAAAAAAAAAAGATAATTTCTTTTAACTAGATTTTCCATGTCACCACAAAGCAGTGTATACATGAATGGTACTTAGAGATTGCTCTATTCATTCTTTAATCTCTTACAGTGGAGTCCTACAGCATCTCAATCAAGTCTCCCTATTGATTTCTTGAATATGTCAGGTACCAAAGAAAGCACTATCAAAACCAAACAGTCTGATAAGCTTGTTGATTCTTAGCACTTTTTTAATCAGACACATGAGATAAAGGAAAAGTAAATAACAGCACAACAGCAGGGAAAGAAAGGTGAAACTTGTGAGATTAAATCCAACATGGCATTGTCCTTCAACTGTTCAAGAAAAGAGTATCTAACAGGACAGTTATCAGTGATGCACGGGAACTAAGCCACTGTCATTTTGCACAGATGCTGCCCTGTGGGAGCTCTCCATGGCTTCTCCTACTAAGCAACAATACAATTCAGTCTCCAACATCAGAGCTCACATGGACGCTCTTTGCCCCATTGATGTTCAGAAACACCAGCCTGAAGTTGTGCCTGTTGCGGGCATGTTCTCTCTATTTGTCAGGAGCCTCCTGTAGCAGAGAGCAGGTGGTGTTTAAGGTTCTAGTTGAAATGTCCAAGGGCCTTAGTGTGCATAAAAAGCTACTGATTTGTTTAATGTAGTAGCCGTAGTCGATGCTGAAAAGCCGTTTCTGAAACAGAAAATTGATTCACATGCCTCTATGTAAAAACATCAGCTATTATCTTCCCCACTGTTTCTCTTCTCAGCCACCCATTTCAAAGGTTAGCAAGAAGAGACAAGTAACAAATGCAGGAATAAAATGAAGATGCTACATCTTCACCTAAGGATATGCAGACTAAGCAATAAATTGTAGGGGAAAAAAAAATCTGTATTATAAAGACAAAAGCCGAAGTCTCATGGCTTTTCTAGAAATCTTTATCAAGAAATAAACTTGATCTAAATATTCAAAGCTACTTTGCCAGTAGGGGTCTTTTTGCCATTATACTTGCCTTTAGAAAAACCAATTTGTACACTGTACACATCTTAATTTGCAATCGTTATTGTCCTCTAATTGCATTGAGATTCGTTCTGCATCCAGGCAATGAGAGTGTTACCAATGTTTTACTAAGATCTTGAAATGCAATTAATGCTTTCTGTAATATTTTCTCCCATCCTTACATCTTAATGCAGTAAAGCAAAAGCAAACAAAGAAATGAAAAATCTCCAACTGAAACTGTAGAATCAACATGCTGCAC
This sequence comes from Baryphthengus martii, assembly GCA_013396935.1. Lineage (NCBI taxonomy): Eukaryota > Metazoa > Chordata > Aves > Coraciiformes > Momotidae > Baryphthengus > Baryphthengus martii. The sequence goes on along the minus strand of VWZK01002472.1, from coordinate 44,148 downwards.
TTATTTCTTCTGCAGATGCCTCTGTATTAATTGAGCTCTGAAAAGGTTGGGTTCATGGATAATATTTTAGCCTGTCACTGAGATAAATACAGAGCACTTCTCAGCTGTGCTACAGACATCTTATGAAATCTCAGGCATATCTCTTGATATTGGTCCGATTATCAGTTCAATGACAGAAGATATTATTTCCTTTTTGCCGCTCCCGTTCCTGTATATTGCGAATTCCTCACAGGAAGGCATGACGCTAACTGTTCACAGAGCACGTGGGTAGATGCTGCGTTGCCTTCACAGGGGATTCGATTCAATTGCTGTGGAAAATAAGGAGAATAAAAAAAAAAAAGTTCTTTTTTCATTCTGGAACCACAGATGGCCTGTTAGTGTGCCCAAGGGGATATTTGATGTGTACAAGTAATTTATGCAGTTCCATGGGATTTTATCTCTTTTTAGGGATAGTGTTGCTGTAACTGTTATAGTTAAGTCCACAAGTCAAGAAAGACTTTCAGGGAGATTATACTAGACAGCATGACATAGCTGGAAAAAATATCTGCGTTTCTGAGCATTTTAGGCTTCTCAGATGTGTAACAGAAGCAACGATCTCTAAAACTAGTTACAGGCCATGAACTTTGTAATTTCTTCTTTGTTCAATAGTCATAGAAAAGTAAAGACTTCTGTTCTGACCTCCTGGCTCACAGATTTATTTCATACTGCTCTGTGTAGTTTACTAAGCAATTTACCCTCCTTTAGTAGTTCACTTGTCACTGACATTTCAGAATATCAACAATTGCCTAAAAAATGCATGGTAAAAAGCTGGTCATCATCAGATTTTGGACTGAACTCTGATGGCCTCTGTACCTCACTTGAGAAAGGCAACACTTGCAACATACAGTGGAGCACTAGAGACACCCAACCCAAGCAAACTTTGAAAGCAGAAAACACAGATCCACGTCAGGGTAACGATGCATCTGCAGAAAATGGGCTCAGGAAAGGACCTCATAATTTGCTGATTACAAATTTACATAACATTCATATTATATATGTTAGTTGACTCTAATGCATTATTGACTAAATATGAAAACCTTTCCCAGTTAGGCTAAGAAGCTCAGTACTGTTATCAGTGGCATTTCTGATCTCAGAAAGAACTGACCTTAGAGAAGCTCAAGTGGGAACCACTTTTTCTTGCAAAGCTCACTCATAAGAAACACATCTTTAGAATGCTAAACAGCCATTTTCCATCTTCACTCAGTATTCAAGTGGTTCGAGGCAACTTGCTTAGTGAAAATGGCCACTGTAGAAAAGTGGTGATAATTTTAAGGTAATGTTAAAGTTCGCTGGGTGATTGACAGCTAGATTAAATTTGCAAACATCTACTAAAATAAGTTATTTCTGTTTGTTTTTTTGGTTTTTTTTTTAACTCGATGGTTAGTTTTATAGAATATTGCTACTGCTTTGAACTTGATACTTAGTATTATAGAATATTGCTCCCTGTTGTGGCCTGGAGTTTTCTCTTCTTTTCAAACACTTATTAAAGCTGAATAACAGATGTTTCTTCAGAGTCTAATGAGAGACTTATGTGATATTTAAATGCCAAACTCCAAAACTATGGCCAAAGATGCATTCCTGAACTCATGTAAATCTGCAGACACCTAAACATCTGCTAGTTGTGTTCTATACAGAAGAAATGCTTTCCTCACATCTCGTGAGTAGGCAATTTAGCGATGTGCTTGGAGCTTTCTTAATGTAAATCAATAAGACAAAGCTCTTCACAAAATACTTCAATATATTTCCACCAACAAACTGCAGAAAGAGATTGCTTCATGTCTGAACCCATGCAGAACAGATACAACCTGAGCACCCACAAGACCAGGTGTTTAGAAATGTCTTCCTTTTTTTCCACAACTAAAATTCACCAGAAGGTTTTGACCATCAAAGAGAAGTTTAGCTTTGTGCTATACCCCAGTATCAGCTCTGAAGGAATCATCCAGATAAAACCCTTGTATTAAGTACTATTATAAATTTTTATTTTGGGTTCATGAGGCAAAAAAACTAAACTCGTGCACAATGGAGGATATTTTTTCCCAGCATTGTATTTTATATTTATAGGAAAAGGAGTCATTACTATAAGAGGTGGTATTGGATGACACCATCAGCCAGAAGAAAATCTCCAGGAAAACAGCCACTTCTGTTGTGACATGTCTGGGGACCTTTGACTAAGCCTCTCTCCTGGCTTAGAGAGGCTCCTAAGCTAGGCAACAGCACAAGGAGTCATCCACCTCCCCTCACTGAGAGAAAGTTAAAGAGAAACTCTACTTTATACTGTTTCAAATAGCAAAACAGTAGTTTACTATTGTTTTCCTGTTTAAGTTTATATTTTTTTAAAAGATTCATTCATTACGCACAGAATGGGCAATATTTAATATTTATGTGTCTAAAAGAAGCAATTGAGATGAAAAGTGAAAAATGAATTGGCTTCCATGCAGATTTTGATTCTTCGGATATGCCCATTATGGCTTGTGGTCATTGTCTTAAAGAGTATTGATGCAGCTCAACTTTGTCAGGAGGACAGTAAATGAATATACCATCAATTTTGCTCAATAATTAAAAAATGGGTTGCATCCATTCTGAGGCTAAGTGTGCCTAGTGGTTACTGGCTTGAGATAAGGTTTTCCAAACTCTTACCTCCCTGATGATTGCAAGTTAATTAGAACGTGAAGACTGGTGCTTCATCACACTCAAATAGATTGCAAAAGCTGGAGGAGTATGTTTAATAAACTGCACTGAAAGTTTATACATGATTATTTCTATCAGCTTCTGTTTGCATTAAAGAATAACACAATTTAGCTCTATCTAAACTAGTTGGGGTGAGGATTTATCTGATGCTGGTATCATACACAATTAGCAAGGCTGAAAAATAGTATTCCATTGATTTCAGTATTATTTTTCTTTTTCTTCTCCTTAGTGAAATTTGTAACTGGGTTTTATGCTACTCCTGTCTGGGCTCGACAGAAGTCACGTAGTGCGTGTAGCAGCACACTTTGCTGCTAGCCTTTCTGGTTCGTTGGGGAACATTTCTGTGTGGAGATAAGGAAAGTCAGCACAGGCACTGTCTTCTATAGCAAGTCTTTTGAATGCAAGAAACCATATTTGCAGGAGTAAGTAGTTAATAAGTTCCAGCCCTTGACACTTATTGATTAAAGCTCCAGAATAGCTAGATTCATTGCTAGTGGCTTATTATAATAAGCTGAAAGGAAATCCCTGTCTTCGTGCTGAAGGTTTGTGATCTATTTGAGAGCTGGAGAGGGACTTTCTATAAAGGCGTGTGGTGAAGAAGTTCTTTACTGTGAGGCTGGTGAGACACTGGAACAGGCTGCCCAGAGAAGTTGTGGACACCTCATCCCTGGAAGTGTTTAAGACCAGGCTGGATGAGGCTCTGAGAGCCCTGGTCTAGTGGGAGGTGTCCCTGCCCATGGCAGGGGAGGTGGAACTAGATGATCTTTAAGGTCCTTTCCAACTCAAGCCGTTCTATGATTCTATCAAGTCTAAGATCTGGGAAGGAACTAGAAACAGGTTAGGTTAACATTGCCCATTGGAATACATTTTTTTAATAGAAAAATATGGTTTCAGTGAACAAAACTAAACAAAATTATAAAACTTTCCTGTGTACTCAGGGGATAACTCAGCTCCTCAAAAAAATTCTATCAAAACCTTTTTTTTTTTTAATGGTTTTATTGGGGGAAATGAAGCCATATTCCAGCTGCTGTTCAGGACCCAGGAAAACAGCTCACAGTTCTGAATTGTGCTATCTATTCATAGGATGATGTTGGAAAATTATTTTTTCTTTCAAATTCCCTATCCAAAAAAAGCCCCAGGAATGTTAATTTTCATCGCTTATGGGCTGTTGAATGATAAAAACAAGCACGTCTATGAACAGTGATCGTGGTAAAACTAGGAATGTGAAAACTGGACACTTAAAACTATCAGACTTGTGAGATTGTGAAGGATGGTATTGATTTTTGTTTGTAGATGAGCTATAAGAAAAACAAAGAGAAAAAACAAACCCGATTCTGGGTGAACCAGAATGTCTAGACCTGCAGTCTGAAGGCTTCTGAGTACTAGGGTCTCCTGGCATCTCAGTATTAAAATTTACAGCTCTTTAAGAGCAGCTAAAGAATACTCAGAGTTCGTATTGCTGACATTTTATTGGTTCATTTTTACAAAATGAGAGAGAGAAATCCCAGCTATCCTTTGGAAAGCCCCCTTCCAAAGAAGAGGGCAAGGATTTGCTTTATGTGTAGAAGAGATGATCGTGTCCATGCTGGATTGTGGCTCATTGACTTATTCGTTTAGAATAGGAAGGATAACTTCCTTTGCACTAAAGAACACAAGACTTTTTTATCTTGACGTTCAAGAAGAGATTAAACCTGAGTGAGTACAGCAGGAGGTTCTGTAACTCCAACAAAAGCAGAAAAGTCCATTTGCCTCTGATTTGGGGATTTTCCTAGGGCTGGTTAGTGCAGCTTACTTGCAGACAGGAATATTGAAAAGAGGGGCAGTAGTTTTTTTTTCATTTCCTGCATTTCTAAAGACGCTGTTCTCTTGTCACCACTCCTTCTCAGATTTGATGTTTTAGCATCATATTTCCCTGTCTCTTATCTTAACCTACACTCCCTGGCCATTTTTTTTGCATACCATGAGAGTTGCAGAAGACCGCTTTCCATAGGGCATTTCTTATGCTAATGTGAATGGAAAATAATTAAAATTAATTTTTGTTTCTAAGTATCAAAAAAACAAATAAATTGTGCTTATGTCATGCTGATGCATTTTATTTTTTACTCCATCCTTGAAAAAACTTAGAAATAGTTAGATAACTATAAACATAGGAACATCTGGGAATGTATCTGATTCATTTTGGGATATCATGTCTGAGACACAAATGTTAGATGAGAAGATCTTGAGAGTGAAATAAACTGTTTGCTTATCTTGACTCCCCAGAGGGCCCCTGAATTACGATGCTGAACTACTAATTCTGAAAAGGCCATTTCTATCACTGTTCAGGTATGTACCTCATGTTTTGCCCAATTTGAATATTCCATGAACAAGAAACTCTCTCAAGATTGATGGTGGGAAGTCTTGGAGCTCTGTGTCTCATTTCGTTGTGAAGGTAATTTATTAAGTTTTTTTTCGTCATCATATTCCTTTTCCAGAGTGGTGATGTATCTTGTTATACACAACTGCAGCACACTCTTCTCTGCAGGTACATTGCTTCATTTATAAAATGTCAGTATGGGGCATTTTTGACCTTTTTTATTTTTGAAACAAGATTTTTCTTTGTATTTTGTTCAAAGCAGCACCTTTGTTTAAAGATAACATTCACAAAAAGGAAAGAGAGAGCAAGAGAGATAAATACGGTCTTAAGGGGGTTCTACAGCCCCACAATTAAATATTTTATTTAGAGTCAAATGAAATTTCATCAGCTTTGAAATTAGTAGGATCTTTTAAAAAGAATCTAGCTTTAATTTGACCAGAAATAAATTTTGATAGGATTTTTCTATGTGCCTAGTTGACTGAAGGGAATAATATACTCTTCCTGTGAAGAACTGCAGAGCTTGGAAGACAGGAATCACCTAGCATATGTCTCCTTTCCACTCACACAGATGGGACCTGCTGCTCACAAGTCCCTTTCACCTTTCAGTCACATGCCACTATGAAAATATGGACTATGTTTAAAACATTAGTGCAACTGATGGACATTTTAATTAAGACGTTTTTAAAGCTTTGCCAAACTGCTTTTAAAGTAGTTGATTGAAATGTCAGAACTTCCTCTCATTAAAACTCCCACTTCAGCTACATCCTGTGTGTTTCAGAAAATCTTTTTTCACCACTTCCACACAGATACCAAGGATAGCTTGCTAAAAAAGGTGATTTTCCCCCATGAAGACCTGATTTGTGATATATTCTGCTGTGACAGATAGTATTTCAGATTTATGTTTATTTTTTGTTTCTGGGCAGTAATATTAGGTTATAACCCATGAGTCACTGTGTGCTTTTCTTGTGATCACTTTCACAGCTGAAAATGAATTAACATTGTGAAACATCTATTTATCTTTTAAATCTTAAACTGCCTTGGTTTCTACTCATGATCTTGAAGGCAGGGGCTGTTTGAATGTTTTCTCAGCTGTATTAGTCCTGACTTTTTCTGCTAGAGCTGGCTGCTGGATGTTGAAGCCCATTGTCCCCATGCTAGATCTAATTCTGCTCTACTAGTGGTTATGGGGTGCTACCAGCAATCTCTGGAAACAGCCTTTGCATTCTTAAAGGCTAGGCTTTAGGCTTAAAGGAACTAGGCTGGTTCTTATCAAAAAGCTCCATTAGAAAGTTCCATTGCCACCTAGATTTAGGGATGACGCATCCTAAATTTGTGCCTCTCTCCTACTAATCATCCATTCTCCTACTAATCCTCTCTCCTACTAATCATCCATTCTAACAAAGCTTTGCTCATATAAACTTGACATAGAAGGGAAGTTTATAATCTGGGTGTGTATGGACTGCGTCTTAGACAGCCTCTCTGCTACGGCTTTGGAGTTGCTGTTTCCTTTGATTCTCCATCTGATTTGAGATAAAAAAGCATTGTTTTTTTGCTTTTCTTTCATCAATTGACTAGTAATTTCATTTTCAAACACAAACTTGTCACTTTCTGCATCCTGGTGACTCATATTCTGAAGCTGTCAGATCTCATATTTTAAGTAAGACTCCAGTCAATGACACATGAGCCAAAAAGACACCCGTTTCCAGCTCCCATGATTGCCAGCACTACAGGATGAACAGATCAGTTTTCTGGCATTAGGCAAATGGAACTCTGCATATACACAGGGGGAAAACAAACTGAGTAAAAAAGCCTCACTGCTACCTACTTGCTCTCTCAACCAGAATTACAATCTTAAATCAGAGCAAAAAATTGTTGAAAAGATGTCAGGAATAGAAATAACTTCAGCATACTTCTTCAGTAGAGTGTTTTGATAGGAATCTGCTCTTCCTGTCTTTGAAGACACTGTTAACCTTTTCTCATTACAAAGCTTCTTTTTTAATGCTCTAAAGAAAAAAATATTTATGTGGAGGCAAAGAGAAGATAAAAATCTCCTGTTTCGTCAAGAGATGCTTTCCTAAACCTTTCTAGAGCAAATTTGCTTAGTTTGTCCATTTATCAGCCCGTGAACACATCCTTTGTGTTCTAATTGTGCCATCTGTAGTTTTGGGTTTTTACAGTCATCAGTATTCCAAAGATTGAGTTTTGCAATTAATTTAGAGAAGGCAAGTACTCTGTAATATTTAAACTTTAGACTAGCACAGCTGAAGTGGAGGGAATGCTTGGAATAAATGATATTCAGGAATTTATTCTTGAAGAAAAAATCTTACAGGTTCTCTAGTTTTTCTAAACACTATGTTAGTGGACAGTGTTTGGCTTTATTTAAATCATCATAGTGAAGCACTCAGAGCTGTAAGTCATGATTGTAAATTATATTTTCCATTGCAAATTCAAATATCACTGCTACTATAGATTTTGTACTGTGAATCTAGTACTGTACAAATGTACACCCCAGTGTCCTTCTCACATCGGCTGTGATGTGGCCATTTGATACATTTTTGGTTTAGTCCAACTTTGGAAAATGCAAGTGGATCTCCTTGGGAAGTATGAAGACAACGCTTAGCTTTTAAAAGCCTAAAATACCTGTCATGAGCTGCCAACAAGACAAGATGCATCTTAAGATGCTGAGGACAACTGTACCACATTTTAAAAGCTCAATCTATCTACCTTATTTAGTTGCTTTTGCTTGTGATTCCCAGGATTAGTTATCCAAGGTAGATAACTTCTCAAAACTGGAGCCCCTTCCAACCACCAAACCCAGCAACAGAATTAGGAAGGTTTTGAGAGCCTGCTCTGAGGTCAGAGGGGTGGCAGAGCCAATTTAGATATAACTCAGACATGGACGATGGACCTAACTCTGATGGCAATGGGTCATTTGTTCTTAGTTTCTGAATGGCATGTTTTGCAAATGCAGCACCTGTTTTTGCAGCAACAGACACTGTTCAATGTATCTTTGCCACATGCACTTCTGTATATGGGCAGTTGGAAGTTACACTTTTTTTTACATGTTTTCTAGTACCCAGGTTTTTTTCCTCCAACTTCTAGTGACAAATAAAAGATTGTTTGTATGTGGAATATTTTATTCCCCCTTTTCAGTCCCAGTATTGGTAAACCAGGACAGTGCTTACACAAATGCAACATGCTACTAATGATTGTACCATCTAGAAGACAGGGGTCTTCTCTTGCATCAAGAATTCCATTCACTTGAGCTGTAATATCTAGAGTTGTAGATATATAAATTTAAACTCTCCTGATGATCTAGCTAGGGCACTCTGATACTGAATTATACATTTTCTGTTTTTTCCCTATATGAAATTATTTTTGTAAGCTACACTGGGTCTGAAAAGTGATGATTCCAAAATCTAAGACATGTTGGAATGAACTCTTCATCTTTAATGCAAAGATCATGTAATCCATTATTTGGCCTGTAACTCAGTTCTTTCATGTGTTTTGATGTGCTTAGAAATTTGGGACTGGCTTTTGGATGAAGGCAACTGTTGGCAGGGTGCTGTTATTGAACCACCATCGCCTGAGATGGAAAAAATTGCTTTGGTCATCTGTTCCTTCTCATTGCCAGGACAGGATTACTCTTCATTATTACACATTTGGCTAATGGTTTGTCCTGTTTGGTTTTCTTCCTGCCAGGCCATGAGTTTTGAGAATTTTTCCTGGGAGGTGATTATTCAGGCTAATAAAGCTGTAAAATTAAATTAGAACTGAAGCTGTTCTATTGTGAAACATTATGTTTCCCATGGATGTTCAGCTTAAGCTGTGGCTGCTTAGGTTGTTTTTCTTTTTTTGAAGTGCACTTACGTTTAAAAGCTAGCAAGTAACCAGATGTCCCTCAGTGTGGGTGCCGCAGATCCTGCCTCATCCATCTGGGCATCGCTTTGTGAGTTGTAATGAGACCAGCACCAGGATCCCACAGGCTTGTGCTGACCTCACAGAATTAGTGCTGCCTGGAAGAAATTTTTGTTTCTAAGTATCAACTCACCATGGTTCAGAATCAACTCACCAGGTCAGCATTTCAAGCTCAGCCAGAGAGGCAGTAGGTATTATTACCTGACAGCATCTTGGCAACCAGGCACTCTACAAAATGAACTGATGGCCTTGAGCCACTCCAAAGAGGTGTTCGTATCTTAGAAAAATATCCTCAGATAGCCCAAACCAGTACAAAACCACACACAAACCTAACCCAGTACAGAATATATGTGTTCAGCTCTGCATGCCTCAAAAATGTTTCCGTACCCAACAACTAAAGCCTAAAACATGCTGATATTCCACTTCTTATTATAGATCAGTTAGCTCAGGGCAAGATGATAAAAAAACATGAAGACAGGATATCATCCAAGGAAGAGGACAAGCTTGGGAGCTCACACTCATTGCTGGAGAAGCCAGAAATAGCTGATGCCACTGTTCAGCCCAGTTGCTTCAGAATCTCAGCTTCTCCTAGAACCTGGAACAGAGCAGTCAAGGGTAAATCCTGCAGATGGAGACAAACCAAGCAAAAATGGTTTTCATGGTTTTTGTCTAGTCTGTATTCACACTGTCAGAGACTCAGGGACAAGTTATGCAGAGGTAAGGGCCTTCAGTTCTCCTCTTCCATTTACTTCCCTCTCACAGGCTTGGGAAGAGCACTGCAGCTTCTCTCTAATCCTCCAGAGGATGCAGAGAATTGAGAAGAGCTGTGATATGGCATGGTAGGGAGGGACAGTTTGTGATTTCCCCCAGTCAAAGTCTTGTGCCATTGACCCATGGGATCCCAAGGGACTCGTGCGTGCACATATCAGACCTGCTTTAGCTCCATGGCTGTGTTATCCTAGTGCTGGCATTAGATACCTAAATCCATTACAGGAACCTTGTAACACCACCCACTGCATCCTCCCAGGATGGAGATTAATCTGTGAGCATGTTTCATGTTTCCAAGACTTATAGAGACAAGACTCTCATTCAGTTCTTTAGCTTTGGGTATTGCAGATACAGCTTTGAGGCAAGATCCCAAGAGAAAAGTAGTAGCTGCATCTGCTGCTGAGTCTGCAGCCTTTTTGGGAAATTAAATGGGAGATGAATTTCAGTCACTGTTCTAATAATGCTGCCTATTAACTTTGTCCTTTGATTAAACTGTAAAAACATCTTCCAGGAAGGGTCTGCCATGCTCTTTTCTTAACAGACCCTTTGGCAGATTGGAGGTTGGGCCATTCCTGCTAAGATGAGGATTAGCTTTCTAACACCTTACCTCTACAATAAATAGCTTCATATGCTAATTCTCTATAGCCTTGATAGGGAAGATAAAATTCATAAAAGCTGAACGAAGCAGTGTTGTCTAGGTTAAAATAAACAAACTATTTAAGTAACAGAACGATGAAAGTGTTGAAGCAAAGAAACTGAATGTTCTGTTATTGTGCTGAGCATAAATAGTGCTCCACAGAACATCCCTGAGCTCACCTAACCAAGGGCACTCAGGACTTAAGTAGAGCACTTAACACATTGAAGGAGCAGGGTACAAATGTCCTCTTTATTAAGACAATAGACTCCAAAGAAGGTACAGAAGGGAGTATATTTTTTAAAGTGCAGAATTCTACAAAGGTGTGAATAGCTTCATCAACAAGTCACATGAATATTAATATTCATATACTCATTTATAAAGCAATACCTGGTGAATCAAGTTGGTTATCTTCAGAACAGGACACAAAGATGTTCCATTTAATCAAGGTTCGTTTTAAAACTGGTTTATTAATTAGGTTCTGCCAAAGCAAGGAACCTCAAATAGTAACATTGAGATCTGAATGAGTCAGTTCTGAAAAGATCAAGTACTGCAATTATTTTTTTTTTTAATCTGATGATGGTGTTTTATGTGGTTGGCTAAGTTAGATCCCTAACACTAGTGAAAAGAAGGGAGTACCTGCAGGATATAGGGAATAGACTGCAAATCCTTATATGAAAATTTTGAAGTTTGCTCATTAATATCTGTACGTTGAAAAATACCAAAATTAATATTAGTGCATTAGCTGCATATTCAGTATGAAAAGATCAAGTGAATATTGAATCAAATAGATCAAGCGCAAAGGAGAATAGTCCAGGAAAACTGAGACACACTGCACTTGGTACAAGTGTCGTAGATTGCTACAGGAGTATTTCTGTGCCTATTTCAAATACGTATATAAATAAAGCAAATCCTTCTGAAGATATATAGACTTCATGGTATCTTGGCATTAGGAACAATTCAGCTTTAAGCAGTTTTCTGGGCTTTTTTCTTTTTCTTAATCACTCATACGGAAGCTTTTGAGTCATTTAAGTTTTACAGGGTTTTCAAAAATGGACTTAAAGAAAGATTAATGAGTTTTTGCACAGGTATATAAACAAATTCCCAGATGTAAAAGTGCATGCTGAGTACATTTGAAAACAATTTGCCCAAATAAACCTTTTAGGACCTCATTTTTGGCTATGTATAAGAGGGAGTTAAATGCCCAGAGCCAGATTCTGAACAGGCGAACAACACATATGACTCAAACAAAGTGGAATTCAGATGTCTGAACTTGGAAGGGCTGCTTAGAGCTGCTACTCTCAACCATCCTGGAGATTCCTAAGATAAAATACTATCTCATTTTGAAACACTGCCTAAAATGGCCTCAAGTCGACAGATGGCATAGGTGCATGGTTCTGCCCTCCACTGCGGTTCTGACAGTAGAAGAATTTAAGCCTTCCCTTAATGCATACTATTGGCCAAATTTAAGAGCTCTCTGAGCAGCATATGGACCTCTGTGACTCCTGTTCCTGGATGCCTAACAATATCCAAGCCTTGTATGAACCCTGAACAAGAAATGCACTAAGGATTATAATGCCTTATAGATAGTATCCAAAATTCAGCACTGCGATAATCAAGTTCCCCTTTCTGAATCCAGCCACCTTTTCTATAATCTTACCCAGACCCAAGAACTAGCACTGCTTTCCTCAGTAAAATAAAGTAACAGTTGTGACTGGAATGGGTTCCTGGGAAATGATGCTGTTCTTTTTTCCAGACAGCCACAAGATCTGTATTTAAATTTGGGCTGTGATGTTGGGAAGAAAGCCATATGCATTTAACACCTTTCATTTATAGAAGTAAAAAAGAAGTAGAATAAATACTCTTGATCACAGACTGTGTCTCAAAAGGTATTGAGAAGTGGGATGCATGTGTTCTCAAGTGGGGGGGAAGGCCTTTGTTTCACCTGAGCGATTTAGTGATATCCAGTAGGGAGCTACAAACAAAGCTGCAAAGCCAACTCTGATTCTCAAATCCAGAGAGATTTGAGAGGGCGATCTCTATGGAAAGGGGTAGGTTGGAATTGCAGTGGGAAAGAAGCACAGTCTCCAGGTCTTTATCTCTGACCTATACAGTTTTGAGTTTCTCTTTTGCCCCACTGAAAGATCTGTGTTCTATAGCAGTCGTGTAAAGAGACTTATCTTCTTTTGGCCCTTGCCCATGCTTACTCTATTCAAAAGGCGAAGAAAGAGGAGGTCTAGATCTAAGAGGTTTGAGAACAACCAAGTTGAATGCATCAGGTTTAAACAAAAGGTTTAATCATGAATCACAGACCTTGACAATCATCCCGTTGACTTCACTGGGCATGGGATCAGATCCCATATGAAATAATGAATTAGGATTTACAGGATAAATTGTCTTACTATTCTTTTCAGAATTTTTGCAGGATTTTAAGAGTGCTAGGAGAAGGTGACCCAGAAAGCCTAGTAAAGAATATCGTTGTACAAGGAAAGATAAACCAGAAGCACATCCATCAGTTGAGTATAGTTTAATTAGATGAAACCCAAGATGTATTGGCAATCATTTAAAAGATACTCTGCACACTGGGGGATGAGGAAGTGATTTACAAACCCCTTGTTTGCAAATTGGAATGCAAGAAGAAGAAAGGCATATAAGCAAGGCTTTGTGCTGCATTTAGAAGTTTAAACAAGGCAAGTAATCTAAATTTGGATTAGAAATCACGATACTGAGATAATCCTTATATCTGAAAAATTAAATGTTCTTAGAAGAAACTGAAATTTAAAGATCTAGTATTTACTAATAAGGATGTAAGTGCTTTTGAATATTAAAAGAGCTGAGAGAAGTTTGGGAATGAAACAGATCTTAGTTGTATGAGAGGAAACGTGTAAAAATAAATCTCTTTTTTTTTATACCTTACATTTCTTGTGATGTGATACAGGAACTGGGAAATAATTTCTATAAAGGAAGTGGTATTTAATTAGGAGGATATGGTAGGGATTTTAATTACATAGGGCTACAGTGATTTTCTTCCATGGAAAGTGAAACTACTGCTGTGTTTTCTGAAAGGAATATAGGAACTTTTCTTAATTTCCTGAGCTTATTAACAAAAAGATTGGGGAATGGTTAAGAAAAAGAGACTGCTCTCAGGAACTGACATTCAAGTTTTAGGATTTGTCTGTTTCTGAGTTAGAAGAAAAAGATGTTCAGAAAAACCAAGGGAGACTTATTAAAAAGGATTAAAGTGCATTCTTGAAACTGAGTATATTAATGAAAGGTCACAACGTCAGTGTGAATAATTCAATCCTAAGAGATCTGCCATTTCATCTGGCTTGAAAAGCCCCATTGCACAGCCAAGCCACTCCCAAGTGTGCTCAACATATGGGACAACAGTTGAAAGTGTTCATAAAAATAATTCTACTGAAGAGATGCCCTTTTGGTAGAGCGATCACCATCACCACTGTGACAGTGGGATTTCCTCACTTGCCTTTAGAGATCAAATAGCCAGAACTTGTTAAGAAAAAGAATATTCTTCCAGAGTCAGATAACTCAGTGCAATTAACATCTAAGTTCCTATTCCAATAGCACACTTCAATTACAGAGACATTTTATATAGTGTGATATGAAAAGTTTCTACCTACATTCTGGAGGGCTAGAAAGTCAGGGCTTTATGAATTTATTTAAATTATGACAAAAATTGTGTGATAGTTGCAGCCAAAAGCAGCTAAAACAGAGGCGTAAGGCCACCCTTGAGCCATTTCGCCTAATTTTCTGGTTACAATGGGAAGCAATTTTTCATTCCTGCGTTTTCAGAGAAAAAAAGGTGTATGGCATAGCTAGAAAAGGACTGAACGGAAGTAACTGAGAACAAGAATGAATTGGAGCTCTGCAGGAAGGCAGTTCAGCTCCAGGAAATTTCGAGAGACAGAGATCCTTAGGCTCCCCGCCTCCACCGCAGTGCAAGGGTAAGTACGGTGCCTCCTTTCTTCCCACTGTGCTACAACAGCCAACTGACAGCAGAAACTTTCCTTTTTGACAATATTTTGCTTCAGTTGCTTCTCTGACTAGCAGCCTGCAAACACAGTGGATGCTTGTGTCCATAGTGGCTTTATAAGCTTCCTACTTCCATGACATTAAACATGGTCCGTGATGATGTGTGCACCACATATTATTATCCAAATATGTGTAATCCATTAAACAATTCCTAAAAGTAGAACTCTTCAAAGTTTGTATAACTGACTTATAAACTCTGTTTGCATTGTGCAATATGCGCAGAAGGCAAGTTAACTGAACAGTTGAAAGCACACCATCAATTACGTATGAATCAAAGCAGATGTGGATGTACAAAAACAAACCCCTCCCTTCAAAAACAGAGGTGGGGCTTATACTTGAAAGCAGTAGAGCATCCAACATTATGTTGTGGGTGATGACATTGGATCTAAAGTATCGGAATGAATGTTCATTGGGATAAAGAGGATTCAGCAATTTTTCATTATCATTAACCTCCCAAAAGCATGTCTAAGAGAAAAATAACAGCCAGTAGCTAATTAGACATCTGCTTTAAAAAAAGAGAATTCATATTGTAATTTTTTTCTGTAAAATTAATACATGTGAAATGTGCCAGACAGCAGAGGCTGGAGATGGAAGCTCTCTCTTTGCAAAGGAAATGCAGCCCCACATGTGTCTTTACCAAGCTAGGACAGTTGTTTAGTCTTCCCCTAGTAACGGCCCTTGCCCAAAAAAAAAAAAAAGAAAATTGATTCATTTTAGGATCCTCTCCTAAAAATAAAGTGTGGTCTTAAAATCCTTTTTTAGAAGCACAGCCACAACTTGAGGCAGCACATGCACATACTACTGCCTTTGTCTGCAAGTGTAGAAGAAAATTGGCAGTGACACAGTCTAGAGTATGGTAATCCCCAAGCCTGCCAATTCTAAACCATATTATTTTCTAAAAAGCTGTTCCTTTTAAAGAAACTAGCTTTCCTCCCTCCCAGATGAATGATCTGATGCATAAGTTTGTGGTCCCAAAGATTTCAGACCAAAGCATTTGAAATTTCAAAATGTCTTGTAGATCAATATGCACATCAGTAAGTTTTTAACTGCGGATGCTGTGGGGTCAGCATTATTTCATGGAGCAGGTTGTGGAGGTCTCACTTATCACAGCCAACACTGCGGGGAACCTCTGTGGCACCAGAAGCCCTGATCCTAGAGGGACACTTCAGGCCCCTGCATTCACAGGCATCCGGTATATACCCACCACATTTCTTCAGAATGGGACACCCCACTTGAACTCAACCTGTCCTACACATCAAAAGCCTTAATCTCTCCAGTCGCCATCCAATCAATCACACGTGTACACGTTACTATAAAAGACAAAAAGCCCTACTTCTATTCCTCTTTCATACAATCATAAGCACAAAATGGCACAAAAAAGACTTCAAAGTCAGCTTTTTCTACTATGTAACAAGAGTACAACTGTTGCCCACCCAAGGGAGTTTGCTGTCTAATAATTGAGAGCTGAGTGACACCTCTCTTGTAAGGGTGAGAGATACACATCTGAATAATGTCTTTTGTTTAGGCTGTACATAACAATTATCATCTCAGTATCCAAAAACGTCGCATTTGGTCATATATATTATTTATAAATAAATGTATTTTATTAATAAATGTATTTAAAGAAGTATATTTTTCAATATATACATATACTTAAATAAAGTAGAAAATATAACTGAAAATCAGGATTTTTAAGAATCATTGGGTTAATTAGTATGCCCCCAAAATAATTAGTAGCGCCTCCAATAAACTCTGAGGCATTCATATATCTGTATGTCAAAGTTATTTAATTACTTTATTTCAGGAAACTGCAATGAGAAAAAGTTAGAGAAACTCCTTAAGAGATCAAAAGTTTAAATATAAGCTTCATACCTAGGAGGCAACACTAATCAAAGCCTGATAATTATCAGTTTGATTCTGTGAAGTCTTAATCGTTCCTAAATCCGTATCAGTTCTGCAGGATCTGCTGAGCACCTTGCAAAACTGAAATCCTCTTGAAAAACATGATTACCCAGGGACTGATTTTGCCATCTTGTTGCTGATTTCAGTGGCAGTGTTTGTGAAGTAAAGTGGTCATGGAAATGAGCTACTTATGCTGCTTGTTTTTAGATAAAGGAACATCTGAAAGAGACTTGGGCATAATTTTGCATTATGGTTGTTTGCACGTACTGTGGAAACTGCTCCAAAGATAATCTGTAGTAGGCAATCTCATCTTTATAGAAACTGCTCGAAGGTATCTTTCTGCAGTTCACATTGTAATTTTCTTTGATCTTTATTTTCTTCTCCCCTAGAGTGGATTGCCAAGGACAGATATACCTGTTAAAATATGCTAAGAAAAATGCAACTTGAATGAGGACACTTATCTCTCTAAACGCAGCGCTGGTTTGACAATGCATTGAAAATCACTGATTGCTCTATTTTCCCAGTTCTTCAAAATGACTAAAAGCCCTATCAATGACAAACTTCTGAGCTTGACCTTAAAATTTGTCAGATGAAAATAAGAAATCCCCTTATAAGCCTTGCTCCACAATATTATTTTTCAAGCAATGGGAGGCACAATTTTGCCACAAATAGAATAAGTACAATTGTATAATTTGCTGTTCTGGGTTTATACATAAGAATAAGTTGCTTTTAAAACCCTGGCACCAATTATTGTTAGCTACTTATCTTGAAATTAAAAAAAAAAAAAAAGTAATACCAGCATTGGATTAGAAATTTAGTGCCTTCAAACCTTTTTATTTTTCAAAAAAAATTTCACAGGTTCTTGCAAATGAGGACTGGGCAGGATGATTCGATCAATTAGTTTGACCTTATCTTACTCTCAAGCACCTTTTACTCTTACTTCTATGCTGAGCTCACTAAGTTGCCTAACCTGTAAGATCCAGGAAATTTCCCATTCTTAATGCGAAGACATAACAACTGAAAAATCTTTGCAGTCTGCTCCAGTGGCCAAATTTTCTTACCAATGAAAATTTATTTTCACTATGGATTTCCCTGACATTAGCTCCCAGCTATTAGGCTACCTGAGGGGAACCAAAATTAAATTATCCTCTGTGGATGATGAAGGCAGAAATATTACCAACATGCTCCCACTCTGACACGTTAAAAATAGGAATATGAACTCAATCCCTGGAGGTGTTCAAAAAAATCTGTGTAGACGTGGCTCTTCAGGACACGGTTTAGTGGTCTCAGTAATGTTGGGTCGACTGTTGGACCTGATGATTTTAGAGGTTTTTTCAACCTTAATAATTCTATGATTCTATAACATTCCTGTTTTGTAGGAAAACACCATATCTAGAAGGCAGTATCCAAGCAACTTCATGTAATGTTCCCTATTCAGCCTGTTGTTGCAGTTACATCCACCTAAAGAAGGCACAAAAATTGCTTCAATTTGTATAACAATTTAGACTAAGTCTGTCATTTTTCATTCCACAGTAGTCTGAGACCATGTCAGTCACTCTCCGTGGCCTTTACCTAAACCATCAGTTCAGAGTCACTTAAGGACTGAAGTTCAGAGGTGCCCAAGAGAGCGTCATTGCTGTCCCTAGCTGGAGAGCATGCAGAAGTGTGCTCAAGGGCCACCTGAGAGCAGTGAAAATCTCTTCAGGGACAGGAGTAGGTCCTGTTTTCTGGCAGTGGGGCTCCATCGTTAGAAACAGCGGTCCTTCTCTTCTGCTTGCAAAAGTTTAAAGATGTTTTTTGAGTAGGTGTGCTTTGACTGATGCTATGACAGCAGCCTTCCAAGGGAAATTTCACTGCAAAATCCTCCCCAAGGTAGCGTCGTGGTCACTTCAATAGAGATGATGAAGAAGCAACCCAAGGTGGAGTCATGGAGTGCCAGAAAACATCTCTCTGAAGCAACACAAAATGAGAGCAAACCTCATTCAGCTCCCTGAGATCAATAGGGCCTCACTTAAGTCCACTGATTCCAATTAGTACCCTAGAACTAATTTCTTCTCTGATCTCCAGCACACCTGAGCTGCCTTGCTGGTTTATTGGCCCCCTCTCCGCTGACCGTATTTTTTTCTGGCTGCAGGCCAGAGGGAACATTAAGCACCTGAATTTCCGAATTTAATTATAGTGTTTAAATAATGATACAGAGCATTGATTCAATTTACTCACAATGGCACAAACCAGCTTTAAGTATTTAACACCTAGGGCACTTCCTGTCTCACCGCTCACCATTTAATCACCTTCTGTCAATTAGAAAAATCCCTCAGAGGTTGGTCCACTTTACACCATTAGAGAAACTGAATATCATGGGCATTGTAGCAGCTTTTATTTAGTGTTTTTTTGTCTTGAAAAGAAAGATTTGCTTGAAATGAAGTAGGTGGAATATTTGAATCTTTCTATTGCACACCTACAACTCACTCTGAAACTGCTGGTGCACTGTCACAGTCTGACCTGGGATGACAACCAGTGCATTTATAAACTCCTTTTGCTGGTCTGGCTGCACAAAAGGACTCTGAGATGGGGATACGTGGGTCTTTGCAGAGAAATTAATGTCAGAGGGCATCTGATGGAGGACCGTCTTGTGTTTCACCATACTGAGAGAGAGCTCCATCCAGAGTGCTCGTTCCGAGGGCATCGCATCCTCACAGCCTGGGGATACTGCCCGCAGATGTCTGCTGTGGGCAGCTGGTGAGGGATTGGTGGTCCCCAGGTGCTGCCAGGCCATGCGAGTGCTGCGCCCCCGGCAGCTGCTCTGGACGCTGAGCTAGCCTGTGACTCCAGCAAGTTGTCCCAGAGCTACAGGCAACAGTAATGCTACAACACACCTACTCCACAGAGCCTGGAGCTTCTGGTTTAATGAGGCTAAGCAAGGTGTTTGCTACTGCACTCAGAGTTTCTCCTAAGGCTCTGGCGAGCTGAAATTCACTTGTCCTTGTAATGTTTCTTTACAACATCAGCAAATTCATCCTTCTCTCTCTACCCTGGGACCAAATGCATGTAGCAGCAAGTCCTCTACTCTTTCTTCCTCATCATCTCTGCCTGATGTTTGTATGTAGTCACTCCTAAGGGTCATCCACATAGAGGGCCTTTCTCTGCTGTACCTTTCCCCTTGCTGCTGTTGGCATCTTGCTTTCCATGCCTTTCCAGTGCTCATGCACTTGGGAAGACACAAGGATCCTGCCTCACATCTGGCCATGTAGAAAGCACATGTAAAAGTTTAGTTTGACCCTTCTGCCCCTGAAGTCCATGACAGAAGTCTTGGATATGGGTTGTACTTGTATTTTCTCCATGTGCCAGTGCTGCCAATAAGAGGTTGGGAGGAAAGGAAAGTACGGGAAATAGGAGGGGAAGGCAAATACAAAGGTATTTAAATTTATAGTTTTCCCCTTTGGCGACTGAAATCACAGGATTTCTAACCCAAGTTTCCCATACTGACATGACCAAACAAACGCCTTTTTCTCTGTGCCACATTTGTTCAGCTGCTCTGCTAGGGGAAGATAATTTTGCAGCTTCCTTGAACTGATTAAGAGCAACTTTACGTGAATAACAGTGCCCTCTTGACAGCTCTCAGTGCTGATGTGTTACGCTGCTGTGGCAGCGATCCCAATAACTTACCCAGCAATTATAAGCAGCAGAGTTGCAAATCCCCACTGCCAGCTACAGACAAGAAACATCCCATCCCTGGTACCCTCGATGGTCCCACCAGCCCAACAGAAGACAGTGCTCTTCCCTCATCCTTTGTGGTTGCTAATAATGTCACAGTCGGGCTGATGCTGCCCTGGCAGCCCAGCACAGGGCTCATCGCACCCACCTGGGAGACAGCTTTTCCTCCCTGCTTACTATTCCACCCACCACTCCTGAGCTTCACAATCGATCTGCTTTGCTCATCTGCTCCCCAGCGATAGATTTACTCACTGCAAACAACACTTCTTTCTGTCCTTGCCTTCTTCAACATCCATTAATGCCTCCTGTCACTCAGGAAATGTGCCATCAAGATGCAGACTGATTAAGATCTTGTTTGGCTTTCCTTGAAACCAGCCTCATGATTTTATTTAATCCTTTTGAACATCTGTAAGTTTGCTCTTAGCCTTAATGATTCCTAATGGTTTCTTCTACCTACTGAGTACTCTACGCTCCCTTTAACTCGGCAGTAGCTGGGATGTGGTCCTGTACCCTTTTTCAGAAGTTTCACTCCCCACATGAGGGCAAAGAAAGATCCCACTGCTCATATTTCTCTTGAAAATTCCTTAGCAGATGCTTTCTGAAATATGTTCAGTTATATCAGTCTGGTGTAGGTTATTCAATTGCCCTCATTCTTTTCCCATGAGTTTCTCTGTTATCTAAGACATTATTTACTGAAATCACAGTTTCATCTCTAAGATGAGACAAATCTCCCTAGATCTGCCTTTCTTGGGTCATCACATCTTCATCACAGCTCTAGAATAAGCTGGAGTCTATGTTCTGAAATCATGTCTAAATTTCATATACCATGTTGTATTTTAGGCACCAAAAATATCTTCTTGTTCATGTGGTATTTTCCTCCTCTGAAACTGAAGTCCCATCTTCCATTTTACTAGTCAGTCACTGGTTTTCACACCAGAAAGATTTGGAGGCATTGAAGTGGTTTATGCCATGCACCAGTACAGGTTAAGGGTTGACCTGCTGGAAAGCCGCTCCACAGAGAAGGACCTTGCTTGGAGTTCTGGTGGACAAGAAGTTAACCAAGAGCCAGCAGTGTGTTCTTGTGGCCAAGAAGGCCAAGGGTATCCTGGGGTGCATTAAGAAGAGTGTAACCTGCAGATCAAGGGAGGTTCTCCTCCCTCTCTACTCTGCCCTAGTGATGCCACATCTGGAGTAGTGTGTCTAGTTCTGGGCTCCCCAGTTCAAGAGAGACAGGGAACTACTAGAGAGAGTCCAGCAGAGGGCTATAAAGATGATTAGGGGACTGGGGCATCTCTTAGGAGGAAAAGCTGAGACACACAGGTCTGTTTATCCTGGAGAAGAGAAGACTAAGAAGGGATCTTACCAGTGCTCATAAACATCTAAAGGATGGGCGTAAAGAGGATGGAGCCAGTCTCTTTTCAGTGGTACCCAGTGACAGGATAAGGGGCAAGGAGCACAAACACAGGAAATTCCACCTCAATATCAGGAAAAACAGAGCCCTGGAACAGGCTGCCCAGAGAGGTTGTGGAGTCACCCTCTCTGGAGACTTTCAAAACCCACCTGGAGATACCTTCCTGTGCAACTTGCTCTGGGTGATCCTGCTTCAAAGAGTGGAGGGTGGGGAGGGGTGGTATGGACTAGATGATCTCCAGAGATTCCTTCCAACCCCTAACATTCTGTGATTCTGTGATTCTGAGGTAATTTTTTCTATGGAACTACTTGCATTTGTAAAGAAAGTTTTCATTCTCAAAAATAAATATTAGTAAAAAGGTCATGGGAATGTCATAATCTCAGCTTGCTCCATAGTCTTATTCACCTCTTTACGCACCTCCTTCCTAAGAATAACAACTTTTTTTCTATTTTTTTTTAAAAAAAACCCTATAGATTCATATTGATCTTGTCATCCTTCTGTGCAATTACTTTCAGAACAAAGGAGGTGTAAAATGTTCCCGCTTCACTTGAGGGCATTTTATATTCACTTACCAGTCAGATGTGAATGGCCACTCCAGGAGCACCCGCTGGAGAATCGTGGATAAATGCCCACTCCTCCTGCTTTCCAAGGCAGCTCTCCAAGCTGAATTGATGGAGGGCTGTCACAGGGAGCCTGAGGTGTGAACAAGCCCTTCATCTCAATGGAGCCTTGAATCTGAAGATTAATGTAGGTGGAGGAAAAAACATTTTCCCAAAAGGCTTAGGCACTCTTGCATCGTTTGTAAATGCAATTACTGTAATGGTGTGCTCCACTCGGGGTGATGGAATTTGCATGAGCAAATGGTCTATATTTAGTTTAAAGGGAAGGTCTTTATTGAGTGTAATATGAGACTGAAACTTTATAGATAAAGACTGCAGACCCTAGCTAAAAGTTGTAATTGTCCTCTTTCTCTGAGTGCATTTGACATCTCTGCCTTATATGGAGCATATATCACCTGGGCAAATGAAGAAAATCACAGGGCTTCAATTCCATAGGGCAACCTGTGAGTTAAAGCTGCATACTGTAATTTTTCACAAGATTTTTTGCTGGAAAACTTCTCCAGAATATAGAATAGTAGAAAACATCAGACTCATCTATTAGCTTTGAAAAATAGAAGGTACAGACACTGCAAATGAAAACTGGAGTGTGTGCATACGTGCAAGGCCTCCAAAGGAAAAGGCATGGAGGACTGCTGGGAATCAAGTGAGGTTCAGGAAAAATCTCATAGAAACTTATGCTCTTGGCAGGAGGAGAGGGAGACATATATTGAGGAAACTTGCATTTTATTCAGGGAAAACCATATTTTTCTCCTTCATCCCTCTTCTTTCCTCCCAGTCCCACATGCATTCGCTACCCCTGGCCTGTGAAATCATATGTTGAATAGGAATTGTTATTGAGGGTCAGCTCCCCTGAACTTTTCTCTTACAGTGTCCTCATATTGTAGGGGTGCTTTAGGTTGGAGCAGAAGCTTGCATACGTGGTCTCTGGGCTTTCTCTGCTGGAGAAATTTTCTCCTTTGGCTGGTTACAAAGAGAGCTTGTAACTGAGACAAAGATAGGATTTTATCCTCTTTCTTTTTCTTAAGATTTCTTTTTTTCACATTACAAAAAGGACAAACTGATTTGTTTCTAAATGCACGAAGCTTTTTTTTATTGTTACTATTTCAAATTCATTTTGTGGAGTTTCACAAATTTCATATGAGGTTCTTTTTATGTCCAGATAGAGCCCCTGGGTTTTATAGTATAAGTGATGACACAGCTAGCTAGAATAGCAGGCGCAGCAACATGGAAAGCCGGAATAAAAACAAAAGGCTATGGAGGCTGCATTCATAAAACAAAATGAGGCAATATACCAAAAGGAAGCATTCTCAGAGGTTGTTTATTTCATTTCTGATGGCATCAGCTCCCACAAAACAGCCAAAAACACAGGCGTATGTAATCTTTTGCTGCATAAGGTTCGTCAGATAATAAATATAAGTACTGTCACCCTCTCTGGAATTGCTGGCATTATTTGAGGGACCTGGAAAGAAATATCCTTCCTGAGAAATATTTAAAATGGAAGTAATTTACTATTGTAGAAAAACTAGTAATAATCTCTTTGTTTCCCAGTTTTTCAGGGCATTCTAGCAACTAGTGAATTTTGCTTAAATTCAGTAACAAAAAAAAAATCTGTCGTCTGGGAAAAGAACATACCTGAAACCGGAGATGAAAGGTGTTCAGCTGCATGGTTTTGATGTGTGCCATTGCAGTTTGTCCAAACACAAATTTCACAACTAGATGTCCAGTTTTAACTGATCATTGTTAGTGACGCAGATCACAATCTCTGGATCTAGACGAAATGCTTCTCAAGTTCTCAATTGTTCAGAACAGGGCTTGAATAATATCCCAGTTTTGCTGCTGCACCACGTGCACACACACACACACCACCAAACCCAAACCAAAACCACAACAAAAAAATCCTTTTTAAACTGTTTACTTCAATGTCTATCAGACTGACAGGATGGGAGAGAAATGCTCGCAATGAACCCACAGTATTCTGCTGCGTTTTACATTTTTTTATTTTTCATGCTCAGGCCACAGTATTGCATGTATAATGAAAAAAAAAAATCATCTTTTCTGTCAATTTATGTTCTATATTAACCCAGATTGTTTAGAATAGTGAATAGACTTCACAGAGAAGCTTGAAGATAGGCAGTGAGGCACTTAGGTAAAAAGTTGTTGTGGGTGGCAGCATTAGAAGCCACTAACCGGGACTGTGCACTAAGCAAGCAGCCTTTGCCCGCTTTACCAGAATTGTAAAGCTCATAAAGAAAGAAGAGGTCTTAATTAGACCTGTCTAATTAAGAAGACTAGAATATAACATCTCACACCTTGTGCCAAAAGTGTTTTTAGTCTCCGACAGGTCTTTATTTTTATACATGCTGTACAAATGAGAAAAAGGCTGAGGTTACCAAGTGTCGCCTTTGCCTCAGTCTTTAAACAAAATTGTCTCAGCGCAAGTTCTTAGCCGTGCTCCGAGACGGCCATCCAGGCCTAAAGACAGGTGGGGATTGGAGCTACATCCAGTTGGCAGCCAGTCAAATGTGGTGTGTCCCCTGCCAGGGCTCAGTAATGGGGCAAGTTCTATTTAATAACTTTATCAATGACCTAGATGAGGAGATCGAGGGCACTCTCAATAAATTTGCAGATGATACCAAGCTGGATGGGAGTGTTGATCTGGTTGAGGATAGGAAAGCTCTACAGAGGGATCTGGACAGGCTGGATTAATGGGCCGAGGTCAATGGGATGAGGTTCAATAAGGCCAAGTGCTGGGTCCTGCACTTGAGTCTTAACAACCCTAGGCAACGTTATGGGCTTGGGGATTAGTGGCTGGAAAGCTGCCTGGTGGAAAATGATCTGGGGCTGTTGATCAACAGCCAGCTGAATATGAGCCAGCAGTGTGCCCAGGTAGCCAAGAAGGCCAAAAGCATCCTGGCTTATGTCAGAAAAAGTGTGGCCAGTAGGACTAGGGCAGTGATGGTTCCCCTTTACTCAGCACTGGTGAAGTTGCACTTCAAATACTGGGTTCAGTTCTGGGCAAGAAGGATGTTGAGGTGCTGGAGCCTGTCTAAAGGAGAGCAATAAAGCTTGTGAAGGCTCTAGAGAACAAGGAGTGGCTGATGTAATTGGGGTTGTTTAGCCTGGAGAAAGGAGGCGGAGGGGAGATCTTATTGCTCTCTCCAATTCCCTGAAAGGAGGTTGTAGGGAGGTGGGAGTCGGTCTGTTCTCCCAGGAAACAAGCAATAGGACGAGAGGAGATGGCCTCAAGTTGCTCCAGGGGAGGTTTAGATTTGGCATTAGGAAAATATTTTTCAGTGAAAGGGTTGTTACGCACTGGAATAGTCTCCCCACGAAGTGGTTGTGTCATCATCCTTGGAGATATTTAAAACACGTGTAGATGTGATGCCTAATTGAATGGAAAAAAATAAAAATAAAAATGCTTTGTAGGTCATTGAAGTTTATAATTTCTGAACTGAGAGTTCAGACGTCATTCACGATCAAAAAACTTTCTGTATTCATGCTGTTTATGAGAAATATCTTCTTCTGCTTAAAGTTACTATTGCCTGGTGCCAGGAAAAGTTACTATGATAAAAATATCACTAAGCATCTAGGAAATCTTCGCACACCTATTTTACAACCACAAGCCATCCATGCCTTCATGTCAGTAGATCAAACCTGAGAAGACCGTAGGGCTATTTTTCTCCATGGATAACACTGAAAGGCTAATTAGCAGGGTAAAATTTAGATATCTCATATTTAATTCAGTAAACAGATACGATATACAGGCAAGTTAGCAAGCACATACAGCATTGGAATAGGAGTGCAATGCAAGGTGTCTACACTATTCCAATCATCTCTTTATCTTACAGACTCTCTGACATAATCGAAATTTGTTGGACAATTTCTAAGCAATATTAGGTCTGCATGAACATAAGTTTATTAATTAGTTTTGACCAGCAGATCAGCTGTCCTCTGTGGTTTGTGCTATCTTAACATCACAGTATTGTTCCCCAGTGTAGGCTTAAGGATGTAGACATTCAACCATTACCTTTATCTGCAACAATTACATCACATGCCAGAGAGTAATGAAGGACTTGTGAAGTGTTTTTCCCTTTAGCTGTAACCAACAATATCAAGAAAGATCAAAGGAGGGTTTTTCCCTAGATGTCACACTCCATTTCCACTTCATTTCTCTTTGCTTGGTTTGACAGATGCTCCAAGCTAAGGAAAAGAGCCTTGTTTTTTTCTGAGCTGATTTTCTTTCTCAAGTGTAAACAAGCAGGGATGTGTAGACTGGGTAGCACAGGAAGACAATCAGCTAAAATGAAATTAAGAATATTAGAATTGAGTCTAACCCAGAGTCCTGTGAGAATGAGAAAAGCATCAATGTCTCCAAGGTTGGCCACCCACACTGGTGGCCTGATAAATACCCAAAGAGATGGGCTATGTGTGACAACTCTATAGCATGTTGCAAGTATAAACACTATATTGTGTGCTCCCTCCTGGTCAGGATTTGGGGTACAGCAGTGCTCATGTCTGGTCCTTAACTGTGAGGCACCTCCTCTGCAAGAAGGGTGAAAGGAGGGTATCTTGGAGTAGATCCCAAAAGACAAGGGCACTAAAAAGTCACCAAGAACTGACATTT
This sequence comes from Baryphthengus martii, assembly GCA_013396935.1. NCBI lineage: Eukaryota > Metazoa > Chordata > Aves > Coraciiformes > Momotidae > Baryphthengus > Baryphthengus martii. The sequence goes on along the minus strand of VWZK01002472.1, from coordinate 17,424 downwards.
CTCTTTGGCCTGCGGTTTTGAGGTATCCAAGTACAAGTACCCTACAGTGCCATTAACTCCATTTGCACAGTACATCATGTGAAACTGTAATAACATTGAGCTTTCGAGGTGATACATCCCTTCCTCCTTGATCCTTAGCTACAACGACACATCTTTTACTCCTCTGATTCTCTCCCCTATCCCACCAGTGGAGGGTGAGTGAGCAGCTGTGTGGGTGTCAGCTGGGGTTAAACCAGGACACTGTTTTTGTCAAAAGACCTATTACATGCTTTTAAATTAGGACTAGAAGAGGCAGTGAACCTGTTTTTACCTGAGCGATTAGTTCATGTCTCCAGATACTGAAAATTCAGATTCACATCTCCCCTTAGCTGAGAAGTTCTGTCCTATGCTCCTCGTAGTTCTGTGGTTACTTCACTATAGCTCTCTTGCAGATCCTGCTTGGGTACAGCTCAGGACACCAAGGATTGTGGCTGCTCAGCAGAAGAAAAAGCAGAGCCGAGTCTCTGTCTCTTGTGGAGCCCATTACATGAGGTTCCTGTTGAGACAGTGCAGGGCACTAATACTTCTTGAAAAAAGTGATTCTCCCTTATCGACAACACCTAGTGCAGGTGCACGAAGAACCACTAAATAATGTAGAATATAATATGAATATCAGTTAACGAGGAAAAAAAGCATTAACGTACAGGAATGCAATTTACCTTATGTCCTACCTGGTGACTGAAGGACAAGAAAAGGGTAAATGTGCTCTAGATCATAAAAATGACGATAGTTTTCCCTAATAAAATGCATTACTGTCATCAGAACCACTTGATATATTTACAACCAAGTCTCCAATGTCCCTCTACATCTGCTGTGATTTAATTATGATGGTAACATCAGTCTGCTAATATTGCTTTGAGCTGGTTTAATTTGCCTTCTATAATTTAGGCAAATTACAGGAGGTGAGAAGGGCTGAACAAGTAACCTTATTAGCAGAGAGATCTTCTTCAGGATACAGACTGAATGAAGGTTAAAAAAAATCCCTATAACAACAACAAAAAAGAGACCGCTAAACAGTACAGGACAAAGCGCTCCCTTTTAGATGGCTGCTCTTATAGCAGAAAGTTAATTTACTTGATCCCATGTTAGAACAAATATTTTTATTGGGGATTTTTTTTTCTCCTTTTTTCATTTTAAGGTCTTCAGGTCAGTATTTTGTTGGCAGTATAATATACGAACCTTGCTCAATGGCCATTATTTGTATTTATAGTATTGTAGATCATCCTTCCACAAAGAAAAATAATTACGTTTCTGAAAATTACTATGTCCAAATTATAGATTCTCCCCTTGTTTTTAAAAAAAAAATTACAAAAAAAACCCCAAACAAACAACAAAAAAGAGGCCGTGTTTGTGAAAGCTTTTTCTTGTGTGTCTCTCTCACTGGTGTAAATGCGAAGTGATCACATTAAAATGTATGAAATTACCCTGGCATAAAATTAATATGGGAGGAGATTTGGGCCCATGCTTTTTGTATAGATTCTGAAGTATCAAAACCACTGCTGCTACATCAAGAGCTGCATTCATGTAATTCAGGAAAAGATGGGGTCTAATGTGCTCTGATTATTCCTTTATCAGTTTTCACTGGCAGCACTAGTCTATACTATTGAATAAGTTATTATGCTTTGATTGATTTTCCTTCTTCAGGCATGAATTTTATATTTGAGGTAATTCCAGTAAAAGAAAGAAAAGTGATGCCACAAAACATGAACCCCGGCTTTTCAAAGCAAAAAGTGATTTGGGTAATTCCCATGAAAGAAAAATTTTCAGTAATTTGTTCTTCTACATTTGACATTTAAAGAAAGACCAGGGAATTTTTCAGTTGAGGGTTGGATTTTCATTCTGATTGTCTCTGGAGTTTTTTTCTGTCCTCCTCACAGCAGGAATTGATGATGCTTGGTTTCAGGAACTGATTAAAACACACTGAAGACTGTGACAATCTCTCCACTGACCTCCATGACTTTTGGGTCAGGCCAAGCTGAGATTTGCTTGGCTTCCAAGACTGCTAGTCTGCATTTGCCTAGATTTCAGCATAAGGTAGCCAAAATGTGCTTAAAATGAACAGACCCTCCTCTCTCAATGGATGTACATTTAATTTCAGGCAGACAATTGCATATAAGCATTTTACTGAAGAGGAGGATCAAAAATTTTTTAAATTGCTTGCTTCAGCTTGTGTTTNTCTCAATGGATGTACATTTAATTTCAGGCATTTTACTGAAGAGAAGGATCAAAAATTTTTTCAATTGCTTGCTTCAGCTTGTGTTCAACAGTCCTCCAATGGACTACTCAACTCAACCATTAAACAGCAGTTTAATGTTTAACTGGGCAAAAAGTACCTTCTGTCTTCTTCCCACCATCCCAAGCCTTTCCCTGGAATCCCTTCATTTTCCTCTCAGGTGCCTGTGTTACCGCTTGTTTCTGGTTAGTAAGAGAGCATTTGTGAATTTAAAACCAAGAAATAGTAAACTTTCATCATCCTTTCCCTCTCTACACATAACGTGAGCAGCCCTAGGAGATTAGATTTGCTACATGTTTTCTCAATTGAAAGCAGTCACCCCAAACTGTTCCAGACTGCAGGCAAAGAACCCGACTTCATTCATTCTCAGCCATAAGCAAATGGAAAAGTAACTCAATTACAGTTGACAGCCTTTATCAATTTGAGGAGAAATAAAGAAGGAAGTTTTTAGTCTATCAAAACCACAGTATTACTGAGGCAGTTAATTATTACACATTAGGATGTTAATACATGGATAAGCATAAAGCATAATACTGCCCTTCATGCAGTCCACATAAAAAATCTTGACACTGTTAGTCTAGAAGAGACTACATACAATTATTTTGTTGATTCTGACATCATGCTATGGTACTTACTTATATCAATTTTTATATTGTGGAAATAAGAGGATAAGTTCTTATTCTGTTTCAGAAAAGTATTTCACCATAAGAGTTCAGAGTCTGTTTATTTGGGGCGATTTGCCCATACTCGTAGTGGACACATGTAATTTACTTGATACCAGAGAGACAAACACAGATATGCTGCATTTATTCAGGAATAAGACTTTTTTATTTTAATGATTTAATGGTTGTCCTGAATAAATAATCTTCCATATATCGTTTGCTCTAAGATGGATGAGCTATTGCACCAATAGTAAAGATAGTTAAGAATAATTATACTTCACAATATAAATCAACCGGTTGCTGTGAGGGATGTCACCTTGTACGACAAAAATGGGAGTGTAGGAAATTAGAAAGGAGATTAATGTCATGTTCTGATGCTCTTGAATAAAAGTTATATATAGTTTGCATCTCTACTGCTTGATCTTTCCATACCTAGGCTAAACTGGTTTATGAAACATCCAGATGCACATAATGAAAGATTAGATACAGTAAACATTTAAATTAATCTGTCTACTAAGTGTGTCCAGAATTAATACCAGGATGCAGATTTTTAGCCTCTTGAGTTAAATTCCTCACTAATGAGAGGTTTAGTTTTTCATTTAATGGAGCTCTTCTGAAAAGCGTGTCTGCCATCTCATCTGATCACAGCAAATGACCTTCCTCTGAAGAGAACCTTAGCTTATTGGAGTTAAACTAAAAATCCTCTTCTAACAAGGACCACTGATAAGCACTGAAGTTGTCTGGAAGGAGAGATCCCAGTGTGGCAGCCAGCGACTCCACTCAGTGTATGGCTACACTATATGCTGTGTGAAGATGTGAACACACTCTGCCTGTGCTTTGAGCTGGCCAAAACCGGTGGACTGTGGCACCAAGCAGAAGGAGGTCAGGCCCAGCAGTGTGTTGATGGAGTCACACAGATTTTGGGGCTGGATCTCGGATGCTCAGAGCACAGGCAGATCATTGCTCTGACATAGTCACCATCACGTATGCATGGTCACTTTCTGGATACATTCTAAAATTACTGGGAATAGATCCATGATATCTTATCTGAAGTGCTAAAGGCAAAGAGGGCCAAGAAATCTGGCTGGTGTTTGAGGCTAAAATGCCATGTTGAAAGAAATCGTACTCTAAACTTTGCCTTTGCAATTATAGCTTACTTCTTAAATACATATGAGCTGCATTCTAGCATGATATATCATACCAACCATCTGCCAGATGTTGCCCTTGGGAGAGAGAAGAATCTGTAACATAAAGGAAAAAGTTCATTTTCCATAATAGTTTTGCTTTGTAGTCCTTAGATAGATTTAAATTAAAATAAATTCAGCAAAATTCCATAAAAAACGTATCGAGACAAAAGCTTGTAAGTTCTCACTCTCAGTACCTTCACACTGAACTGGACTGATCTGCTGAGTAAGTTCAATTGTAATGGGACATGGTTTGATGTGGCAGCCAATGCCTAGAAGGCTGCTTTAAATTGGGAATTATTTTCGAATTAGGATACTGTGGCCTTGTCGGATCTGCTTGGATCTGAAGCTTAAAATAAATTGGGTCATTAGAATGTGTAGTATGGTTAATACTAATGAGCTGGTTGGTTTAATTACATAAGAAAATAGCTCTAATCATTGGAGGGTGGGGTTTTCATTGGTTTGTTGGTTTTTTTTTCAAACTAGTAGCAGCAATGATGCTGATATCTTCTGTGCTAAATGTCTTCTCATAGCACGTTTACTGTTTATCATGTCTGGTGATACAACCTTGACAGTATTAAATAGAAAAAAAAATAAAACCACACTAAAAAACTGTGCCTGATGCTGATTTTCTGAATATAGACATTTTTTCTCACCTGTCTTCCTTGTCAGTTAGAAAGTAATATTGAGAGACCTTCCAAGCTCAGAGATAGGAACTAATACCACTGGTCTATTTTTATATGGAGAGAGTGTTAAATGTCATCTGGGGGAGTGAAGCCTACTTACAGCAGGAAGCCTAAGTTGTTCACTCTTCACCTTTTTTACTACATACTCTGCATAATGAAGGTCCTTTGAGTTACAACTTACTGTCATATGATTATTAGAAAGAGAAATAAGCAGAAATAGTGAACATATTTAAAGACGTTAATAATGGGTTACCTGATCCCCAGGAAACACCTTTGTGAGCTGCCTGGTATCTTTCTGATGAGGTTCATCAGACAGTGTATCTGTACTGACTCTGATAAAGGTTTTAAATCACGTCCAACCAATGAAATACCAAATATTGATGAGCCAGATTAGACACGTAGAGTCATCTGCTCCACTTCATAAATCAGGCCAATGTGAGAAGACGTATGGAAGCACCTAACACGGGCCATACCTTGCAAATGGACAGGGAAAGAGCAACTCACTATGAGCCCTCCTGAGTCAAAATTGACCTGTGGCCAGATGCGAGACGACTAGTGAAAGTAAACAGAGGATTGATCTCACCTGGTGTCCCAGTTTAAGTTAGAACAGAATTCTGTTCAGTGATTCTACTTTTCAGCTGAGTCTCTTGTAACTAATTGTATTTTCCAAAATCAACAAAATATTTTTCCAGACAGTGTCTGCTTCTAGTAGTGATAACACTTGGTGTTTAGAATTACTACTACCAAGGGTTGGTGCGCAGACCAAGGTCACTGCTAAATCTTGTGGACCACGTTGAGGGTGAAGAATGTAAAAAGTTGCACCTGCTGGGAAGAACAGACAGGACAGGTGTCCCTAAACTGACCAATGAGGTATTCCATCCCATATACATATGTCATATTCAGTATAAAGCTGAGGAATCATGAGGCTCAAGTTCTTTCTTCAATGGCTAGCATCTGAGGACTACGTCTGCTCTGCCTTCAATCCCATTCTGTATGTTCCTGAATCCAGTTTCAGAATCCAGCTCCTGAATCTGGTTCACATCTGCCACTGAGTCCAGTCTGTGATTTTCCCAGTGCCTGCGCCACAGCATCAGTGGTGATGATGTAATTGCCAACACGAGGGTTTGATTTGACATTGGTGTTGTATATATTTGTATATATTACATTTTATTTTTATTATTTTTATTAAAGTTGCAATTTTCTTTTGTGATCTATAAGTCTCCCTCCCTTATTCCCTTTCTCTTCACTTTTGGAGAGGGAGAGGGTTTAACAAAGAGCATCCGTTACAGGTCTAGTGGACTGCTCTGACCCTAAACTGTGACACCTAGAAGCAAGAAACCAGGTCTAGGGAGTTTCATCTAACACTGATGTTCACTGCAACAGTCAAACTATTTAACCTGGTTGATAGTCTTATTTTTCTTTAACAAGTGTATGAATCTATTAAAATACCTTAGCAAAACAATCTGCCATTCGCAAGGTCACTCCACCCTGTTCTCCTCGCATCCAGGTGAGCTCCAGCTTCCAAGAGATATGGGCCAGTGCCTGGCACTGAACACGTGGAGTCCAGGTCATGGTCACAGTCTGTATCGCTGAGATTCTCTGAAGACAACAAAATTTGTGACAAGCTCAGCCACCTCTCTATATTACTGGTCTCATCTCTAAATGTAACATTATAAAAGTTGCTAACTGCTGCACACTTCACAAACTAAAAATATGAAGTATAAAGAGTATGTGCCAAGCAGAACATAAATGGTGATATGCTATACGCGAAGTGTTGGCTACGTATGTCCCATAAGGCTTTCTGTCAGAAGGGTGTTAGGTGAATACTAAACACCTCAAGAGCAGAGAGTTAAAAGTTGACCCTCATTTCTGTTTATTAGACCATATGCTCTGCTGTCAGGGGGCATGAACGTTGTATGCTCCAGGGCCGAGAGCAACAGTCCCATCTGCTAACGCAGCTTCACAACTACTGACTTGTATTTTTGATGTAGACCCAGTACTGAATCTGAACAAGATCTCCAGGACCTTTTCAATACAACAATTGAACCATCACTGAGAGTCTCAGTGTTTTCCAGGATGTAGGCTTTCATCCAGAGTGGTTTTTATATCTATATAAAATATATTTAAAGTATTCCAACTTCTTAGTAGATCAAGATGCATAACAGAACAGATGCAGTATTTTATGCAGTGTTTTGGTTTTAGTACTTTGGAGCCAAGAGTATGGGTTAGGAGCTGATCACTGAAGGATTTATGCATTTTGAAAAATATTGTCTATGTGTCATATTTGCTGCATGCAGGATAGATGTATGTATATTTTCACTGAAGTAGAATGTGCAGTGATGTATTTCTTTATTTCAGTCAAATGTAGATGCCTAACCTGCCATTATATATGATTAGATACCTACATTTACTGCTCTGAAATTGTTCTTAATAACACCATTGCTCTCAACCTGCTTCTTAAGATCCAGAAGGAAAATTGGTGTTGTGACTAATTATTTTCAGCAACTCTGAATACCATAAAACTGCACACACTGGAATTACACATATGACTGTTCATAAAAACACACCCCCCACTTTTATAGAACAGTAGACGTTTTTAAAAAAAAAATTAAAATCCCTCCTGTTTTGTCCATATATCATAAATAATAGTTATATCTGTGATGGATGGTGTACAGAATAACGTCTTACTTTTCTCAGCAATTGCTTCACTCACTTATCTTTAGAATACAGCTCTCACTAACAGCGAAGAAAGGGACACCTACTTTCCTCCCATGGCCATTTAAAAGTAATAGCCTCACACTATTTGTCATTTTCATTGCAGTGTGGTTAGTAAAGGAACAGATACTGAAGACTTATTTCTGACTTGGCATTTGACCACGAAACTCCAAAATTGCAGTTGTAATGTTCGAAGTATTCAGCAGAATATGCCCCACAAGCTTCTTTTGCAAAGAGACCTGTTCTGCAATATCCAGTGGGCTACTCCCAAGGATGAATGAGCCATCTGAAGTTAGATTTAATAGTCCTGTTCATTGTTTGGGTCTTGAAAGTCTTCAATTTAGATTCTGCGTCGCTTGTTGCAGATGTCACAGAGATGAGGACCAAAGCCAGCTTCTGGAACAGGACATAACACTTTCTCTAACCTCATACATGGGAGCCACATACACTGGCCTCTCATTATCTGCTCAGAAAAATAGCTCAAGGGGCTTGGTAAAGCATGACCTGCACTCCTATATTCATTCTGCTTGTGCTAAGACAACAGGAGGATGCTAGGGAATGTTGAAGTCCCTCATTGTCCATGAAAAGGAAAACCAGAAACTAGGAGGTATAGCCTGAAAACCAAAACAAAAGAAAATGTCACCACCATAACCCCTAAACCAACCAAACAAACAAACAAAAACAACAACAAAACAAACAACAATAAATACCTTTAGTTTATCTGAATCTACATCTTTCTGTTAATCAAGTAAAGCTTATGAGCGGATGGGTTCCAAAAAATGGACCTCTTCGGCCTGAATTCACACTTTCTGACATTAGATACCTCACCTTTAATTGATTTGTCTCAAACTGGTTTGATGTTTCCCCACCTAAGCCAGATCTCCCTGGAGGGCAGTTTGTTCTCCTAATTGTTTTACGCTGAATGTCGCTAACTAGATTACAGTTTTTCAGAAAGATAGGTGAGATGAATCCCACCTTTGAGGCCCTGACCCATTGCAAGTGCATCAGCAATCGAGAAATCAATGCTATTTCAATAATTTGAATTTCCAATCTTCATAAATCTTGAAGGTGAGAGAGAAGAGTTGCATAAACTTAGAACATTTCTACTTGAAATTATGAAAATGCAAAACAAACATTATTTCACGTAAGGCACCTGTTCTTGTGGCTTGTTTCCTTTATGTTCCTAACAAAAATATTTCAAGTTCCTATCTCTCCTCAGGACTAAATGATAAGCTTGATAGTAGATAGACTGTCATTTTCCATGAGTAGATGCTGAATTCATTTATAAGGTTTTAAAATAATTCTGTTTAACAGTGTGATATGAGATGAAAACATGTGCCTGTTACTTATTCCTAGTCAACGATTACAAAGTATATGACTTACACAAAGAGAGCAACATCTGGCACCATCCTTGCTGCTAGGAATAGTGGAAACTGCACAAGGTATCCCCATTATCCCATCAGCCTAATTTTGCTAAGCTCATTTTAATGAAGCACAGAAATGTGACTGCCTATTCAGCCTCTCATCCTGGGAACATATTGTAATTAACTGCCTGAGCAGCTGTATGGTGCTAGGAGAAGGCTTTAAATGATGTGGCTCTGTTGATATTACTTGTGTTAGGATGATTTTGGAAATTGGAAAGGAAGATCTGATTGCCTTTTATGGCAGCATCTAAAGCCTAAATGAGTTCTGATACCTGAAGGAAGAAGAAATAACCTGCAGACTTCACATCAGCAGTCTGTAAAATGCATTTGGAAGCTTGATCACTGTGACCTAACCTTTGCAATTATTTCAGCCCCTCCAGTTATCGTCACATAGTTGATCCTCAAATGTTGTTTAATTGATGCTGTGAATGTTAACAGAAACTTGATGGCAAAGGAACAAAATTCACTGTCTAAGCCAATTTCTTCATTATTGCAAAGAACCAAGATATCACCAATGACTATTCTCATGAGTAAACAGCAATGGTTCATTGAAAATCCGAAAAAAAACCAGCTTGGAAAACTATTAAAATATGTTATTAAATGAGAGCAAATGGAGTTAGTCTGGCAGACAGCTACAGTTTGTAAGGCAGGGACAGGGCAAGCCTTGAATAATACAGTTAAGGTATTAATAGCAATAGTTAACTCTTCTGTAGGATGACATAATAGTTCTGCCAAGCTGATTTCTATCTTTGTTTCTAAAAAGTAGACTGAGAGATTAAGACAAATTATGACATAGAGTCCATCATGATGAATTATTATTAAATGCAGCTGTGAACCAAAAGGCTACTTAAAAGACTCCTGCACCTCTGTGTCCTGTTCAAGTGACATCAAGGAAAGATTTGAACAGAGGAAGCCTTCCATGTTACCTGCCAACAAGCTGACAATCCAGCACTTAGGAAATTTCATGGCAAAACAGTGACAGCAGATCACCACGCAAAAGCAAGACCTAGCAAGAAAATATATCCTAAATTTTACAACATGTTTCTCAATTCAGAGTCCTAATACTCCACCAAATGCCACCGTTAAACAGTTTACATCACTCTTCTAGCAAAGCCTTCAGGAATACATGCTAAGTTTTGCAATTGGGTTTTAAGTTTTGTGGGAAACTATGCAACCAGGCTCAGGCTTCCCCTAAGAGGGGAGGGGACATACTCCTTCGTGTTACTCAAGGCGAGTGCTTTGTTCCCCTGTTTGGTCTGCTGGAAGCAGGGAGAGTGAGCTGAGTGTGTCAAGGGTGTGCTTCAAAGTGCTTGATAAAAGGGAGACTGGGGAAGCTCCAAAAAGGAGTAGAAGAGAGAGTAATTTTGTTAAACATCTCATCCATCTTTAAGAACCTCTGTAAGTCTGTATCTTTTGCGGGGGCTAATTCAGTGAAGAGGCTGGCAACAGGATATGCAGCTTTAAATCATCCTGGAGCAGGAGCAAGCGAGACTGCTGCTTTGTAAGGCCTGTGATGTCCTGAATATTTGCTTTTACTTCTGTATGTGAAAACAAGACATTCTTGCAACTCACAGTTATGGACAACCTTCATAACCACATATCTTGGCTAGAGATGGTTTCCCTCCATAACTGCTTGTTTGCAAAAAATCACTTGATGCATCATGTTTAAGAACATAAGGTCCCCTGTGAAGTTAACATTTCTCACAAGCTAGTTGTGTATTGTTCAGTGCAGAAGCTTCTGGGTCTTATTAGTGTTATTATTTTTATTCCAGAGAGCACCACGGAGATTTGAGAACAGTTGTTCTTTGAATGGAAGAATGGGTTTCCCCATGAAGAATTGCTACAGGGACATTGAAATCGAAAGTGGACACGGTACAGTACAAAGCACGCAAAGCAGCATTCTGACATGATTATGGAGGAATATAGATAACAGGCACATTAGTACTAAGTACTAAATATCAGCATAAATACTTGTCTATTCCAGCTGTAGATTCTAACAGAGATTTAGATATGTAAATGCCTAATGGTACCAAAGTATTTGTTCTAAGAACATGGATTTTCTTATTTGTGCTGTTATGAGCAGCATTAATTCTTCATTTGAAGTACATTTGTCCTCATCATTCAGAGTATCCCTTTTCATTAGCACTGGAAATTCAGTCAGAAACATGCTGTATTCCTTCCACTGATTATGATATGAACTACCCTCTTGGGTGAAAGAATGCAAAATACATTTATTCTGCTTTAATTAGACCTCTAGCAAATCCTTGGCAAATGGCAACTTTGAGCAAAAGATGAGAGAGATATTTCCTTTAGTCTCTTCCTGCCAGGATATCAGGGTGACAGAAGGAGCTAGGAGTTAATAGGAAACATTAACCAAAATTTGCCCTTGTAGCAGCTAGCAGTTCAGCTGCTGTTTCATATTTCTTCCATGACATCACACACACTTCCAGACTCTAACATTTGTCCATGGCCTTCAGGGAGTGCACACCATGATAATAAGATGAACTGCTTTTAAAAAATTGTGGTAATACCATCAAGGCTGACACAGCACTGATGCCAACGGAAGTAAGAGAGAGTGCTGAACTTCTCACCTCCTTTCCTATCACACAGAGGATGAAAAATACATACCCTGATGCTGCCAGCATTGCAAGCTCTCTCCAGCTGCCCGCAGCCAGCAATCAGGATCAAAGGGCGGGGATTGTCAAGACCTCAACATCCACAGTGCTTTGAGTTTGAGTGCCGTGATGGAGGAACAGCAATGGAGTCTATTGGGGTTGGGGGAATAAGGGGAACTGAAATCTCTCCCTTGTTTTTTCCCCAGGAAACCTAGGTCTCACCATCAGCTTAAAAATGCAGTTGTGCTCTCCAAGGATACATACTAAAAAATTGTTAAGCTGCAATGGACCACTCCAGTGGTCCTTTATGGACAGGCTGACAATTACCAGGTTAGAGAAACATTCATTTTTTCAGCCACAATATTCTTTGTCCTTCAAAAAAAAAGGAGAGTAGCTGATGGGAAAAACAGTGACTAAGGCATCACTGAGAGATAAATTTCTTCCCAGGCCTGCCCTTTGCCTGTCCCCTAACTCAGGATGAGTCACTGCTGTTTATCCTCTTTCTCTTAGATGATGCTTCTGTTCAGAGTGAATCTTTCAGGGCAGGAGCACCTTCTTAAATGGCTTTGTCTAACACCAAAGATGACTAAGATCCGATTGCAACTGCAGTGTGTGAATAGTAAGAAAGAGGCCAGCAGGCTGCAGAGGGTAAAAGGCTTGTGCTCTGCATTTTTTGGCTTTTCCAAATAATGTAAACTTACAAATATCAAAAGGAAAGAATCCAAAGGCAATAGAGGAGGGCGTGCAGAGGCAGAGGAAGAGAAACCACATACTAACGGCTTGTGATAAACACTTGCGATTCGTCATCTGGATCCTTTGAGATAAAAAGCCAATATAAAAAAAAAACAAGAAAAATTATGTCCCAGCCTATGAAAGGTCTTTGGCAATGCTCAAGCCTTCACTTTTTATTCTATATGTTTTGCACTTCGTGTGTTTTGTCTCTTTGCAAGTAACAGATTATATCATTATTATTACTTATTATTTTCATTATGGTATTTATACTCTTGAAGGTACAGGATATGGCTGAAAAGTGACCAGATTGCAGTTGGGGAATATACTGAATTTTAAGGAGTTTTTTTTCGTGTATCTAATGGAGATGTAATTGGGATAAGAGGGCTGAAAGCTGAAACTTACTTAAAAATCCAGCCTGGAAACTGTTTTTTGAAACAGCTGCAGAAATTTCTGCTGGATTCAAGAGAAATAGTTGATAATTCTGTCGCTGAGCTTTTTGGACCAATTTGAGTGTGTTTCCCAAAAGCCCAATGGCCTTGATATTATTCAGCATAGCAGAGTGGGATATTGCTATCTTGGTGTGGGTTGCAGCAAAGGTCATGCTAACAGGGATCCTTTCTAGGCTTAAAAATAAAGTGCACACAGCAAAAGAAGCACCAAGCCTGGCGAGCCAGGAATCTAAGAGAACTGGTGTAAAACTGTAGTCCTCTTTTAGGGGTTGGGGTAAGGAGAAGTACACGCTATATAGTAATAAGAAGAGTATTCTGTACATAGGGCTAAATATAACAAATAACATAGAGAGGCAACAGAAGAAAATGGATCCTGCCTTAACAAAAAGAGCAAACGGCTTCCTGCAGGGTATTAATTTAGTTGGACAGTACCACGGTACCAGTCCTCCTGGAGTTAAACTCTCTGCAGAGAGAGGGAAAGCTCTCTGCCTTGTAAAACTCACAGGGAAAATGTAAGAGAGCCAACAGGCAGGCAAGAAAAATACAAGGGAACCAGCACATGCTGTTGGTCAAAGTGATAAGGGCATCAGTTTCAAGAGAGGAAGTCCCTAAGCCCTGCTCATGCAGCAAACAGATGTCCTAGGGAGATTGTTTTAGAGAATCATAACAGAGTGGTTTCAGAGCTGTCTGTGGGGCTTTCCTGACTAATTCAATGAGAAACTTTGGAGAAAGTGCAGAGTAGTTTGCTTGAAAGCATAAAAAAGAAAACAACCAAGTTGATCCTAAGCCCCAACAGGTGACAGGAAGATGAAGAAGGAGAGAGAAAGAAGGCTCTGAAATATTTTCAACTAATTTCTCCAGGATATAGGCCAGTGAATAGTACAAGCAGTTGGAAGAGATAATGGATGTCATCAGCAGTAGTGTTTTGATAGGGCAGGAGAGGGGAAAGGGAAGATGCCCACATTGAGCCAAAGAGGCAGGTAGATGATGTCACCACATCATGATAAAGCTGAGAGAGGGGGCAGGCAAAAGTGCAGAATCAGGGCCAGATTCAGGGCTGTGGTGAGGCTACACATGCACAAAAGTGATACAACAGGCAGTCTGAGACGTTAGGTAGCGGATTGATTGTAGCACAGTCTTCATGTACTACCCAGCACAGGATTTAGTCTCAAAACAGCTGACAGAACATATTTGCTCTTTTTGGTGTTTTTATAATATATGCGTCAGAGTCCTGCAGCCAGACAGCTGATCCAGCCTCTGCTAGCCATAGGTGGGCTATTGGCTCATCACAGCAAGCAAATGCAAATCTATTGATTTAAAGATGTATGAGTCTCCTGCTAGAAAATCATTGTATTCAATGGTTCCTTCACTGCATTTAATCATGGGAGTAGGTTTTCCATTATATTCAAACGACATCTTTTCCTTTTCTAGGAGATAGATGGAAAAGGACATAACAAATGCAGGGAGAGAAGCAGTTTTAAACAAGTCTGCACAATGGAAACAAACTTTAATGACAAGAAAGGTCAGTCTGACGGGTCCTTTTCACAAGCAGGTGCGCCATGCAGAATGTTTCAACTACTAAACTGTTACTACAGCTCAAGACCAAATGAAACCTATCTTTGCTCTTTCCTTCAACACAATTTATCAGCCCAGACAGAAACCTCATCGGCTTTTCTCAGAGTAGAGTCAGATTGTTGCTTCTCTGTTCTCCTGATCTCACAAATCTTGAACTCCCAGTTGTGCATCTGGAGTGCATGTCCATAGAGAACGATGTCTGGGAACATGAAAGACAGAGACTCAAAACCCCTCACATCAGGGAAGGTTAAAATCCTGCTTTCTAGGTATTGACTTCTTCACTGTCACAGGTTTGAACATCTGCAGTCTGTCAGCTGTATGGCTGTGTGTATGACAGAGGGCTCTGCAAGTATAGCACCACAGGCCAGAAGCTCTCTGGGCTCTTGGATAGAATTAAGCATCAGTGCTCAAATCTGAGCATCAAGGGATCTTGAAGGTGACGTGTGCACCAACATGGTCTGAATGGATGACAGCAGAGATGTTCAATGTTCACATTTATAAGGATAGGGAACTTTGGGGCTGACCAAAGAGACATGTAGATAAGGAGGATGTCAAGACAGTTGTCATTTTGAAGCAATGGTCTGAGCTGTTGGTAACCAAATTCTGCAGAATATTAGTCTAAATTCAGTCTTTATTTAGGTGACTTCAGTCTTGCCTTTACTGCAATTACATGGAATTGAATTGTGTCCTCCACTTACTTCTGCAGTAAGCTTTTCAGGGACACCTAGGTCTTTGGATGGTATCTCAAAACACATTTATCATTCTCCTGTATTTTCATTAGTTTTGTAACTAACCCAATACACTGCTTCCATTAGTACTGACACAGACACAGTTGATCTGACAGAAGGGACCTTGCCTATCTTCTTCAATTTTTTTTTTTATTTTTTTTTTTTACATTTCTAGATCTTGTCCTTAGAATTCTAAGTCCGGAAGATAATTATTTGAATCAGTTCTTCCTTAGCCATTTTTTTTTTATATTTAGGTCTCAGTGTAATTGTTACAAAGAACCTCAGGCTTGATAAAATCTGCTTTCTCTTCTCCCCCTGATCCTCCAAAACAGTAATTGGATTGTCTAGTGAAAATAGCATTTTCTGTTTTCAAGCATCAAAGGTCTTCACAAGTATTTATTGATTGCTGTCTCATAAAACCTCTTTGAAGCAGGTAAGGTTTGTTACATCTGTTTAACCAATGGATAAATAAGCCTTGGGGTTCTTCATAGAGCTTGAATGACTTACTAGCGCTGATATTTTTATTAAATTCATTCTTTCATGTCAAACTTTGATAAGAAACTTCATCCTTCCATTGCAAGCCTGGGTTTGGACTCCACAGCCTGAGTTTTACCACCACTCAGTGTTGATTCGGTGCCTCGCAGTGAAGTGCAGACACTGCACCAGCTGAGGCAAAGTATCGTGGTCTTCCTCTCATCTGCCCACACTGTCATGGAGGTGTAAGCAAACTGCTACCAGGAGGGTTTTCTGGACCCTGCTGGCACTCAAGCTGTGCCTGGGTTAATCTGTAGAAGGTGAAACGTACATGAAGGTGAAATGTACACGAAAGCCTTCAATCAAAGTAAGATGAGACAGACACATGCCTCTGCACTCCCATGCAGTGAGAGACAAAGGAGCTGACAAGCCACCTCACCATTTGAGCTCCATCACCTCCTCCAATGTAATGATTTTCCCATGCCACATGCTTGCTCAGGAGCATTCAAAGGGCAATGAAACATTTTGGCCTTTATGCAACTGAAATATTGTTTCAGAATGGCTTGAAATAATTTCTTTTGAACCATTTTGACACCAAACTGTGTTTCCCTACCAGGCATGCAGCACTGAAGGAGACCTGTCGGACTTCTCCACCTGGATGGAGGCACACACCTATCATGGATGTACTCTGGTATCATTTTTCCATGGAAATAAATTATGTTCTTTTGGTTTCCTCCAATAAAACAACCTGCTGGTTTATCCTTTTCTCTACCTACTTCAGTTCATTTCTCTTTTTCTCAGGCATGGGAAACCAGAATTCTCATGCTATTATAGATAAAGTCTCATGACAGTCTTGTAGTTTTTCATCTCCATTAAAAACACTTGCCTGGTAATCCTAGCCTTGGAATTACATTGAATGGATAGTCAGTTATGTCTCCTCTATTTTATATCATAATCTCCCACACTGCAGTCAAAATCCCTGTTCTCAAGGCCCATGTGACAAATTTCATTCTAATATGCTTTAGATTACCTCCACCCCACGTATGCTTTTAAAATTTAGTTTCCGAAAACCAGAGACCTTTTTTCTTATACATGAAGAGAAAAATTTATTGTTGACAGATTTAGATAATCTCATATTTTATCAAAGAAGACTTCAGATTATTCTGAGGAACATGTTTACGACAAAGTCTTGTAGCATATTAATTCATTTCTCTGTACTTCTGTATTTTCCTTTAAAATTTCCTCTAAAGTCGTAGATATAACTGTCATCAAACTAATTGGGTTTTAATTACCCCGTTCTTTTTACCCACTTTGATAAATCTACTCCAGTCATCTGATTTGACAAGATCTCTGATGAGATCAAGAGATATGCAAGGAAACTGTGCGGAGGAAAAATACCACAATAAAACAGATCAGCTATTTTTCATTAGTCCACTGAAATCCGCAGGGCTGATGAACATGGGCTTGTGAATTCAGTCAGATATTACTGTCCTGTCCATAAAGCCAACATTTGGCACTTCAGGTCAGGGTGATTTAAAAGCCTGCCGTCCCCAAATGTCCCTGCCAGACTACTGATCAGGTGTGGTGCTGATTTTGCTATTGCCAGTAAATGTAAAACACTATCAATCTCAGTTTATATTAAAACATTAAGCTGTAAATTGTACAGGTTGACAACTCAGATTCACAATCATCTCTAATTTAGCTGCAACAGTTGAAGAGTTTATCTGTCTTCCAGGCTGGTAACCTCTTCAGCCATGACAGGTAAATCCAAAGTGAATTAGAATCTGAATTCCCCTTCTTTTCCCAATTATCCAGGTACCAATGCATAAAGAGTTGTAAGAGTCATGCTGCAAATCTCTTCCCTCTACTCCAGATGCCTAAGTCTTTCCAGAAAAGACATGATTCAAA